>CM053792.1:857620579-858133079 GCA_028749045.1 Cupressus sempervirens | reverse complement strand
CCTATATATATTTTAAGCTGATAGGCTTATATGTGGGAGCTTTACTCATAGTTTTTACTAATTTTTGCCAACAAATTATTAGTCTCATTGAAAGGTTTTAAAAATTTCCACTATTGAAGTCTCATCCAAATATTTCTATTCCTACTATTATTTGTTTCTTTTAATTTTCCCTTATTTGTAGGATTCGCCTATTATTTTCTTTTCATATCAAACTTTTTAGCTTGGTATGTTGTTAATTGGAATAACCGTTTGGGCCTTTTATTTAGTTCTTTTAGCTCCAATGATTGACTTTGAAAGGAGGGTGCACAATTCAAATTGAGGAATAAATCATCAGGTGGTGGAGCATTGATTGTTTCACTTCTATGTAACAAGGCATTGTTTGTTGTGCGCATCCCCATTACTATTGCTCTCACGCCTCTTGTTGCTAAGTTCCTTATAAAGGGGGGTATTAGATAACATTTTACATTTTTCAATTAGTGTTTTAGGTGATTTTTTATTAGGGGTTTTAAGCCCTATTTGAGGATCTCTTGAACTTTCATTGGGGATGGTTGGATTTTCTCACTCAAAAAAATTTAAAACTTCATAGTTTTAAACAAATGGATTGCATATTGCATTATAGATATGGTGTCCCACTATAACAAATAATTTTTATTTATTGAATATTCTCTTTCCTTCCAATTTTATTTTCATATGGTTTTTGTGGTTTCTATTTCAAGGGGTTTCATAAATTTTCTTGTCTTGGAAATGAATATTGCTTGCTCTGTATATTCTTGATGTTATATTTGCATTTGGATTTATGTTATTTGATGGCACCATCTACCGATTTGGGTACTGGACTCACTATTTACTTTTGATTTCTCTTACAAGAAATGGCTTAATGCCTAGATAATAAATGAATTCATATATAATGCCAACCTTTGTCACACCACTTACATCTTCATCATATAGTCATTTCTGATATGATTTGTATGTTTGTGCAACTTCTCATTTATATTTACATTGTCACCATGAAACACTTGATCCTATTATTGTTTCTCTATGCTTTGTATATTTTAATAGACTTAGTTTGACTTTGGGTGTATCTAATGTGCTGATTATTTCAAGGTTTGGGAATAAATCCACAACATTTTGGGTTAAATCAAAGGAAGAAATAATTGGAACTCTATTGCAAACAATGAAGATAGAAACAAAACAATAATGTTTGGAGCTCAAGTCTAGATGGAGGCAGATTCCACTATAATCCTACTCAATAAACTAGATTGAATTAGAGACTCTTCATAATAGTTATCAAAATAAAATGGAAAAGGAAATGAAATTATTTTGCATAGTGATAGTAATTACATTAGTAGTGGACAAGGATGAGGTAGCAGGGGAAGAAGATGATTAAAATCCTAATATGGATTGTACTAGTAAATATATCTACAAATACTATATTGATAAATATTTTCTCAAAAAATTTGGTGGGAGAGAGTTTCACTATCTCAGAGCTTGTGATGATGAACAAGGATTCTATTTTCCATCATTAGAAGGAAATGGGATAGAGAAACCACAAATACTTTACAACTTTAATTCCCTTAATTAAACCTCTAGTTTATTATGCTTGGGATATATAAAAACATTATTACCATAATTTAAATTGTTGATTGATGGAAGTATAAACATGATAACAAGATACTAAGAGGGGGGTGGGGGTGAATCAAAATATTAAGCACTTTTACTTTTCATCAATTCATTCACACGTTCACCAGTTATCTTATGTATGTAAATCTAAACTATCATATGCATGAAAATAAATACATAATAGAATATTTGATACAGAAAAACCCTCTAAGGTGAAGGTAAAATTAGGGAGGGGTTGACACCTACAGATATTAACTACTATAGTAATAAAGCTAACCTGTTAGGGTTACAATGTTTGATCATAATATCTGTGTGTGTGTGTGTGCATGCACATGTGTGTATATGCATATATATGTGTGTGTATGCATATATACTTATTGTTAGAATGTCTATAATAATTGAGATAGGGGATGAATCAATTATCCAAGGTTTAGATGTATCAATTGAAGAAACAAACACTTAAACTACCTCAAACATTTACATTCATTAACTTAGTCTCTATAGTATACTCTTAGTAACATCAACTGGTAGTCCACTATCCTAAATATAAAAAACTTGCAGAATGTAAAAATTAATAGTAAATCATCTCATATAACATTTACACAAGCTTGACACAAAGATTTAACGTGGAAACCGAATTTGTGAAAAACCACCAGTAACATGTCACAAATCTTTTCACTCTTATAAAGTGAGCTCTATTAGGAGCCAACCCTATTAAAGGTTACAAAATACATTATTAAATGTGACCTTGTTAAAGGATTTAATCACCCTATTAGGAGTGGCCTTGTTAGATGACTTTAGAAAATTCCATTAAAATGTCACCTTGATTAAAGGATTTATGTATGACTATGAGGACAACCTTGATTATTAAAGGATTTCAATAATGATACAATGGTTAGAAAGTAACAATAGGTTTTGATATGGAGAACACAACTCACTTTGTAATTATAGATCTCAGTTCAGCTCAAATATTGATTCACTATCCGGCCTTCATTTTCATCTTAGTCTCTAATTTTCTTGGAAACCCTTCAAGAAATCACTCTTCACATCTTCTCAACTCTTCTCAACCTTCTACTTAAGTTCACCAACCAACATCATCAACTATTGCTCCAATGTTCGACAACTTTGAAAGTTATACCTTTTACCTCCTTAAATAGGTAAATATGATCTTTTCCACTTAAACATCACCGTAGATCTTAGGTTTAGGTTAGCTTCATCAAATCTTTCCAACATTTCATCTCCTCTTTCTATTTTAGAAATTTCTCTTAACTTCTCCTTGAATCATTACATAGAAATGTAAAAACATGGTTTCCCTTGAATTAAATGTTATGGGTCATCCATCGTTATCTTCAATGCACTTTACATATTCTAAGAAATTGACTCTATTGGTTGGAAATTGTTATTTCTCATAAACTGCTAAAATGTTGTCCCTTAGCTAATACTATTTCTAATGCTTTGTAATCATTGGGTTACTCAATCAATACTAAATTTCTTGGTTGAAACATATACTATCACTCAGTCAATACAAATGCTTGATGAACACTATTTCTTCTAGGTACATGTTGTAGTTTGGTTAACACTATCATAACTCGACATGTATTACAAGTTCCTTAATCTTCTGCTATGTTTCTTGGTCAATCCTGTGCATTTGGTCTATCTTTCATCACTTCCTCAAGACCTCATTACAATTTTATTCTCCTCTTCTAGTATTATTAAAAAATCACTTTAGTTTGTTAAAGTCTAACTAATCAAGTGTCCATTTGTAGTTTCTACTTCATAACTCAACCTTTCCTCTAGGCACTATTTTATGATCAACTTCTTAAATCCTCTTCATCATTCAAATAGATATGTCACTCAAATAAGATAGAAAACTATCTCACCAATAAGGTTTGACATAAATGACAACATAACAATTGTTTCAATTATAGTTTCCAACAATCTTCCTCTTAGGAATTGATGGCAACACCTCTAGTTACCATGCAATCTAAAACTAAACTTGTACTAAATAGAGAAAACTCCCTCTATGTATAGTATCAGATCTTTATTAATATCCTTAGTTTCATTTGGATTCATATTAGTTCTATGAACTCCTACATGATTAATCAAGCTCCCCCTCTTACTAAATTACTGCACATGTAATTGTCTTTCATTTGTTGTGGTTATCTTATGATAACATTTAACAATATCTCCCTATTTGAAAATAATGCCAAAGACAATTGATCTATCTCATGCATATTTTCATGTAGATATCTTCATGCCACTTCTAGATTCATCCTCTATCATCAGTATAGGATTGATACAACATTTTTTCCTTCTTCCTCACGACTATCTTAGCCAACTCCTAAAGTAGGACTGACTGCAGCAATTTGTAAAATATTTTGACCAACACATTTTATGCAGAGCACCATTTTTTCTTAGGTAACATTATTTGGTGGAATCACCCCTAATTTACCTCTTAGATATTTATGAGCATCTTTAGGTAAAACTTTAGTGATTATATCAACTATTTGCTCATTACTTTTTACATACTCCAATTTCACTTCTTTCTCTTGAACTAGCTCTCTTAAGTAATGATACTTGATAGCAATATGCTTAGTCTTAATTTGCATTACATGATTTTTTTATATGTTAATTGTGCTATTATTATCACAATAGATAAAAATTGGATTAGTGATTTTCCTTCATGTCTTTCAACAATTACTTGATCCATATGATATTTGAATAAATTATTGCTCTAGCCACATATTTAGCTTCAATTGTTTATTGACAAATGCAATTTTCCTTCTTGCTTGTCCATGAAATCATAATCTTTCTTAAAAATAATGTACCTCTACTTGTGCTTTTTATGTCATCAAAATTTGCTACCCAATCTGAGTTAGTGAACACCTTTAGTTCAAACTTATCATTCATCTCATAATATAATCCATAGTCTTCTATTCCTTTCAAATATCTTAGTATCCTTTTCATTGCCATCATGTGATTCTCCTTAGGACTTGCATAAAATACTATAACTATCCCAACTACTAATGCAATATTAGGTCTATTTTGAACAATATATTTGAGTTTTCAAATCATTTATCTATACAATGTCTGGTTCAAATTAGTAGAATCACCATTCTTAGATAAATTATGTCTAGTGGACATTTGTGTACTAACTGACCTTGAATCTTCCATTCTAAAAGTTTTCAGTATCTCCTTGATGTATTTGGATTGAGTAATAAAGATGCATTGCTTCATTTGATACACTTGTGATCCATCAAAAAAATTGATCTCACCAAACATAGACATTTCAAATTCCTTCCTCATCTCATTAGCACATGATTTTCATAATGCCTCCTTGCCTCCAAATATGATATCGTCAACATAGATTTTACATAACAAAACGTCATTGTTATTACCAATTTTCAATTATAGTTATCATTATTTCTTGCAAAACCAATCTTCACCAGATAATTATTTAGTCTTTTATACCATGTTCTCGGGGCTTGTTTAGAACCATATAAAGCCTTGTGCAACTTACAAACCATATTCTTCTTGCTAGGGTCAACAAATCCTTCAGGATGCTCTATGTACACTTCTTCTCCAAGTATCCCATTTAGAAATGCATATTTGACATCAATCTAATTTTCCTTAAATCCTTTATAAGAAGAGTATTCATGTAGTGCTCTAACTCATTCTAGTCTTGCAACAGGGGAAAATATTTCCCCATAGTCAATTCTTTCTTCTTGTGCATAACCTTTACATACTAGTCTAGCCTTGTTCCTTATGAATTCACCTTTTCATTCAACTGTTTCCTGAATACACACTTTGTTCCAACAATATTTTTGTCCTTAAGTATAGGTACCAGTATCCATGCTTTATTCTTCTATATCTTCTCAATTTCTTCATTCATTTCTTGTATCCAATCCTCATTCTTGAAAGCATCTTTCACTAATTTGGGCTTAAACTCACTATGTTAACATGTCTCACTTCTAAGTCTCTTTGTCATAACACTAGATTCTTTATCTCCAATAATTTTCTCAGGTACATGATGTCTTATCACATATTTTTCTAGTACACGTGCTTTTTTTTCTTCTATAGGTTCATCTTGAAAAATAATTTCAAGTTCCTTTTCTCTCTCTTGTTTAGGTTTAGCTTGCTCAACATTGCCTTCCTAATGTTTAGTTCCTTCTGTATATGACTCAATATCATTTTTTTGTTACTTGACACCCATAGTCTACTACTCAAAAACTAGCTATTGCAACTTGATATTCCCAGATTGTTGTTGACATGCAATTTTATTTTCTTATTTAGGTGGGGTGTAGGGAGAAACTTCATTCACATATAATAATGTATTGCAGTCTCCAAGTTCCATCTTGCATTCAAATTCATTATTTTTTGTATATTCATCTGATTTCACATTTGCACTTTCCATAACTATTGATCTTAGGTTGGTTTTGAAAAATGAGTGTCTATACACTTAAGTCATTATAATTCATTTACTTAGTTCATGTCGAACAAGGAAAATATGTCGAGCATAACATATAAGATAGAGCATGCTAAGTAAAAGTGAGTGCCAAGCCACTCAAGTGCCGAGTCACTCAGATGCTGAGCAGATAGTATGTGCCAAGTGATTCAAGTGTCGAGTAGGTAGTGCATGCTAAGTCATTCAGATATTGAATGATAACATTGAAGTTATAGTTAGTGTTGAGCACCAAGGACTTCAGATGCCAAGTAATATAGTTTTGACATAGTTGTTTGTATTTGCACAAACTACTATGTAAACTATTTTTTAGATGACTTAAGGATTTCTTTATGATCTTTGATGATAAGGATGAATCTTAATTATGAATCCCTATGCATTACATGCATTCAATCAGAAAAAGGGAAGGTTTAACCAGCAATATGGGTGAATCACTATTGTCAATTCATACCTAACCTTAAACTTTCTAACAATGCTAAGGAGATTTGAAGAGAGTTTGCATGAGCAACAAAAACATTCATGTACATCTAATTAGAAAGGACCAAGTACACATCAGTATAGAGGTGATGTGACATCAAGTAACAAAGTGCTAACCAGAGGATCATTGTTGAGACATTCTAATAGGTGAATTAGTTAAATATCTTAAAATAGTAGTCTTAATAGGTTGTTGTATCTCATATAATCGTGTGCCTACTTCATTTTAAGTTAAAGTCCTTTTACCAAGCACATTTTTAGTAGGGTGTTTAAATTATTGAACAAGGTAAGATCTAACAATCATGTAAGCCTTTAACAAGGCAAAGCTTTCATAGGGTAGATCGTGTTTCATGGTCAAACATTGTAACCTTCATTACATACACTTTATTATTGCAGTAGTGAAGATTTTTGGGTGTCATCCCCACCCCAATTTTACCTTCTCCTTAGAGGATTTCTTGGTGACCAAATATCTTGTGTCATACATGTGTTGAATATTTTACTTTCATGCTATGGGTGTATATTCTTGATTTGGTATTTCAATTTATATGCATATATTGTGAGATGGATGTGTGGTGAATAGTTTTAGAGGTTGAAAGTTTTAAGTGTTGATTCACCCCTCCCCTCTTAGAGTTTACTTCCCTATTATATTTCCAACAATTGGCATTAGAGCACAATTCTCTAAATGTAAATTTTTAATAGATTTGAGGAAAGATCTTGGAGATGGAAGTCTACAAGATGGGAAAAACTATTGAGAACTAGAAGATTGAAATACAACTTTCCTTACATCAGTTGAATGAAGAAAGGGATGAGTTAAAGAGATCATTGAAAATAAGAAAGGAAATTTCTATTGAAGAGAATGACACAAATACCAAGAGATTAACACTATTGAATTATTTAAAAATGGAAACTCTAATGAATTTGATGTAGTAGTTGCAGATCTAATGGAAAACAATGGAATTCTAACTGAAGAAGTTATAAATCTAAAGAGAGAACAAGAAGTCTAATCAGTATTTCTATGTGAGGTGACTGATTAGAAAAAGAAATCTGAAGAGGAAAAATTCATGATTGAAGATGATAAAAAATTTTGACCAAAAAACTAGAAGAGAAAACATCAAAGATAACTAGGATTGCCAACATGAAATTGGAAAATTTGGGTCAAATGATGATTGCAAATCATGAACTAACTACAAAGGATATTGAGATCAATATGCTTAAATTGTAGAATGAACAACTAAGAAATTATTTGAAAAGAGAAAAGGAGTTTGTTGATAGTTTCAACAAACCTAGCGAAGCTAGAATAATTGATGAGACCCCCTAGATCCAATAGTGCCACTTCTAGGTTGGGTTACACTAGTACTAAAGAAGGAGAATCATCCAAAAGTGGCAAAGAAAGAAGTAACAAAGGTAAGAAATCCAAACCTACTTGTCATAATTATGGTAAGATAGGTCATACTGCTAATGTTTACATGAGCAAGATCAAAATCCTAAGCAGAGGTTCATGGGTCATTGCCATAAATGCAATAAACAAGGACATCAGGCACATGAATGCAGAACCAAGACCAAAAGCACACAAAGATTTTATGGATACTAATATAAGTGTGAGAACTATGGACATAGAGCATATGAGTGTAGATCCAAGCCTAAATGGTCATCAAAAAAATAGACAAAGGTGAAGCACAATCACAATTCTTATAATTGGAATTATAAAACAAGGTATAATTGTCACTACTGTCAAGAGTATGGACATGTTTCTAAAAATTGCATAAGAACACATTTCAGAAGTAACTATAGTAGATGGTCGAGTCAAATCATATTTTTTATCTATTTCAAGGCTGATCACATAAGAAGAAATTGTCTAACAAGGTCAAAGGCACCAAGTAGTGAATTAAACAAAGGAAAAGGAAACATAGATGTTGAGAATGTTAGAGATGAGATGAACAAGACATGGAAGAGAAAGGACGATTGCAACACATCAAGTTTAGAAGGGATCTCTTGATCCAATGGATTAGTTGATCACACTTCCTCAAATTTTAAGTAATCAAGAGGTATGTGGGATTGATATCTAAAATATATACTATACATCAGTTCCAAGGATTTAGTTTTGAAAATATTGCATATGCATGAAGAAAGATGCAAAGTGTTGTTAAGAATCTATAAGAAATCTTTAAATTTTGTCAATATTCATGTTACTGCCAAGAATGAAAAGTTTCACTATGGTTATTGAATGAAATGTTAGTTGATGCTGAGCTATCAAAGTTTTTATTGTTGATCAAGCTCATAGTGGTTTCTGAGAGGAAACTTCATGGAAGCTGAGTGAGTCAAAATCTTTATTGAAGCTGAGCTTACAACTATGCAATCACTAAGCATTAATTGCAAGGTTTTAAGGTCTATATGATCAATTTATACTCATTTGACATCATTCAAATTTGAAGGAGAGAACAAAGAGCTAAAGGAAAATTGGAGAAATTTTCCTGAGCATTTACAAATGGAATTAACAACTGTTTGATACCATCTTAGTAGGATTGAAAAGGTATTTATCATGTGCCCAGCTATAAAGCCTAAGCTTTTGTAAAACCTAGTTTTATGAAATGGAGTCTAGCTCTTCAAAAACCAAGCTTGTAGAGGGAAAGGAATTTTTGAATGTACAATTGATAAGCAATGAGATTAAGAAACCAAATTGTAGAGCTATTCTAGACATAACTTATAAATAATTTCATCTTGTGCATTGTCAATGATATCACCGCAAGTTTTAATGATTCAAGATGTTAGATGGTGCTATACATTTATGGTTGGGAGCATAGAAAAGATGGAAATTAGGGATACATATGGGAAATTATGTGAAAATGGATCATTGAAGGAGGAAAACAAAATTGTTGAGAAGAAAGGGTTAACCCATGCCATAGATTTCCCCAACATCTTCAAGACAAAATGGATAAAGATAGTTTTGAGAAGAATACATGACAATTATGTATGGTTAGTGAATGGACTAGTGAGAATCACCAAGAAGATTGTGCATAGAGTTAATGGGTATCCAACCCTAGATCAGCCCAAGACAATGAGAAGTGAAGAAAAAGAGGTAATTGAAAGGAATATAGGGGCTATATGGAATAAATAAGGGATGACAATAGATACAATCATATATCCCTTAATTTATTTTGCAATATGAATTATAGCACACAAGTTCTATCAATCCATTAGACTCAATAGTGTATCATGCATTGTAGTTGATGTGGGATACAAGATAGTGAAGAAAGATCATACTTATGATCTTGCTGAGTTGCAGTTACAATAAATGACTAAGCATTTGGGAGCCATAAGGAAGACCAAAAGTGCACAATACAAATTTGGATCTATTCTTGCATGTATATTCTTTTATGTACATAATAGATTTACTACTTTTGGTAAATTTGTATAGAAGGTAAACGAACCTATTGTAGTGTAAATAGGTGAATTCATTGAGCAGCTAGGTGAAAATTTTGAGTCAGTTATGACAAGCTGCTTTGAAGACTTCAAGAAGAAAATGAAGAAGAGACTAAGGATACCAGTTTCACTAGTGGAGAAGCATTATGATGATGTTTTCTTCCTAATTGACACTAACTTTACAAATGTCCAAGAAATAGTTCCTAGAGTTAGATGGTTAACACCATTGGGATACGAAATCAATGTTGATGAATCCTTTGTAGCAATCACTACATTATTTGTAGAAGAAGTGGACAAGGAAGCTAAAAATTTTGGGAATTATGATGTGGCTAAGTCAAAAATCACCATGGACTTGAAGATTGCTTTAGTCATTAGGAAGAAGAATAAGATGGTGAAGAAACTAAAAGAGATATTTGGTGAAGGGGCAAAAGAAGAAGAAGATGAAGAAGAAGAAGAAGAGAATGCACATGTCCAAGCAACACTTGCCATTACCCAAGGTCAAGGAGAAGACCAACAAGAAGAGGAAGTAGAAATTATAGAAGATGTTGAGGGAGAAGAAGCCAGTAAAGCACCTCCAACTATTGAAAGGAAGAAAAGAAAAGCTAAAGCACTAGTAGTGAGAAAATAAAAGAAGGTTCCAAAACTGACTCAAGCTACAATACCTACAACAAGGGCTAGCACAAGAGTCACTACACAAAAGCCCAAGGAAGAAGCTAAGCCAAAGGAAAAGAGAGCTAGTCAAGCTAGCAAGGGTGAAGAGTCGTAGAAGAGACCAAGGAGAAAATATGTTTCCTCGGCTGAATTTGATGAAGAGAAGACTAAATCTAATGACAACAGCTAATTTCAAGTGATAAGTCACCGTTCTTCTTCAGATTTAGATAATTTGTGTGAGAATATTAGAAAAAATGTTGATTTATCTAGATTCTCTCACATTGAGTTTGACAATCTTGAGAAGATTGAAAAGAATCAAGTTGAAGATGCAGTATATGCCATGATGGCAATATTAAAAAAGGCTCCTCTTGAACTTGCCAACTCCATACCCAAAAGTTTGTTTCATAGAGTTGAGTAGAAGTGGTACTATCATCTGGATACTAAAAGAAAAATAAAGAGACATCACTTACATAGGTAATTATAGAACTGAGTAAGGTTACAATGGAAAAAGCCATTAAGAAGCATACTTGAAAATTTACACCAAAATATAGGGCATTCAGTATATTAAAAAATGACATTGAGGATGTTATACAAAAGACTACTTTGATTTGGAAATCACTATATGGTTTTACAATGCCTAAGGCAATATTGTAGGCACCTATTGAGGTAGGTGAGGAAAAATAAGAAGACATTGAACAAGATATAGTTGAGGGAGGCACAGACATGAACATAGACATCCAGGCACCAATTGTAGATGAGCAACAAATAGAATAAAGTGTACTAGATACTCAAGTGTTGAGTGCCAGTCCTCAAAAGGAGATGAGTTTAGTTATTAACACGATTAATATTAAGGATCTTTCCAAGAATATCACTCAAAACATCAATCCCCTTTCATAAGATGACTTGAAGGAGATATTGGTCGAATCCACCATCCATGCCAAACTTTGGTGAGAATCCTATCCTAGTGAGTGTTGATGAAATTGAGAGGGTAGATAAGGTATTTGTAGGGGAGGAAACAAAAACACCAAATACATCTACACCCCTTTCTTAGTCTACCATGGTACAACCACCATTATCTATTGTGGTGTATCACAGAAAGGAGCAAGTAATTCTGACTGATAGTACAAATGCACAAAGTGCTCCAGTCATTAGATACAAACCTACAAAGACAAATAAAAAAGTTGAAACATCTATTGAGAAGAAGCATGAGATTACAATAGTAGAGCAAGATGAAGCTCAAGCTCAAATAGGTTAGGATATCACTCCGGCACCTACAATACAAAATCAAGGCGTTACTGGTAATCCAAAGAAAGAAAAGGACACGACTTAAGAGCTAATTTTCACAACATAGCTAGAGATGCAATTAGCAATACAAGCATTGGTAACATTACTAGAATCTACTACTCCTCCTAGTCAAGCTCTTTAGAGGTCAAGCATAGAAGCTACACCATTAAAATCCTCAAGGCCAAGTCCAAACACATCTATGGTAGATGAGGGCACATCATATGGTGATGTGAGCTTAGATGAAGTGATTGTGTTGCCTAAATTTGATCTTGCAACCATCACAATTGAGTAGATGAGCATTCTTCAAGAGGCTCTAGCAAAGAAGAAAAATAAAGCATTGCTTAGAAGGGAGCATAGGTAGATACAAGCCTTGATTGATATCAAAGACATTTTTCTTGATGCATTCAGTCTGCTAGCTCCAGAGGAAAAAAAGCCAATAATTGAACAATTAACTAGTAGAGTGGAGATAGTTAGTGACATAGACCTAGAAAAAAATGTCAAATTACTTGAATGGTTTGAGAGAAAACTTCAGAATAAAGTTAATGAAAAGATATCAAGTACTATTGCATTGACATAGCTTGAATTAGTAACCAAAATAGAGAGTGTGAAAAAGGTACTAGAGAATATTTTCTCTTTGTATACCAAGTTGAATAATACTACACTCTTCACAAGGGAAGTTAGGACTCCTATTGTGAAATTGGAGAGCATTATGAATTTTTTTGGCATAACTCTATCAAAGTCTCCAGCGCAAAGTGAGAAACACTTCAACACCCTCCTATAATCCCAAAATTAGTTAGCAACATTACATGCAAATGAAGCCAACATCAAGGCTAAATTAATATGCATCCAATCTCCATTGACTCCACACATGGAGATATTGCACAAGGAACTAACCTATGCTAAAAATCTCATGAAGAAAGATCCTCATCCTTCTACACTTGAAGGCTTAGTACACCTTGCTTTTGAGTTGGCCATCCAAATCAAGCCATTCGAGGTAGCATGTGATAATTGGGATGCAACTCTAAAGATTATACTAGAGATCCACAAACCATTTTTTGACAAACACACTATTAGTGTATAACCCTTTGACATAAGTGATAAAAAGGGAGAATAAGAGCAAAGGGGGGGTAAGAGAACAAGTAATGAGATAGAGTAGGGGGTAGATAGAGACAAATAGATACAAATAGAGTATTAGCTCAACTTATGAAAATCTACTCAACAAGAGAAATATTTTGGTTTAGATATAGAGTATAGAGTAGAAAAATCAACCCAGGAGGAGTTATGAAATTTTGAAGTATGACTAATAAGCCATGTGTTGCAAAATTTTGATATTTTGAAATTTTGTATAGAAGCTGAATAGATATTAGATATCTAAGTTATGCTTGTAAGGATAAGATCATTAATGCATGACCAAGTCCTTTTAATACTCATGTCAAAGGGAAGATTGTTGATCTTAGATTGGTTTTGACAAATAAGTATCTATGCACTTAAGTTATTATAAGTCATTTATTTAGTTCATGCCAAACAAGTAACATATATCAAGCATAACATATAAGATAGAGTATGCCAAGTAAATAGTGAGTGCTGAGCCACTCAAGTGTCATGTCAATTAGATGCTAAGAAAATAGTATGTGTTGACTGATTCAAGTGCTAAGCAAGTAGTGCATGCTGAGTCATTTAGACTAAGTGACAAAAATTGAAGTTGCAGTTAGTGTCGAGCTCCAGGGACTTCAGATGTCGAGTAATACAACTTTGACATAGTTGTTTGTATTGGCATAAACTACTATGAAAATAATTTTTGAGCCAACTTAAGGACTTTTTTATGATCGTTGATGATGAGGATGAACCTTAATTGTAAATCCCTATGCATTACATCCATCCAATCAAAAAAGGGAAGGTTTAGTTGGCAATATGGGTGAATCACTACCATTGATTCATACCTATCCCTAGGTCACCTAGGTCTTCTTAAGGAAGATAAACCCTAAACTTTCTAATGAATGTTAAGAAGAATTGAAGAAAGTTTGCATGTGTAAACAGAGCATTCATGGTGATTAAGGTGTTATGCATTGAGTTATTGAAGAATTAGTTAACGGAGAATAGAGGAAAGGAATTAGAGGAAATCAAAGATACATCTTATCAAAAAGGATCAAGTACACATCAATATATAGGTGATTAGACATCAAGCAACAAAGTGTTAACCAAAGGATCATTGCTAAGACATTTTAATAGGTGAATCAGTTAAATCTCTTAATAGAGTGGCCTTAGCAGATTATTGTTGTTGGAAATATTATCAAAGGATAAGTTACTAAGAGGGGAGGGGTCAATCAGTAACTTTAAAACTTTTGTCTTTAATTACCTAATTAAACCTTGCATATATTTTGATCTAATTGCATGCATAAGAAATTGAAAACATGAAAGAATACATAACACTTTGACACATAGATTTAGTGACCCAAAAACCTTCCAAATAGAAAGTAAAACTAGTGATGAGGCATATTAATGTCTCAAATTTTATATAGTTTTTATATATTATGAACTTACTCTTTGAGCCTTGTGAAAAAAATTTCCAATATATCTATTTCAAATGTCTTTTGAACTTATGTTGAATGCGTCTAGAACATATTAAACCTATGGATAGTGGATATGACATACCTTTCTTAAGATTATATATAAATTGTAGTATTTCATATAAATATTTTAAGCTATGTTCTAATATTTGAATGAGAGTAGAAATGTTGTTGTGCATATGTGTTTGAATTTTTATAATTTTTAGGAAATGGAGAAGTGGCAAGAAGAGTGGTAAGCACCATATTAAAGGAGTAATGAGGACCAGTCATAGTATGAGAAGCACAGGTTAGTTATGGGTGATAAACCGCGTCTATGAGATGAGTTATTCTAGGAGACGTGACTTGTTACATTATCTGTAGACCATTATTTTGTTGCTCAATCAATGTTCTAAAGTCATGGTTGACATTCCATATTTTTCTTCTGACAATGTTTGCTCACGGTTTTTATGTTATGTTTGTAATAAGTTACAATCCTCTATATATATGGAAGGAAAGGGAAAATTTAGAGTTAGTTGGAAGGATTTTAAATTTTGTTTTGTTCTCTATGAATTATTTAGTCATGTAACAAAAGAAGAATTCTAATGAGAGAGTGATTTTGGCCTACCTATTGTGTTCTTAGTTAGTTGAAGCCATCCAAGGGGCCCCACTTGGGAGGTGGAATAAATTTAGGTAGAGTAGATTCAAGTCTTGTAATTCCCTATTTAAGATATATTTATTGTATTAGTCCTTTAGCATAGTTATTGTGAAAGTTCCTGCAACACTTGTGGAAAACGATCGTAGTGGGTGTTTGAGTTGTTAACTAGTTTAGAATTCTCTTTTCTATAGTTAGTCCAAGTGTGTTTACTACTATGTGTCAGTATTATAGATTACTTTCATGCATTTTACTTTCCTACAACATAGGTGTTAAGATTCTTAAAGGAACTTAGTGTACATATTGTGCTGATCCATTTCAAGTCCTATGTCTCTGGGTTGAAAATTCAAATCTATTTTCATAATGGAATAGATAGTTCTAGAAATGGATCAAGTAGAATAGTGGTGTGATTATCTTGACCTATTATGGAAGCCTGCATTTTTTGTGTCATTTCTAGTGATGGCGTCAAACTATTGTTAGATAAGTGTGTTAGTTAGAAACCACAAGATTGAGTGCTTGATTCACAAGTCACTAATTCAACTGCATGCATTGAAGAGGCAAACAACGAGATGAATATGGGAGATTTCTTCCATGGGAGCCTATTAATCTAAATGAAGAAATTGAAGAAGAAGTTGAGTTTCCTTTTTCAGATGCAAGCCCTATTTTTCCTATAGAATCTTCCTCAAGAGAAAAACCTTTGGATACAAGTGGTCTTCAACCTTTTGCTGAAAGTTTGGCCAATTTTCTTGATAGTACTACTCCAAACCCACCAGTTGTTAACATGCTACCTCATAATCAATTATCTCTAGTAATGGCACAACCTACTTTTCCATTTCATCTCCTAAGCCTTGTAACCAATGCTAATCTCAAAAATATACCTCCATATGCTCTTCCAAATTTTTATGGCCTTGCAACTGAAGATCCTAATACTTTCTTGTTTGAGTTTGACATACTTTGTTGTAGCTTTGACAACAACACTGACACCCATAAGCTCAAATTTTTTCCAACAACATTGAAAGAGTCAATTTTATGATGGTTCATGGGTTTAGGAGACAATGCATTAGGTACTTTGGATGAAATGAAAACTTTATTTCTGGACAAATACAAAGAGTATTGCAAAGTAAATGATTCAAGAGGAGATGATATCTTTAGAATATCACAAAAGGAGGAAGAAACATTGGAAGACTATGTTTTACATTTCTTGTATACATAATAGAAGAACCCTTAGCATGTATTGTTTGAGGATTCATAAAAGCTAGCCTTTTTGAGAGGTATGAATGATAGTTTTCTAGAAGCCTTAGACTTGATGGCTAGAGGAGATGTATATCAATCTTCTTGTGATGACCTCAAGAAAATTTGTCTTAATTACTCAAGGTCAACAATGAAGAAAGGAAAAGGACACCAGACTATAGCTACTAAAGGAATCAATCAGGGTATTTCAAAGCTCGAGATATCTAATCTGCTCTCAAATTTCAAGTAGGACATTATAAATGATGTTGCTACACATCTTGACACAATGACTGCAAAGAAGCATTCAAAAGCTAAGGTACAATTAGCTGAGTACTGCCCACATTGCTAGAAGTAAAAGAAAGATTGCAAATGCAAATTAGTCGCTAGCATGGAAAACCAACATCTTTCAACTGAGTACATCAAGATAGATGGAGATGATGAGAAAGTATTCTTTGTTGCTCAACACCAGCCATGGGCCCAATGTCAAGGTATACCTCAGGACCCTTTGCAAAATTCAAATCTATATGGTAATCAATGACAAAACCATAATACCCAAGTCCTCCACAAGATAGTCAACCTAATTGGAATAATTCTTAGCAAAATAATCCACAATAGCCTCAATGGCCTCAGAATTCCTAACCTTCCTAGCCAAACCAATAGAATAATCAATGGTAGAATTAGTAGAACCAATGGCAACCACCCCAGGGGAATCGATATTCTACAAATCAATGGAGAGGACCTGAACAATGGCCTAACCAAAATACTGGTAATCCACGATTACCACAATTACCACCTCTAGTCTAACAACTTGTACTAATGTAGCCACCTACAAGTGATAGACCTCAGAAGTAAACCTAGTTACCTAAACAACCTCAGCCAAATCCAAATAACTAGTAATCACAACAACCCATGTACTCTACTGATGCTCAACAATATCTTGCTTACACTCTGAATGTTGCAAATATACATTTGAGATCTGGAATAACCCTACTAGTGCCTAAACCACCTCTTATAACTGAAATACCAGATACTCCTACAACATCATAACCTACAATTTATAAAGAGGTTGACCCAACCAATAGTTGAACTTCCTTTTCCAGAGAAGCTCCTACAAAATAAACCTGTACAAACAAAGGAATAGTCTTTTGATATTATTGATCAGTTAAAGAACATGCATGTCCAAATACCCCTATTTCAAGATATTAAAGATGTTCCTATCTATGACAAACCCATCAGAGGAGCCTGCCTAAAAAATCTTGGGAGAAAGAAAAAGGACCCAACTATAGTCCATGTTGTAGCATAATTGGTTAACATTATGTTACGAAAATTGATCATTCCTAAATATTTTGATCCTAGAAGTCTAGTTGTGAATGTGGTTATAAATGATTAGTTAGTTGAAAATGCTTTAGTCAATCTTGGTTCGACTATAAATATCATGACTAAGGATACTATGAAGAAGTTGAAAATAGAAGGATTGAGGGCTGCCCCAACAATTTTGCAACTTGTAGATAGTTCTACTGTCACTCCTAATGGGATGATAGAAGGCATAGTTGTAACCCTAGACTTTATAGAGTACCATGTAGATTTCATGATTTCGTCCCCCAAAGTCAATTTATCTGATTACCCTGCCATTTTAGGACGACCATGGTTAGCTATAGTTGATGCAAATATAAGTTGTAGGTTAGGGAATATGACCATATCTAATGGTCAAGCAACAAAGAAATTTGATTTATATCCTCTAGCACAACCACAACTAGATTTAAGCACATTTGTATGGTGAGATTTAGGGGACTAAGAAGAAGAGTTAAACTCTATAGCACAAATTATGATGTTACATAGAAAATATTTTCTAAAGTTGTAGGAAGAGGATTTAGTAATTCAGAGTATTCTTACTAAGACTTGTGTGGTAGAAAAAGATGTATCTGATAGTTTCTTGTTAGAATTAACCACATATGAGGAATGTAATGAGAGTTGTATTCTACTCAAGGAGGCAGACATTATTCATCAACTCTTACCATGTGAATTAGATACAAGTCCAATCTCTAAAGCTGCTATAATTGAGTCTACAACTACTATTGAGCAGTCAAAAGGTCATAATCTCCATGTCAATCCCAAATTATCTTTCACACAGATTAAAAAGTTAACATAGCTTCTTCAAAAATATGAGAAAGGCTTTTGCATAGGACCATGGGGATATGAAAAGGTTGAGTCCTACATTATGTACTTATAGAATATACATCAATGAAGGGTGCCTACCACTCTGTCAACTCCAGAGAATGATTAATCTAGCCCTTAGAGAAATAGTTAAAATTGAATTTGAAAAATTGCTTGATACTAGTTTTATCTATCCTATATCTGATAGTAGATGGGTGTCAACCATGTTCATAGTGCCTAAAATGGGAGGGAAATGGAATATTTGTGTAGATTATAGAGAATTGAATAAGGCAACCAAAAAGGATCACTTTACTTTACCATTCATTAATCAAGTTCTGGACACTCTGGCTAGAAAGAAGTATTTCTCTTTTCTAGATGGGTACAATGGCTATACTCAAATAAGTATTGCTCTTGAAAATAAAGAAAAAACCACATTTACATTCCCATGGGGTACTTTTGCATTTTTTTTTTTTCCATTTGGCCTGTGTAATCCCCCTACAAAATTCCAACAAGCTGTGATCAACATTTTTGTTGATATATCACATGATTGTATGGAAATATACATGGATGATTTCACAACATTTGGAGTCACCTTTGAAGAAGTCATGATGAATTTTTAAAAGGTTCTTATCTGATCTAAAGAACATAATCTAGCACTTAATAGTGAAAAGTGTTTCATGCTCATGCAGGATGGAGTGGTACTTGGTCATTTCATATCAGCTATAGGAATACAAGTGGATCTAGCTAAGATATAGGTATTTCTAACACTGCCCATACCTACAAAAACAAAAGATGTAAGATCTTTTTTAGGTCATGCTAGATATTATAGGCATTTCATAAAAGACTTTAGCAAAATAGCTAGTCCTTTATACACATTGTTGACAAGGGAAGTTGAATTTATTTGGACACATGAATGTAATAAAGCCTTCCTGTAGCTTAGGAAACTCCTCACTATGACACTAGTTTTAAAGGGACTAGATTGGTTAACTCCATTTTATATTCATACTAACGCATTAGACTATGCTATAGGAACTATATTAGGAAAAAATCCTACTAATCTTGAGAATTCCATCTAGTATATTAGTAAAAGCCTTCATGGACCTGAGCTGAATTACACAACAACTAAAAAAGAACTTTTAGCTCTAGTCTATGTATTGAACAAATTTAGACATTATGTGACTGGATATCCTATTTTTGTTCATATTGATCACTTAGCTATAATATACTTAATGAAAAAACCAGTTGTCATTGGTAGAATGGCAAGATGACTCTTGTTGTTACAAGAGTTCGATATTGCTATTATTGATAAGCCAAGCAAGTCCAACATAGTTGCAGATTATTTGTCTATATTGACCATTGCTGATGAAGATCCAAATCCAATTGAAGACACCTTTCTAGGTGAGCACTTGTTCCATAAGCAACTCATACACCATGGTATGCAGACATTGCAAATTATCTTGCTATAAATAGACTACCCCCACACTTCTCTCATAAAGAAAGGAGAAAGCTAGAAAAGAAAAGTTTTTGATATTCCTAGATAGATAACAATCTCTTCTATGTATGACCATATCAAGTCATGAGGGAATGTGTCAGAGAAGATGCGATATATGATATACTACATGCTTGTCATGATGAACCATGTGGAGGCCATTTTGTAGGGAAAAGAATAGCACTGAAGGTATTTACAATTGGATATTATTGGCCAACCTTACATAAGGGTGCAATGACTTATACAACTAATTGTGACAAATGCTAGAGGATGGGCTGACCAACCAAAACTAACGAGATGCCACTCACTCCATAGATTGTAGTCACATCTTTTGATAAGTTGAGCATGGACTTCATAGGTCCAATTGATCCATCATCAAGTGGCAAATCCTAAATCTTAGTATGTATGGATTATGTAACTAAATGGGTGCAAGTTAGAGAAATGAAAAATAAAAGAGATGAGAAAGTAGCTAAGTTCTTGTATGAAGAAATATTCACCTATTATGGAGTGCCTAGAGAAATTGTCACAAATCAAGGAGCTCAGTTTACATCAAACTTGATCACTAAGGTTATGATGGAGTACAACATAAGGCACCATAAATCTAGTCCTTATCTCCCTCAAGAAAATGGGCAAGAAGAGGTTACCAATAGAGAACTTGAAGCCATTCTGACTAAAATAGTACACATACACAAGAAGGATTGGACTAGTAGATTAACTGAAGTTGTTTGGGCATACTGGACCACATGAAAGATAATGATTGGTTTCACTCCATTTGAGCTTGTCTATGGTAAAGAAACAATCTTTCCCATTGAATTTGAACATAAAACACTATGGACTACTCTAGAGTTGAACATCAGTCTTCTTGTAGCACAACAAGAGAGACTCCTCCACTTGAATTTGCTAGATGAAATACAAAAGAGAGCTTTGGAAAGAAAAAAATTATTCAACAGCAATAAAAGAAGTGGCATGATGCACACATTAGGAAAATAAAATTCCAAGTCAAAGACTAGGCTCTCCTCTATGATTCTCACTTCAAAGAGAATCCATGGAAATTGCAAACTCGATGATTATGGCCTTATGAAATTGAGCATGTATTTGAGAATGGTGCAGTGCAACTGACAACTATTGATCCTATTCAATTTAGGTTACCTTTAAATGGACATAGGTTGCATCTCTATCATAAACCATAGACTAAAGAATAGCTCCTGTAGTAATTCCAACTAACCAGTTCACCAACTCATATGAACATAGTTCCTACAATAGAAGGTGAAAACCTTCTTCCTATAGCCATAACATGGTAGAATTTTAGGAGCCTTCATAATAAAACCTCATTTAATATGAGGTCCATTCTTCCATTCACTTTTCTCTATCTTCATATCAACCCATCTAATTTTTCTATTTACCATCCACCCACACTCCACATCACCACACATTCTATTTTTCCTGCTTTCTATAAACAAATCTTTTAGCACCTCATCAAATTGCATGCGAACATACACTCTCAAACTTTTAGATATAAAAAATTCTTTTAATCTTTATTCATTTTTAGCATATAGGTTTTGATATATCTATCTAATACTACATTATATATGTCATATAAGACTTAAGCCAATTTCTCCTTCCCATGCCAAAATTTTTATAGTGAGGACACTTGTCAAATTTTAGTGGGGGGCTAGAAAAGTGTATTAGTTTTAAAATGTCATCTCCACATTATCCTAGTCATGTCTACATTAAAGGATGTACTTTGCTAGCAGTCTAATAGTTTTCATTTCATTAATTTTAAAAATCTTTTTGTATCTACTGTACCTTTTTATTGTGAATTTTTAGAAAATATCTCTTGTACTTGGCATGGCTGAAAGGACTAAGAATTATTATGGGAACACCTTTAGTTAAATCCTCAATGTCCTTTATCATTAATGTATCATTATTCTAAATGTCAAAAATAAAGGAGTCTTGATTACGATAAGTGGTAATGGCATACGACATTTTTCATTTTTCATAAAGATTAGTTTTGAAGTTTAGAGAAAGAGGGAATTTGTAGAGGTAAGAGGGGCACAAATTTATCATAGTAGCAAGAGTGGAAGTTAGACATTTTTAAGATGGGGGGATAGCTAAAGAGATATGATCCAATTGTTCATAATGTTTTATTCACGGACATTGTAATAGTTTGGCAATTTCATGCTTGTGGATGGCTTGGTTACTTCTTACAATTAATAGAATTCAATGAAGAAGTGTCAATGGAGTTCATGATGGAATTTGATGAAGGGGAAGCCTCAATTTTGGGGTTAAGAGTGGTTGCTACCAAGGAAAGTATAGCAAAGGTCATAGGATTACTAGCAATTGGGGAACATTATCCAAATGAACATGATGCCAGGTCTTCAAGGGCACAATTCACTTAGCAAGGTGACCTTCAACATGCTAACAAGCATGTAAGAGACTTTATCTTCCACCTCCATATCTAGAGTTAGCAACCCACATTATAAGATATTTAACCTGTGAAGGTAGGTTTTCAAACTTTGTTGCTTATCATTTTAAATTTCTTAGTTGCATAAGGCATAACATGCAAGTTAATGTCCCCAACTTTATCTATAATATGTTGTATATAAGTGTTGAGGAAACTCAAAAAGGAAAGTCAAATTTTGTTTCCCATCATGCCCTCATTAAGCTTCTAGTTGAAAGATCTCTTATGGATTCCTCCCCTATTTCATGTGTAGAATTTGTTGAACCCAAGACCTTATAGCCACAAGCCAACCCCATTCCTCAAAACTTAGGAAATGAAGAAGAAACCACAGAGCCAATTCAAAATCTAGCTGAGATGGGAAAAGAACCCTCTCCTAATAAGTCTACTAAGCCTAATTTAGAGGATTATATGTTGAGATCTTCTAGGGGTAAAGGTAAGCATAAGGTTAGCCCAAACCTTGAAAAGAAATTTCAAAATCCCTCTGTTAAGGTAATAAAAAGAAAGAGGTTTATTTCTACAACAACTAATCCTACAACATCTACTCCAATCATGCTTAAACCAAAATAGACCTACAAAGTGGTTGAAGTTGAAGAGGTTCCTATGCATAGAAGCCCTTGTATGTAAGGTCGAGTATCTCTATCTTCTATTGAAAAACCAAATGCCCCAATTTCAAAGTTTCATACAGAGTTAGTAGTTGAAAATGTCTCAGATGATTCTCTTATGCAAATTGAGCCCCAAAACGTAGAAACGCATGAAAATGAGCCTATCAAGGAGACATCACAAGAGAATCAAGAAATGTACAAATCAAATCCTACTTCTGTTCCAAAAAAAACACCTAGGAATGATCAACTTTCCATGCCATCAGTCCCTAAATATTCCAATGTTTCTCTTATACCTTATAAATCTTCTTGGTACACCCAGCATTTCCAAAAAATTTCCAGAGAGAAAAAGGTGAAATTTGAAACTCAATAATTTTTGTCATCAACAATTCAATCAATATTTTTTGGTCTATATAATCATTTAATTTTTTAGAAAGTCTTGTGAAAGCAAGAGAGAGACCAGATGCAAAAGGAAATATTTGATAGAGATGAGGAAATTGAATCATTAAAGGTGCAACTAGAAAAATACAAGCAATAAATGAATAAAGCTTTGAAGCTAGTTGATTAGGATATGGCTTGTAGACCACCCCAAAGGGTGTATGCTAAGTGTTTGAAAGAACAATTTCTCTTATTCTAGTTGATGATGACAATGAGAAATATTGATTATGAATTAAAGAATGCTCAAGATTTTTATAATGTGTATCAAACCTTGCTTTCATGGAAAAATAACTTGTTCTATGAGCTCTATTTGCATAATTTCATAACTCCACAAGAAACAGAGTGGAATCCCTTGCTTAACATAGGGGATGTTCACTTAAGAGCTCTAATGTCATGGATGCATAATGAAACAAATTATCATAGATAGTTGAATACCTATAGAGACATTTAAAAGCTTGAACCACTATCACTCCAGGCTAAATCCCATAAGCCTTATGATCTCTTGAGATATTGGTTTAGATTAACTTGTGGAAGACCAAAACCAAAAATCAGAGAGAAAGTGTTTGAAGAAAGGGAAAAAATTTATAGAGAGTATCAAACACTTCCTAATTTCACACAACAAAGAGCAATTACAGGGCTTAGAAATAGATGGAGTCGACTGCATGAATCTATCAAGAAGGTTGAACCACACAACCCTATTAATTTTGAGGTAGTAGTGAATAGAGTGGCTAAATATATGCAATTGGGAAGGCAAATTAGGAAAGAGTTATGGATGCCACTAACTTTCTAACCTCCTACCCTTATTTGGCCCCTATATGAAAGAAATTCTACTAGGTTAGACCTATTAGTTGAAGAACACTTGGGTGAGCATTGGAGATGAACCAGAGGATATTTCTATACCTTCAGAAGTGGGAAATAGGGAAGACAACAATGGGATATTTTAGAGCAATGGCAAATATGTACAATGCTTAAGGAAAAGAATTTGCATAGGCAGTTGATGAGGCATATTAATGTCACAAATTTGATATAGTTTTTATATAGTCTAAACTTACTCTTTGAGCCTTGTGGAAAACATTTCCAATAAATATATTTTAAATGTCTTGTGAACTTATGTTGAATGCAGCTAAAACATATTAAACATAAGGATAGTAGATATGACATACCTTGCTTAATATTACATATCAAGTGTAGTATTTCATATAAATATTTTGAGCTATCTTCTAATATTTGAATGAGAGTAGAAATGTTGTTGTGCATATGTGTTCAAATGTTTCTAATTTTTAGGAAATGGGGAAGTGGCACAAAGAATGGTGAGCACCATATTAAAGGAGTAATAAGATCGGTCACAGCATGAGAACCGTAGGTCAGTTTTGGGTGATAAGCCATGCCTGTGAGAGGAGCTATCCCAAGAGACTTGACTTGTTACATTATCTGCAGACCATTATTTTGTTGCTCAATCAATGTTCTAAAGTCATGGTTGACATCCTGACTTTTTCTTCTAACAATGTTTGCTCACAGTTTTTATGTTATGTTTGTAATAAGTTCCAATCCTCTATATATATGGAAGGAAAGGGAAAATTTAGAGTTAGTTGGAAGGATTCTGAAGTTGTTTTTCTATTCTCTATGAATTATTTAGTCATGTAACAAAAGAAGAATTCTAATGAGAGAGTGATTTCAGACTACCTATTGTGTTCTTAGTTATTTGAAGCCATCCAAGTGGGACAACTTCGGCAATGGAATAGATTTAGGTAGAGTAGATTCATTTCTTGTAGTTCCTTGCTTAAGATATATTTATTTTATTATTCATGTAGCATAGTTATTATGAAAGTTCCTGCAGGACTTGTGGAAAATGATCATAGTGGATGTTTCAATTGTTAACTAGTTTAGAATTCCTTTTTTCTGTAGTTTTTGCAATTCTCTATTGATAGTCCAAGTGTGTTTACTATCCTATGTCAGTAGCATAGATTCCTTTCATGCATTTTAATTTCTTGTATAATAGGTGTTAAGACTTTTAAAGGAACTTAGTGCACATACTGTGCTGACCCATTTCAAGTCCTACGTCCTTGGGTTGACAATTCAAATATATTTTCATAATGGAATAGATAGTTCTTAAAAAGGATATAGTATCCTTTATAGAGGAATAGTGGTGTGATTATCTTGACCTATTATGGAACCCTACAACTAGAGTTGGGATGATACCCAAAAACTTTATCACTGCAACATAAAGTTGCCCTGTTAAGGCTTACATTGTTCATTTCTGATGATCTGCCCTATTAGGATAAATAAGGACTACTAGGTCCACCTTGTTAAAGGATTTTCAAACATACAATGAAGTATGCACTTGATACAGATATTTGCATAAGACTGTTAGGTCTACCTTGTTAAAGGATTTGACTAATCCACCTATTAGGATGAAGTAGTAGCTGATCTCTAATTTGCAACTCGGTTTGCTGAATGAGATTCCTTTGAGTGTATAAATCACCTTGTTGTGATAGATATATCTTTGTTGCTCCTTATATTTCTATAGCCTTTTTTAACTCACTCTAATACTTTGCATCCACTATCAATGCTCGGCATCATCATGCACTTGATAGACATAGAAGCTTGGTCCATGCTGATCACTTCCATGTAGTCTTGAACTTGGTTTGCATTGGTGACTCAATGAATACTATTAAACTCAACATATAAACTGAATCACTTGATTCACAATATGTAACTCAATCAATGCTTCCACTATGAGCTTAGTATAAATTGAATCACTTGGTTAACACTGAGTAGCTTGGTTAATACTAGACTTGCATCACATCAACTATGAACTCGGTAAGCACTGCATAGCTCAATTTGTACTAGTAAACTTAGCATACATTGAGATGCTCCATTTATACTGTTGATCTTCACAATAGCTATAACTACTTGGAACACACTAAAATTTATCCAAAGGACTTGATAACAACTATAGAACTCGGTAACAACTGAAATGCTTGGTTAACATTGTTAACTATACAATAATCTTAGTAGATACTTCCAATCTAAATAAGTGTATGTCACCAATAACAAACTTGAATGATATGTCAACAATCTACCCCTTTGGCATTAGTGACAAAAACACTTATTAGCCAAAATTGAATTCAAAAAGTTTCCTGAATATCTTTATTCATCATTTTGTGATTCTAGCTTTGTAGAGTATATTGTTTTGAGATTTTTTAAAATTGGTTTTGTAAGATATATATATGTACAATATAGTATACATCTCCTTACTATGTACAATATACACTTACTATACATGTTGTACATTCTTCTTTCACATCTTTCTCCCCCATTTTTTTTACAACTTTTTTACATTTTTCAACAATACATTTTCTCCCCCATAAATTTTTACATCTTTCTTCATCTATCTCCCCTTTACACAACTATACATCTTTCTCCCCCTTTTTGACATTAATGCCAAAGATGTATTCTATATATTTACATAGCAATTCCAAAACGAGTTAGGAAGTCTGAATGTACCTTTGATATGAGTGCCAAAATTTTGTCCTAATTGTCCTACAAGACCTTACATTTGTGTAGTTCAATTTTCACTTCTAGTAACAACTCAATAATGTGGTCTACAATGGAGAAATTATTTTCATGGACTAGGGTTTTTGCATGTGCAATATGCTTTTGTAGTGCATCCATGTTAGAAAGAATCATATTCTGGATATCTACCAATGTAGATCTGAATCTTGCTTCTTCTCTAAGTAATTTTTCTTACATATTTGTCAAAAATATAATTTGAATGGAATGAGAAAAACTTGAACTTGGGTCAAACTGTGATTGCTGAGCGCTTGCTTTGAGATTTTCATCAATCTTGGACAATTTGTCCTCTATTTCCTTGGTAAAATTTGAAACATCACATAACTTACCAAAAAGTGATGATACATTAGTACGAAGTTTCTAGAGAGCCCAAAATGGTAGAGAGTTCTACTTGGTAGATGGCAATCTATTGAGAAATGTGCTCTAACACTTTATTTTCAAACTTCTCTATTTTCTGCAATAACTTATATTTTCCATCCAAGTCTTCACTGAATTTTTTGACTATCTCTACTAATTGATACAAAACTAGTTGAGAAGAATCAACCTCTATACCTATAGCCTCTACCAAAATATTCTTGGCATCCTCAATGATTTTACATTCTTTGTCTCTTTCCTCTCTTAACCTCTGCTGCTTGGCTTTCTTTTGGAGAAGTTCACCAAATTTCTACATTTGATCTAGATTAAGTTTGGATATATCCCAATTTGGGATCACTATTTCCTCATCAAGATCTATTTCCTCCTCATATTTTTCTTTCCCAAAAATTTTATGCTTCATATAGGCTTGGTCTCAAGTATCCTTACACTTATTTCTTTCTTACTAGGAATGGAAACAATAGTAGACATCATAGGACTTGCTGCAAAAATGGATACTACACTTACTATAGAAATAAAGTAGAAATACCTATAGTAGCAAAAATTGATGTATCCAAAATTGATGTGTCCAAAAATGATTTCTCAATCATAGTTGAAGAGGGAAGAGTTTGCAGCTCAGTAGATGAAGTACTTGTTACTTTAGTCAATGATGTGCTAAGCTGAATTTGTGCAAAGATTGATTGGATGTTTATGTTGTCAGTGGTAGTCACAATCAATCTTGTTGAGGTTATCTTCATGCTTGATTTTGTCACTATTTTTCTTGGAGAGTGAGGAAGTGAGGCAATAACTATTGTAGCAATCTTAACTAGGCTAGTTTCCTCATAATCCTATGTTCCTTTCTTGGTGGCCTCTTTCTCTTGTTCCTCTTCATAATCAATAGTATCAAAAAAATTTGTCTCTTCATCATTTCCTTCATCATCCTTTTATTGATCATCTTCATCATCCCTGTCACTTATGCTAACTGGGAAATCACTCAATTTATGAAGAATATATACATTCTTCCATGTATTTGTTGCATTCTTTACAACATGCTCAATGTCTTTCATCAGTACTAGACAAGTGTTAAATTTTAGGGTTAATTTCTCCTCATTTTTCTTTAGATATTCCTTAACCTCCTTCTCTATTAGACTCAGTATAAGATGCCTCGGGGTTTGCACATAGATGTCTTTTACAATTTGCATGGAAAATTCCCATCCTAGCTTAATCTTATCCATCAAAATATTAGGAATCTGAGAAGTAAGCTAGTTAGGTGAGTATTTCCACTTATCCATTTTGTCCATCAACAAATCTTCAAACTGCTTTTGTTATTCATCATTTCTAATTTGATACTTTAATGCTTTAAAAAATTATATTGGCCCTTGCCTCCAGTTCTTTCAATCGATCTTGGAAGGTGGGTGGAGGTTTTTTGAATATTATATCTCCTCCTTCCTTTTTAGCTTTCTTCCTTGAGGAACACCTAGTAAATACTATAGTGGATGGCTTAGTTAGCTTGGAGATGATTACCTTGCCCTTTTTCTATAGTGGTTCCTCTTCCTCTAATTCTTCTTCATCCTCTTCTTCTTCATCTTCACCTTTTCCCTCGGTGAACAAAAGAGTAGAACTTGATTTCAACTTGGCAATCCTTTTCTTGCCTTTGTTTACCGCCTGAGGGAGTTTGATTTCCAATTCTATCCCTATTTTATCTTCATCATAAGTACCAAAATATGCAGCCTTGGTTTCAACTAGCTCATTCATCTGTGCCTCAATTATATCCTTAGTTTCATCAATATTGACCTCATATCCTAGATGTTTCGCCCATGCAATTCTAGGCCTGACTACCTGAATGTATACCTTATCACTATCTACCATGAAACACACATTATACTTGTAATCTTCAACTAATTTCCTTGGAATCCTAAACCTATTATTCATTTTCTCCTTAAATGCATCAAACTAATTGTCCATGATACTATTATAATTTTCTCCCATCTCAGCAATGTACTCATTAATTTGGTAGAGTACTGGCACATCTTTTCTCTATACAACTAAACCTTTTGAAGGAAAGAATTTCTAAACATAAAAAAATAAACATGTCAATAGCGAGCTAAACTTACATGGGTTATTCTTTTATGTTCTAATTCTTTCCATGTTCTTGTTGAAATTATTCAATAGTAGCTCGACAAGGTCAAGAGAAAGGTTGTTCTTGAGTACCTTGTATTCTAGGTCTACAGCTTCACAAGACATACTATTGAACCTGCTTGAACTGTAGATCTTGTGGGAAATGATATGAATGCCAAATTTCAATTCCATGTTAGTGACACTTCTTATCTTCATGCCTCTACCATCCCATTCTGCTAGGGTTTTCTTCTCTAGTTCAACCTGACCTAGGGTTTTGGTTGTTTTGGCTTTGGCCAACATTGGGAGATCTGTTATTCTATGACTTATCTTTTTCATGATCAAAATTAGTTGTTCCAACCATAATTATCCATTTATTTCTTGATTGAGAATAAACCTAATCCATTTCACTTGGAATTCATGGGGCATGTGAGGAATATGGGTTAATCCTTTAGTCTCAAGGTGTTGATGCTCGATTTTCAAGATGTCATTCACACACAAATTTTTTAGGGCTTTGTCCATTTCCAAAGAACCAATATCTTGAATCATGCATTTAAAATGAGAATGAATGTCATTAATCAATAGTACCTTTTTGAGGGATTTGCAACTATGCTCCACTCAGATCTAGGGTTTCAACAATTGCAGGAGTGAGCTTGAAGTCTGGTGCTTTCCATTCTACACCATGAACCAACATGTCTGATCCTTGTTTTTCCTTTCTACTACTAGATGCATTCTTAGGTTGGTAGGGTTTGAGAGAATTCTAAAAATTTGATAACGATTCACTCAAACCACTTGGATGCTCTTGAAGATCGCAATAGCTCTTGAAATTTCACAATGAAAATGACTTCAAATTCATTCCTTTTATGAAATTTTTCCATTAATGCCTAGTATGAATAGTAGATAAAATTGACTGACTATCATCCACTTTTCTTTCATTGATTACTCAGTAGAGTCTTCCATCACTCAGTAACAACATAAAGTTTTATTTATTCTTGACCTCACTCGGTAAGGAAAGTAACTTGGTAGAGTTTGTGACCTGACCTCACTCGGTAAGGAAAGTAACTTGGTAGTAACTGATACCCTTTTACTCAGTGATCCCTTTGTATCTTGAATATAGATATGGATCTCTTATCCTTTCAATTGGAATTTATTTGGATGTCTTCTTTGGTAGCATATTTCTAGTTCTCCTTTGAGAAATTAAGTAGAAATGGTGGAACCACCTAATTCTTGAGTGACTTGTTCATCATTGTTTGGAGTTTCATTCTTGGTAGACTTTGGAATCCATTGTTGTCTCTTTTGTTTTCTAATTTTATCAGCCTTTTCCTTCTTTTTATCTTCAATTCTTCTAGTATTCATATAGTTCTTGTAAAGATGACCAAGTTCTATACAAATGAAACATCTCTTAGTAGTATCTCTTTTTCTTATATGATGTTTTACACAATTCATTCCAATGTGTCCAAATTCTCCATAGTAATGACATCTACACCAAGTGTTATAGTCCCAACCAAATATAGCTTTCACAATTTGTTTTGTTGGATCCAATATCTTAGTTTTTCATTCTAATGACTTGTGTCCATGTTTCTTGCATTTGTGACATTCTCCTTCAAATCTTGGTTTCTCTTTACATTCATTAGCCTTATGACCATGTTGGTTTCAATTGTAGCACTTTATATTTTATTTTCCTTTTCCATTGCTCAATATTTATTTGATATATGACCTATCTTACCATACTGATTGCAAGTAGGTCATTGATTCTTTCAAGCTCCTCGTTTGGAAGATTCACCTTATTTTTTGTATCCAATTCTTGCTTTTCCCTTTTTTTCTATAGAGATTTTTCTCATTCAAATGATTCAAGCCTACTTGAGATTTCATCATTATTTCATTGATTTTCCTTTCAGAGTTTAGGTCATTCTACAATCTTTCATTCTTACACCTCAGGTTCATGATTTCTTCATTTGCATCGGTGAGTTGATTAATGAGGTTAGTCTTCTAAAGGGATAGATGTTGAATCTCATTATCTTTTCCTTCCATTTCTTTTTTTATCTTGTTTTTCTCTTCCATGACTTCACATAGCCTTACTGATTGAATATCTTGTTCTCTTCTTAGTATTCTCACTTCTTGTAGTGAACCATTTTTTTCCAAGAGTTCTTTGATTGCTTCATTTGCTTCATTTGAGTGGATTAATGGATGAAGGTATTCAATTCTTTCTTCAATGCAGAGATGATCATTCATTTAAATTGCAAGATCTTTTCTTCTTTTCAAGGATTGAGAGAGTTTCTCTTTTTTTTTCTTGAGTTGTGCAATAGCCATTTCCAAATCCATCTTTTCATTGTCAATAGCCTTGTCAAGTTTGAATATCTTCATGGTCTTTGATCTTTGCTCAAGCTATTAAACTTTCTCTAAGAGCCACAAAGATCTGATACCAATTTTTGGAGATATTATGAAAGGCTAAGTTACTAAGAGGGGAGGGGTGAATTAGTAACTTTAAAACTTTTATCTTTAATTACCCAATTAAACCTTGCATATATTCTAATCTAATTGCATGCATAATAAATTGAAAACCTAAAAGCGTACATAACACTTTGACACATAGATTTGGTGACCTAGAAACCTTCTAAATAGAAAGTAAAACTAGGGTGGGGATGATACCCACAAACTATAGTACTACAGCATAAAGTTGGCCTATTAAGGCTTACATTGATCACTTCTAATGATCTACCCTATTAGGAGCAATAAGGACTACTAGGTCCACCTTGTTAAAGAATTTTTAAACATACAATGAAGTATGCACTTAGTAAAGAGATTTTCATAAGACTATTAAGTCTACCTTGTTCAAGGATTTGACTGATCCACCTATTAGGATGAAGCATTAGTTGATCTCTAATCTGCAACTTGGTTTGTTGAATGAGATTCCTTTGAGTGTATAAATCACCCTGCTATGATAGATATATCTTTGCTGCTCCTTATACTCCTATATCCTTTTGTAATTCACTCTTTCTTCTCTTCTTTGATTACATTCAATTACATTGCATTGATTTCACACATTTGGATATGATACAATTCATTACATATATACCAATCCAATTATACAATTACAAAGTTAGACACAATACAAGTTTACACAAATATTATAAAATCAGCTCAAATGTAGACACTCGAGTTCTGAAGAGTGACTCAATGAGGTTTTGATATTGGACATCCACTATCAATGATCAACATCATCATGCACTTGGTAGATGTAGAAGCTTGGTCCATATTGATCACTTCCAAGTAGTCTTGAACTCGGTCTACACTTGTGACTCACTGAATACTGTGAAACTCAACGTATAAACTGAATCACTTGATTATTCACACTATGTAACTCGGTCAATGCTTCCACTATGAGCTCAATATAAATAGAATCAATTGGTTAACACTGAGTAGCTCAGTTAACACTAGATTTGTATCACATCAACTACAAACATGGTAAGCACTACACAACTTAGTTTGCACTAGTAAACTCAACATACACTGAGATGCTCAGTTTACATTGCCAATCTTCAAAATAGCTGTAACTTCTTAGTACATGCTAAAATTTGTCTGAAGGACTCGATAGCAATTTTAGAACTTGATAAAAACTGAAATGCTTGGTTAACACTGTTAACTTTACAATAAGCTTGGTAGATACTTATAATCTAAATAAGTGCATGTCAATAATAAAAAACTGAACTGATAAGTCAACAATTGTAAATCCTTTTATAGGGTTCTTACTTCATTGTAAGTTAAATTCCTTTTACTAGGCACACTTTTAGTAGGGTGTTTAAATCATTTAACAAGGTAAAGGCTAACAATCTTGTAAGCCTTTAATAGGGAATACCTTGCACATGGTAGATCATGTTTCATGGTCAAACATTATAACCTTCATTGGGTAAACTTTACTACTGCAATAGTGAATATTTGCAGGTATCATCCCCACCCCAATTTTACCTTCTCCTTGGAGAGTTTCTGGGTAACCAAATATCTTGTGTCATACATGTGTTGAATATTTTACTTTCATGCTATGGATGTATATGCTTAATTTGGTATTTTAGTCTATATGCATAGGTTGTGAGATCGATGTGTGATGAATACTTTTAGAGGTTGAAAGTTTTAAGTGTTGATTCACCGCCCACCCCTCTTAGAGTTTACTTCCCTATTGTATTTCCAACAACAACTTTTTTAGTGTTAGAGTTTAAACACTTATAATATTTTCTCTTAGTGGAATAACCTAGGAATATGCCTTCATCACTTTTAGCATCAAGTTTTCCCTTTCTATTATCCTTAAGTATATAGAATTTTCTTCCAAAATATTTAAAATACTTCACATTAGGTGCATAACCATACCATAATTCAAAATATGTAACATTTCTACCTTTCTTGACTTGCACTCTATTCAAAGTATAAAAAATTGTACTTATAGCTTCTCTCCAATATTTTTGAAACACATTCTTCTCCATGATTAGTGTTCTAGCACAATCTATGATTGATATATTTATTCAATCAACTATTCCATTTTGAGAAGGTGTCCTAGGTGTTGACATCTATCTTTTGATCCCTCTATCATTACAGAATATATTAAAGTCATTGAAGATGAATTCTCCACCTCTATTAGATCTCAAGTATTTTAGACTCTTTATAATCTCTTTTTCAACTTTGTCCAAATACCACTTGAATAATTGGAAAACATCAATTTTTTTCTTTAAGAAACATCACATCCATCATTCTAGAGTAGTCATAAACAAATAGAATGAAATATTTGTCTCCATAATAGCTTTGAACACCAATAGGTTTAAAAAGGTTAGTATGAACATATTCAAAAATATCATTAGATGAATATGTCTTGCTTTTGAAACTAGAGTTTTTCATTTTTTCTAATTGACATTGTTTACACATAGCATTGTTAGTTTTCTTCACTTTTGGAAAACCTCTTACTCTTTCCATTTTACTAATGCTAACCAACTTGTCAAAATTTATATAACATAACCTCTTGTGTCATAACCAAATATCTTCATATTGTGCAAACAAACTTGTTTCATCAAAGATATCTAGATAGAACAAGTTACCTCTTCTTTGATCACCACTTCCAATAAGTTCACCATCAACATCAAATATCTTGGCCTTTCTATTATGGAATTCAACTTTGTAACCTAATTTGTTCAACTATGAAACACTCAAAAAATTATAGTTAAGATCTTCAGCCCAATAAAATATTTCACATTTGATCTTTTTAGTTAATTTTATTTATCCTTTATCTTTCACTAGACATGGTAGATCATTACCAAATTTAAAATAGCTACCCTTGTATGGTCCAATGTTCTCAAATTTACTTCTATCACCAGTCATGTGATTTGAGGAACTAATATCAATTATCCATCTATCACTTTTTTTCACATAAAAGATTAATGTAGTTTTTTCATATTTATTAGAATCGTCTTTCATAGCAACATAGAAAACTTCTTCATTATTACTTTCATATTCATTATTAGTTTCTTCTTTAGCAATGTAACAAGATTTCTTACCTTTTTCTTTGTAGTCCTTGTTTCTCCCGTTGTCTCAATCATCTCTTCTTCCTTTCATCTTTGTCTTCTCTATTAGTACATCTTGCAGCAATATGACTAACTTTTTAAAATTAAGAATAGATTATAGGAAGTTTACCTTTGTATTTTATTTCCTCTTGGAAGTATTTTAGTCATTAGTGCTTCAAACTCATCAAGTTCTTTATCAAAAGTATCAGTGTCACTTTTCACATATTTTCCATTTTCTCTCTTGCTAAGTTCTAGCTGTGATCTAAGAGAATATTCAACAATGGTAGAAGTGAAATTATCAAAGTTTTACATGTCAAAAGTAGTAAGTCTACTAATCAAACTTTCTAGAGTTAGGTCATTACATGGAGTACATCCCATTTCTTGTATTGCAGAAACCTTAATAGGATAAATAGGAAGTAGAGTTCTCAATACCTTGTTGATCACAATTTCCTCATCAATTTTTCTATCTACTTCTCATATATTCTTAAGCTCTTTGAATCTTATACAATACTAGACTATATTTTCACCTTCTACCATTCTCATTTCATCAAACTTACCTCTCAAGCTTTTTTATTTTTCTCTTAGCACATTCTTGTCTCCTTCATAGGTGTTCTTTGGTGTGTCCCACATTTCTTTAGCAGTCTTATGATTTTTAATTTCATTAAACTCAACATAGCTTAGGGTTGATGAAATATCCAACATAGCTTGGTTGTGTTCTTGTTTCTATTTTAGTTTTTGGGCTATCAGAGGGACTATTGTTATCTCCACATATGCACTATCCACAAAATGTATTGCACCATTGTTAATTCTTGCTATATGTAGCATCATAAAAAAATTCCATGCAAGGAAGTTCTCTTTGCTCAACCTTGGCACCTCCATTTTTTACATCATGATCTTTAACTTCAAGTAGCTTCAAACTTTTCTCTATAAGAACCAATGCTCTAATACCAATTTTTAGAATATTTAGAATAATTGAGAGGGGGGTGAATCAGTTAACCAAGCTCTAGACGTACTAATTGTAAAAATAAACACTTAAAGTACTTCAAATCTTCACATTCATTAGCTCAATCTCTAAGTATACTTTTAGTAACATCAACTAGCAATCCACTATCCTAAATATAAGAGACTTGTAGAATGTAAACATTAACAATAAATCATCACATATAACATCTATACATGTTTGACATGAGGATTTAATGTGGAAACCCAATTTGGAAAAACCATAGGTAAGATGTTACAAATCATTTCACTCTACTGAAGTGAGCTTTGTTAGGAACCAACCCTATTATAGGTTATAAAACACATTGTTAGATGTGACATTGTTAAAATATTTAATCACCATGTTAGGAGTGACCTTTTTAGAAGACCTTAAAACATTCCATTAGAATCCACCTTGGTTAAAGGATTTATATATGACTATTAGGTCAACTTTGATTAAAGGATTTTAATACTGATACAATGGTACAAAAGTAAAAACAATTTTTGATTTAGAAAATACAACTCACTTTTTAATTATAGATCTTAGTTCAGCCCATGATTCACTGATTGGCTTTCATTTTCATCTCAGTCTCTGATTCACTTGGAAACCCTTTAAGAAATCACTCTTCACCTCTTCTCAACTTTTCTTATCTTTCTACTTAAGTTTGCCAATCAATGGCATCAATAATTGCTCCAACCTTCAACAACTTTGAAAGTTAGACCTTGTACCTCATTAAGTAGGTAATTTTAATATTTTTCCACTCAAACATCACTATAGATCTTAGATTTAGGTTAGATCCATCAAATCTTTCCAACATTTCATCTCCTCCTTTCTATTCTAGAAACTTATCCAAACTTCTCCTTGAATCATTGCATAGAAACATGAAAACATAGTTTCCCTTGATTTAAATGTTCTAGGTCATCCATCCTTATATTCAACATGCTTTGCATATCTTAATAAATCAAATCTGTCAACTAGAATTTATGATTTCTCATAAACTATTAAAATGTTGTCCCTCAATCAACACTGTGTTTTTACATTCGGTCATTGCTGGGTTACTTGGTTGCTACTAAATTTCTTGGTTAGCACATATACTATCACTTGGTCAATATTGATGCTCAGTCAACACTATTTGTGCTCAAGACACTTTGTGGCTTGGTTGACACTAGCATCACTCAACATGTTGCAAGTTCCTTAATTTTCTACTGTTTTGTTCTGTCAAGCTTGTGCAATTGGTTTATCTTTGATCACTTTCTCAGGACTTCATTACAAATTTCTTCTCCTCTTCTAGTATGATTAAACAATAACTTTATTGTGTCAAAGTTTGACTACTCAACTGTCCATTTTTACTATCTACTTTATAACTCAATCTTTTCTCTAGGTTCTTTTGTTATGATCAACATTTGAAATCCTCTTCATCAATCAAATAAATATGACACTCAAATCAGATAACAAACTAGCTCACCAATAAGGTTTGACATCAATGAAAAAATAACAATTGTTTCAACTATAGTTTCCAACACATATATGTGTATATTTATATGTGCATATATGTGCGTGTATGCATATATGTGTATATACATGTGTACATACATACATGCATGCATACACACACACACACACACATGCGCACACGTGCACGCATGTATGTATATTGTGGATATACATACTCTCTAATTTTTATTATTTGCATGTACATTTATTTTTATGTATACATGTGCTACATGCATATTTAATTTATATGTATGTATACATGTGCGTTTGTAATAATATTAATTTTGTAAAAAAAAATTAAATGCTTGACCTAAAATACACATTGGGTAATTTAAAAATTGAATGTATATGTACACAATTTTAAAAAAATTTACTTGACCTAAATTACACAACTTAAACTAAAAACATTGAATGATAACTCTAAATTAACAAGGTGAACACAAAATTATAACCCTAAAAATATAAATAACTTGCACATAGTTTAATTCACCCCTAAAAAACATTGTATTGAACCATAATGAATTACATGACCCTAGGTCCCTAGGACCCCTTTAAATGCATGCATATATATAAAATAGAGATCATGACACTTGTAGTTTATAAATTCATGTGATGGATTCATGATAGATTTAATATTATCCCCTTAAGCCATCATTTTAAGATCACTCGAATCAATATTTTCATATAGAAGTTTCAATGTTTGACATAATAGATTCTTGTCTAGGTTAATGAACATCCTAAACTAGGACCCCTTTACACACATGTATGAAGTATCTAGACATTACCTCTAAGTTTAGAAAATTAAGATGGATTAAGTTTTAATTTTAGGTTATCTCATTTTAAGACATCTATTAGGACCCTTGAAATTATTATGATCAAGCTCAACACATGTTCAATTTTAGATTATCTCTTTTTAAGTCATCCTATTAAGACCCCTTCAAATATCCTATTATGACCTCTTCAAATATATATTCTATTATATTCTTTCTATTTAAGTCATCTTATTAAGATCTAATTGCTTATGACCTATTGATGTATCCTAATCCACCCTTGTGATACTACTTAATCAATAATTATGACCCCATAGACCTCCCTAGGTCCCTAGCACCCCTCAAATGTACTCATGCATGTGTATATGAACTACAAACCATGACATTTTTTGTTTAGAAATTCATGTGATTCAGATTGATGTTCAATTTTGCAATTTTGCACACGTGTCATCCTAATTAGGACCAAAAATTATTGCAAGTGGATCCTTATTTGTAAACATATAAATGAAGTTACCACATGATATAAATTGACTTAAAGATAATCCTCTTAAGATATCCTACATTTCATATGTTTACTTTTATATTCTACTTGAGTAAGTGATCATTTTATATTATCCCTTTAAGAAATCCTAATATGTATATATATGTATGTATATATATATATATATATATATATATATATATATATATATATATATGTATGTATGTATGTATGTATGTATGTATGTATGTATGTATGTATGCATATACATACATATATATATATATATATATACATATACACACATACATACATATATATACATATATACATATATATATGTATCTATATATATATATACATATATATATGTATCTATATATATATATACATATATATACATATATATATATACATATATATATATACATATATATATATGTATATATCTATATGTATATATATGTATATATGTATATATATGTATGTATGTATATGTATCTATAGATATATATGTATCTATATATATATACATACATACATACATACATACACTTATCTGTGCGCGCTCATTTCACATGTGTACTACATATGACTTACATGCACAGATATGCATCATTTCATGTTTACAATTTCTAGTTTCTTAAAATGTCATCTTAATAAACTTTAGGTTTACACATACATGTATACTACAGAGCTTGAAACATGGTGGATCAATAGCCTCATATCTCCCCGAGTACCATGCTATCCCCCTGAGTAGCAGCCTATCCCCAACCCCCTAGTAGTATCTTATTGCCCCTAGTAGTGACCTACAACCCTCCAACACCCACCCCCCCCCCCCCCCCCCCTAGTAGTAGCCTATTCCATCTAATGAGCTATATGATCACACTAATAAGGCAATTCAAAGATTTCAAGAATCCTTGACTAGTGTTGCATGCTCTAACATGTATAGTAGTACATGCTAGAGTATTTTATGCAATCTTGCCTATATTCGAGATGATATTCAGGGTGCTACTTCATATGATGATGGTATTCCTTTGGGAGAGTATCCTAAGAAATGGAAAACATGTGGAAGTCTTGACATGTTGTATTCATGACTATGTTTATCATTGATGTCGATATAGTAATAATTATGTGAATACTAGAAGAGTAGTTGAAAAAGATCATTGTTGTACATATAGAAGGTTGAAAATTAGGTAGCATGAAGTTAAGGAAATATTTCACATGGTGTCCTGATGATGAGGTTAAGTGTGCATAACATAAGTCAAAGAGATACAGAAGATATATGTGATTTATAGAGAGAAGTACATAAACAAAGTGTCTGAGAAGTAGTTCCTAATGATTGTATTTTATCTCTTAACAAATATACAATCAGGATACATGAAGTTATATAGTGGTAGGGGACAATTCAATGATGATGTCAGTGAGTGCATAAGTTCTGAAGTCATATGTGTGAGAATTTGTATAGACTGTGAGTCGAGAGTACTATTGTGATTGCAAAATAATTAATTATCTTATTGTGGTCCTATTATAATTAATTGGGAAATCCTCAAGGCTGACTCAAAGAATTTTTTTGAGGACTTCGTATAAAGGAAAGTATCATCCTTGTTTCTAAAGAGTATGTGGTATGTGAACTGTTCAAGGAAGTGCAAACAAGAGTAGAGTGTTCGGTAAGTGTGAGTAAGTGATCCAAGGGGTTATTGGATGTGAAGTTTTTGATCTAGTATAGAGATCAGAAGGAGTAGAAGTTTGGTTGACAAGATAGAGGAAGAGGAAGGAGAAGTATGGTTCAATTCTATTATTCTACAAGGAATAAAATAAAGATCATTTGGATAGTGGGTTCATTTTGAAGTTGTTTTGATAGTTGGTCCATCTTCCTTCTACAACTCCTAACAAGATTGGCACAACTCCTAACAGGGTTGGAATCTCCTAATAGGGATTGATATGTATTGAATGATTTCATAGACTCCTAATAGGGTCCATCCTCTAACAAGGAATATTTATATTAGTACATCATCTTGTGGGTACCATCTCCACTAGGGTTTTCTGTTTGATCAAGGGTTTCCCTAGTTAACATATCTAGTGTTATTGTGTATGAGTATCTTATTGTGGTTTCTTATTATATTGCTCACATGGTTAAGATTTAATAAGGTTTATAATTTTGATAATAGTTGGATATGATTCACCCCCCTCTTAGTTATATTGGTGGACTATATGTTCTAACAATTGGTATCAGAGCTTCAATTCCTTGAAGGGAAAGTTGAATAACTTTGGGAGATCAATGCCAAGTCATTTAAAAAAGGATAGTCCTAAGTTTGATGGAGTCAATTATGATAGCTAGAAAGGGAAGATGAAGACTCATCTACTATTTTTGGGTCAAATATATTGGATTTTGATGAAAGACAATAAAATTATTGTGGAGGAAGAAAAGCTTGAGGAATGTAGTGAAGCAGAAAGAGATCTGTTCATTTGCAATATGAGATCTAAAGAAGCCTTACTGATAGCCCTTCCTAAGAATGAATACATTTAGGTATATTCACTTAAAAAATCTCATGAGATTTTTAAAATGTTAGAATCTACTTTTTAAGGAGATACACATACAAAAAGGATAAGATTGCAAAGTTGGATATGCTTATTTGAATATGCTAAAATGATGGAAGGTGAATCTAGAAGAAGCTATGTTGGTAGGATATTTGAGATTGATGTAGGAATCAAATCATATGATGGAACCAAGGAAGAAGATGAGGTTGTATGGAATACCTTGAAAACTTTGACACCATCATTCAAGGAAGTAGCATAAATGATTGAGCTTTTGATACCCTATCCTAATAAGTTCACCAAGGAAAATTTTCTTTAAATATTGGAAGCATCAAAAGCTAGTTTGAGATAGACTAGAGAATTGACAAGAGTGGAGATAACTTTTAGTGCCTTAAGTTTTTGTCCATGTCTGGCTTGAAGTATAAGCACTCATGGAGATTTTGCTAGTAGTAGTAGGACCAGATCTGATGAAGATAGGAAGATTAAAGAAGGTATAGACCTTCTTAAAAGAAGAGAACCAGATGGTAATAATATCTTTAAATGTTGGACTTGTAATAAATTTGATCATTATGCATCTAAATATCCTAAAAGAGAGAAAATGTTTAAGGGAAAGTTTAAGCCTAGAAGATCTAGAATTGTTTTGTATGCAAATGAAGATGAGGAATCTAATGAAAGGTTTTAGAGTGAAAGTGATGATGATCTAGGATTTACATCCATTAAAGAAGATGACCTTGACATAGAAATTAGAGAGGAGAAAGTTCTAGTTTCTCAAGTTAAAAATAAATTTGATTGGATAATAGATAGTGTATGTTCGCATCACATGACTGGTAATATGAACAAGTTTTTTAAATTTAAGAATCATGACAGAGGTATTATTAGAGTTGGTAAAAATGTATCTTGTTACATTACATGGATATGATCTATTACTCTTGATAGAAATACTAACATTGATGATGTTTACTTTGTTGATGGTTTAAAGTATAACTTGTTGAGTGATGGATAGTTGGTGGATAAAGGTTATTAATTGAAATTCATAGAAAATACCCACATTATCAAAGATAAAGAGGTTAATTTGATTTGAATAGGTACAAGGCCTAGAGGTAATGTAATTTAGTTGAATTCCACTAAGATGACATGTTTGGTTACAAAAGTGGATAATAGTTGGTTATGGCATATGAGATTTTGTCATATAAATTTTGATAACATTGTGAAGGTTAGCATCATATTTGTAGTTAGAGATTTTCCTAAGATAATGAAGCCTACTAATATTGTTTGCAAATAGTATATCATGGCTAAACAAAAGAAGGTATCATTTCCTAGTAAGAAATTCACTACTACATATAAGTTGGAGATTGTTTATATAGATTTGAGTGGCCCTACTAGGACAAGAGGATTCTATGTAGAAAGGTATTTGATGATTTTGGTTGATGATTTGACTAGAATGATGTGGGTAGCATTTCTTAAAGATAAATATGAAGCATTTGAGAAGTTTAATATATTTAAGAATAGAGTTGATAATGAATCTAGTATTAAGATAACATGTTTAAGATTAGATAGAGGAGGAGAATTTACCTCTAGAGAATTTAGCAATTTTTTCTAAAGAGAATGACATTAAGAGACAATTATATTCACCTAAGGCTCCTAAATAGAATGAAATAGAAAAAAGGAGAAACATATCAATATTAGAGGCCATGAGAGAAATGATACTTGAGAATGATATATCCAAGAAATTTTGGAGAGAAGCAGTCAATATAGCAATGTACACCATGAACAAAGTATAGATCAGAAAAGATATGAATAAGACCCCTTATGAATTATGGTCTAGTCATACACCATAGGTAAAGTATTTTACAATCTTTGGAAGCAAGTGTTACATAAAGAGAGATGATGATGTTGGTAAGTTTGATCCAAGAAGTGATGAAGGTATGTTTCTTGGTTATTCATTGAAAAGAAAAGCTTACAAATGTACTAATCATAGAACTGATACAATAGTTGAATTTGCAAATGTAAAATTTGATGAAAAGTAATGAATTAAGGAAAAGATGATGGACTACAATTCTGATGAAGAAGAAAAAAAATATTGGAATTGTTAGACAAAATGTAGAATTTTTCTTTGAGAATAATAATGATCTATAAAATGATGTGCAAATTGTTGAGAAAAGAGGAGAGCAACTAGAGATCTAAACCAAGATAACAAGTAAGAGTTGAGCTAGAAAATCCAACCTCTAACAAGAACTTGACAAAGAATCACCCACCAGAGAAGATAATTGGAAGTAAGGGAAAATGAGTGATGACACAAAACAAAGTTAATGAGGAATTATGTTTGATTTCTCAAGTTAAACCTAAGAGTGCATATGAGGCATGCAAAGATGATCATTTGACACAAGAAATGAAGGAAGAATTAGATTGGATTGTGAAGAATGACACATGGTAATTATATCTTAGGCCTAAAGACAAGAATGTTATAGGAACTACATTGGTATTTAGAAACAAGATGAATGAACAAGGTGAAGTTGTAAGTAACAAAGCTAGAATGGTATGTAAAGTCTACTCACATCAAGAAGGAATAGATTATGAGGAGAGATATTGTTGGAATTCTTTAGAATAGTAGAGGGGGTGTGAATCAATTATCCAAGGTCCACATGTACAAATAAAAATTTCAATGCTAATTAGATCCATACCCATAAAACCTCAACATGCATGCATCCATTAGATCATACAATACTTTAACTTTGTAGGTCATATCCTAGGTCAAACCAACTTTGTAGAAATGTAAACATGACATACTATAAGAATATTCACACAATTTGACACAATAATTTTATATAGAAACTCAATTTAGGAAAAACCACTAGTAACATGCTACTAATTTTCACTTTTCTGAAGTTATGCCTTGTGAAAGGCCAACTAGTTAAAGGTTACAATACACACTGTTAAATATGACCTGGTTAAAGGATTTCAATCACCCTATTAGGAGTAAGCCTTGTTAAAGGATTTTAGACCATTCCATTATAATTTCACCCATTTAAAATGATTTACAAATGACTCTTAGGTCAACCTTAATCTAAAGGATTTTATCCACACTAGTACAGTTATTTGAAAGTAATAATAGGACTTGATCTGATAAAAACTTACAACTCACTTGAAAATTACATATCTTTGTTTTAGGCCTCCATTATGCTTGGCACTCATATGCTTCATCTCTTATAGTGTGTTCACCCTTCAAGCATTCATCCTCTTAATCCTTCTTGCTTTGTATGCCAATCACAATCTCCTCTATTTAGCCACTAGATAAAGCAATACCCTAGACTCCTTGTCTTCCTTAGGTTCTCACACATGACAACCTTTTCTTCTACCCAGTTATCTATATAAATAGAGAGTTTAGATCTTTTTCCACTTAACCACAATCATCCATTTTAGGGCTAGGTAGGATTCAATTAATCTACCCACTTTTCCATTTGGTTCCTCTAGAAATTTCCTCTATAATTTTCCTTGAATTCACCTCAAAATGATTTACCTTGAATTTTGTACCACCATTTCATCATAGTTATCTTCCACACACTTCACATAAATGAAGAAATCAAATTAGCTGGCTAAGATTTGTCAAATCTTTGATTTAACATTGTTTGTTGTCACTCAACATCTATATTGTTTTGTCACTCAGCCAACACTAGTTGACTCAAAAAACACTAAATTTTACAGATGCTTGGCACCAAATAAAATTTTCTTGGCATATACTAATAGTCACTCAACTTGCATTTTTTGTCTTCTTTTCTCAGCACCTATTGATTTTTGTTGGTGTAAATAAATTTTTACTATTTACACTTTACTTAAGTTTACTTAGGTTAATGCATTATTTAATTATTTATTAGTTAGTCACCTAGGAGTACGCATATTCTTGTGAGTTGTCATGTTGACAACACAAGAGTTAGCACTCTAATTATGCACATGGTGTCTACAACATAGGAGTTGGCACTTTATTTGAGCACATAGTGTCTACAACATATCTACACATGAGACACCTTGTCATACTTATCCTCACATTGATGCATGTATATTCATGCACAATGGAGGATGTGTACTTAGTTGTCATGCTTATCTCCTAGTTCTTTCTAGAACCATTCTAGATGCATCTTAGAGGCCCTTATATACAGGCACTCCTATTGTGTATGTACATGTTTTGAGATATTGATTCTCATATTGATCATACTCTTTTGGTCTGTTGTTGTGATTATGCTTGAGTTCCTTGATCTTGGGTGATTTTTTTGTAAGGAAAATTCTTACATGGTATCAGAGCTATACCAAATTCTTACAATTTTCATTCGGCTTCCACTGATTTTTGTTCAGCTTCCACTAACTACTCAGCAAGGCTTGGTAGACACTTTTCTTACTTGATCTTCTTTCAGTCTTAACCTGAGTAATCTTTCAATTCAAAATTTAAGTAGATAAATAATACACTATAGTATCAATATCTTACCTGGTCTTAGTGCTCCTTTTGTACACCAAATAACTCAACCTTTCTCTAGGTTCTCTTGTTATCTCCTCTTTTCAAATCCTCTTCATCAATCAAGGATATGATAAAATTTGAACCAAAAAGAAATTCTCTCACCAACTTAGGTAGGAGGTTTGACAACATTGAAAACATAATGATTGTTCCATTATGGATTATTTACTTCAAAACAATCTCTTTTCAACAATTTTCCTTTTTGGCATTGATGGCAAACCAATACCAACAATAATACCTAAAAGAAAATAATGTCTTTGAATCTTCTCCACCTATCAGTATATGTCCTTCCTCTTTATGGGTTAATGTGAGCTTTGTCAATCTCATTCAATGTATCTCACTTATATCTCCCTCTATAGGTTATTTTTCTCTTTCTCTATCTCCCTTACTTTCTTATCTTTCTCGATCTCTATCTCCCTCATTTTCTGATATCTCCCTCTTTGATGACAGTGCCAAAGATTTGTCATTTATATATGTAGATATGATCAATTTAGGTTCTCCATTCATCACCTTTCATGTAACTAAAAATCTTCTAATTCAACTCCTTCATCACTTCAAGTAACTCCTAAAGTAAGATCCACTACATCAAGTTGTAAGATACAACATTCGGCTTAGTTGATGCAGGGTACTACTTATGATTCTTAAGTAGCTTGGGATAGGGTTATCACCCCTAGTTTACCTCTAAGATATTCATGTGCATCCTTAGGTAAAAATTTTGTGAATATATCAGCTATCTATTCTTTTTCTTCGCATATTCCATCCTTACTTCTTTGTCTTGAACCAACTCTCTCTAGTAATGATACTTGATTGCAATGGTCTTTTTCTTGGTGTTTATCATAGGGTTCTTTGATATGTTTATAGCACTTTTATTATCACAATAAAGTACCACAAGTTCAATAATTTTCTCCTTCATACCTTTGAGTAGCTATTTGATCCATACCACATTTATACAATTTATTGCAAAAACCACATATTTAGCTTTAGCAATACATTGAGATATACAATTTTGTTTCTTACTGGTTTAGGCGATCAATATTTTTCCTAAGAAAAATTCTCCACTATTTATGCTCTTTTTGTCATGAATTTTTCCATCCGGATCAACATCTATATAGGATCTTAACTCAAAATTTTCATTTTTCTTGTAGTATAGACCATAGTCTTTTGTTCATTTTAGATATCTCATAATTCTCTTAACAACCATCAAATGATTCTCCTTAGGATTTGCAAAAAATCTTGCAACAATCCCAATAGCTAATGCAATGTCAAGTCTTCTTTGTACTACATATTGTAACTTGCCAATCATAGACCTATACAATATTTGATTCACATTAGCATAATCATAATTCTTTGAAAGTTTGTGTCCTATTACCATAGGAGTGCTAACTAATTTTCAATCCTCTAAACGAAAAAAATTCAATAGTTCCTTTACATATTTAGAATGAGTGATGTATATACCATACTTCATCTGGTATACTTGTAAACCAACAAAGAACTTGATCTCTCCAAACATAGAAATCTCAAATTATTTCTTCATTTCATTTGCAAATGACTTACATAATGCATTTTGACCTCCAAATATGATATCATCAATAAAAAATTCAGCTAGTAAAATACCTTTACCTCCTTTTGTCTTCAAGTACAGATTGTTGTTATCATCATTCTTCTCAAAACAAATCTTCAAAGATAATTGTGAAGCCTTTCATACCATATTGTTGGGGCTTGCTTTAAACCATATAAAGCTTTGTGTAGTCTACATACCATGTTCTTTTTTATGAATCAACAAAACCTTTAGGTTGTTGTATGTAAACCTCTTCTTCTAATATACCATTCAGAAATGTAGACTTCACATCCATCTGATAAACTTTGAAACCTTTGTATGCAGAGTTCTTACTATTGAAATCTGATTGAAAAGATCATTGTTGAGAAAGGGAGATTATTGAAGAAGAATGTTTTCAATCATTGTTTTGTCAATGATGTCAAACCTACTATTTGCTGGAAAAAACAATTCTTATAAGATTCATGTACTATCACTTAGTTAACTGATGAAGAGGATTTAAATCAATAAGATGTAACAATAGCACCTAAGGGAAAGGTTGAGTTATGATTATGTAATGAAGTACAAGGATCAGTTAAGATAATGGTGAAATAATGTATTAATAATATACTCCAAGATACAAAGGTTGGCTACACCTATAAGCTTTAGAAGAACAAGTTAAACTAAGACTATCTACAAAGCTTGACAAAGATTAATAATGGGTGCCGAGTAAAGTTAGTTCAAGTTGAGCAAAATATCAGTTGGTGCCAAGAAAACATAAATTCTAGTGTGTGCTGAGTGAATTAATAGGTGTCGAGAAAAATTTAATAGGTGCTGAGAAAAATTCAATAGGTGTCAAGCATTAGTAAAACTTAGTTAATGTTGAGTGAATTCACAGTTGGTGAAAAGCAACACAATATGTGTTGAGCATCAGAAGGTTAATAGTGTCGAGCTGCTGCATTATTTGAAAAGTCAAAGATTTGCCAAATCTAAACTGATAAGTTTATTATCATGAATTTTGTAAACCAGGTGGAAGATAAGGATGGTGAGCTAGTGGTATAGAATTTGAGGTTAACCATTTTTAGGAAATTTCAAGTGGATTCTACATGAAGTTTATAGAAGAAACAAGATAAGGGGTAGATACATTATATCTTACCTAATCCATCCAAACCCTAATTTGGATGATGGAAAATAGAGTAGGAAAAGTATTCTAAATTCCTATTTAAGGAATGTCTAGTCAAGAAGCAAAGAGTTGGAGTGTGGTGTCAAGGAGAAGACATTGAGAAGGAAGAATAGAGTACATAGACTCTACTTTGTCAAGTGAACATACGAATGACCACATTGGCACAATAAGCAAGAAGGTTTAAGGAGATAGAAGCTTGAAGAGTGAATAAGCTATTAGAATTATAGAGACTAAAAGCCAAGAAAAATTATGAATCGAATTAAGATTTGAAATTTGCAAGATATGTTGTAAGTTGTATAAGATCAAAAGCCCTTATTGTTACTCTCTAGCAATTGTATCAGTTAGGAAAAAATCCTTTGGACTAAGGTTGACTTAATAGTCATTATAAAATCCTTTAACAAGGTGGCATTCCAAGTGAATGACCTAAAGTCCTATAACTAGGCTCGCTTCTAATAGGGTGATTGAAATCCCTTATCCAGGTCACACTTAACAATGTGTGTTGTAACCTTTAATAGGGTTGGCCTTTCCTAGGGCATCACTTCAGAAGAGTGATAAAGGAGTAACATGTTACTAGTGGTTTTTCTTGAATTGGGTTTCCACTTTAAATCAATGTGTTATGTGTGTTGATATTTCATGTTGATTTATTAGTAACTTGCAAATTTGAGTGATTAGCTTGGATGCATGAATGTTTAACGAGTTCAATAAGCTAAAGTAAAAGTTTTATTGGGACATCTGGACCTTGAATAATTGATTCACCCCCCCCTAGTTATTCTAAAGGATTTCCAACAATTGGTATCAGAGCCATCTGCTGATTGAACTAGTTTGAAGGTACCAAAAGCATAAAGATCAAAGATATCCAAGAGAGAAGTCCCCAAGCTCAACAGAGACAACTTCCCTACATGTAAAAGTCTAATGAAGCTACACCTTGGAGGAATAGGTGACCATGCACAATCTTCAATTACAGTGGAACATGTTGATCTAGTTGGAGTGCCTACTACTAAAGATATGAAGAAAAATAAGGAGCACAATCAAGCAATGTTGGAGATTGCCTCTGCCCTCAACTACATAGAATTTGATGACATCAAGGGATGTGACACTGCATTCAAGATGTGGGATGCCCTGTCAACTATTTATGGAGGAGATAAAAATGTCCAAAGAGCCAAGGCGGAAAGCCTCAAAGGTAAATTTGATGACATGAGAATGGAAGAAGGTGAGAATGTTACTCAATATGTTTCTAGAATAAAAGATGTTGTTAGTGCAATAAGGAGTGTTGTTAGTCATTTAGACGATGATACTATCTTAAGCAAGGTTGTAAGAACTTTACTACCTATCTATGCTATCAGAGTCTCAGCTATCCAAGAGTTGAGGTGTATTCCAAGAAACAAACTAATTCTTGAAGGTCTAGTAGGAAGACTCAATACATTTGAGTTATCCAACTTTAACAACTACAATCTAGAAGGACTTGAATTTGCTTTTAAGGCCAACTTGCTAGTGAAAGATTCTGATGAGAAGAAGCAAAGAAAGAAGAGAAGGATAAAACATGTGTCTAGTAATAGTGACACTAATGAAGAAGATGTCAATCAACTAGAAGCACTGCTAGTGAGAAGATTCCATAGAGGAAAAGGAAAATTTTAAGTTAAGTTGCCTATCATTTGTTTCAATTGCAATGAAGTTGGACATATTGCTGCTAGGTGTCCAAAAAAGAGAAATTACAAAGGAAATGACAAGTACAAAGGCAAAAGAAATGAAGACAACAGAGAGTACAAAGACAAAGGAAAAAAGTGCTAAATTCTAGAAGAAGATGATTTAGATGAGAATGATGAAGATGAGGCAACTACACTTGTAACCTATGTGAACAAGAATGAAAAATGGATCATTGAAAATGGATGCTCACATCACATGATAGGACACAAAAGTAAGTTTGTCAATTTAACTTAGTATGATGGAAATAGTGTTAGATTTGGAAATGATGCTCCATGTCTAATAAAAGGCAAAGGTCCCATTAAGCTTACAGAAAATATTTCATGTGATAATGCATATTATGTTGAAGGATTGAACTACAACCTGTTGAGTGTGTCACAACTAAGCAATGTAGGTTGCAAAGTAGAGTTTGGAAACAAAACTACTAAGATATATGACACAAATGGAAATTTGGTAGGAAAAGGAGACCAAACTAGAAGCAATCTATTTTGATGATGTGTGGTTATGGCATAAAATGCCATGTCATGTCAACTTTGATAACTTTATTATTATCAGCAATGTGAATAAAGTTAGAGGTTTTCCTAAACTAGAAAAGCTTGACAAATTAATGCACAAACAATGTCAACTAGGCAAAATGACTAAGTCAAGTTTCAAAAGTAAAACCTATACCTCTAAATAAGTGCTAGAGATTGTTCATACTAATTTGTGTAGAATCATAGAAGTAAAAAGTTACAAAGGTGAAATATATATAATGTTGTTTATAGATGACTACTCTAGGATGATGACAATCATGTTTTTAAAGAAAAATTATGATGCCTTTCAAATGTTTATGTAGTTTTTGGCAAGGGTTGAGAATGAAACAAGAAAGAGTTTGAAATGTTTAAGATCAGACAGAGGAGGAGAGTTCACATCAAGAGAATTTGAGATGTTTTGCAATGATAGAGGAATTAAAAGACAAACTTCTGCACCAAGAACCCCTCCATAGAATGGAATTGTTAAAAGAAGAAATAGATCAATAATATATTGCACCAAAACACTCATGATGGAGAAGAATGTTGCTCCAAAGTACTAGAGAAAAGCTGTAAGTATAGTTGTCTATACCCTGAATTGAGTGGAAATCAAGAATGGTACAAATGCAACACCTTTTGAATTGTGGTATGGTCATGCACCCAATCTCAAACATTTCAAAGTATTTGGTAGCAAGTGCTATATTCTTAGGGATACTAGAAATGGAAAATTTGATGCAAGAAGTGATGAAGGTATATTCCTTAGTTACTCCAAAAGAAGTAAAGCATATAAGTGTTTAAATACTAACACTAACCAAATTGTGGAAAGTGAAAATGTAAACTTCAATGAATATACAAAAGTTCATGATGATGGACCCATCAAAGTACCAAAAGAATATAAATCATTTGTATACTTCTATGAGGGAATGCCTACTGAAGAAGAACCTACCAATCAAGTGGAGATCCAACACCAAGTTTTAGTTGCTTTCGAGTCATAACCAGTGAATACCAAGTTGCATTCAGATGCCAAGTTACTAACTGAAAAAAATATATGATCTGATTCTAAAGATAGTACACATGACAGAGATGCTGAGTTACCTAAAGGAAATACACATAGTGACCTTAAAGTTGAAAGACCAAATATAGAAACAAGGACTAAACCGAGACTATCCAAGTATGTCAAAAGACACCACCCTTCTGAACAAATCATTAGAAATAAGAATGCTAGACCAATGACAAGGAATAGACTAAGGAATGAATCATGCTTGCTAAGTCAAATAGAACCCAAAATAGTGAAAGATGCAATAGAAGATGATGATTGATGCAAAGCTATGGAAGAAGAAATTGAGCAAATAGAAAAGAACAAAATTTGGAGCTTAGTCTCAAGACCAGCAGATAAAAATGTGATTGATACCAAATGGGTGTTTAGAAACTAGCTAGATGAAAATGGTGAAATCACAAGAAACAAAGCCAGATTATTTTATAAAGGATATGTCCAAGAAGAAGGAATAGATTATGGGAAAACATTTGCCCCTGTTGCAAAGATGGAAGGAGTGAGAACACTACTTGCATATGCTGCTTACAAAGGATACAAAGTCTACTAGATGGATGTCAAGTCTGTATTTCTAAATGGTATATTGGAAGAAGAAGTCTACATAGAGAAACCAAAAGGATTTATGGATGACATCAACAAGGATATGGTATGTAAATTGCACAAAGCTCTGTATGGTCTAAAAAAAGCACCAAGAGCATGGTATGAAAGGCTTCACAAGTATCTTGTGAAGATTGGATTTGAGAGAGCTGATGATAACAACAATTTTTACATCAAAATAAAAAAAGGTAAAGACATAATATTATCTAAAATCTTTGTTGATGACATAAAATTTGGAGGAAAAGATGCTCTATGCAAGGATTTTGCTAATAAGAGGAAACATGAGTTTGAGATGACAATGTTTAGTGAAATCAAATTCTTTTTTGGCCTACAAGTTTATCAACTGAGGTATGACATTTTTGTTACCCAGTCAAAATACATCAAAGAGATACTAAAAACATTTGGGCTGGAAGATTCAAAACCAGTAAGTATACCCATGTTAACTAGATATAAGTTATCAAAGAATGATGAATTAGCTAAAGTGAATCATAAATTATGCAAGTCAATGATTAGTAAGTTATAGTATGTTGTACATAGGAGACCTGATATTGCATTGTTTATTGGAATAGTTGCAAGATATTCTACAAACCCAGGAGAAAATCATCTTATGGCAGTAAAAGGAATATTGAGGTAGTTAAAAGGAACACGAGACTTTGGCTTATACTATAAGAGGAATGAAAATTTTGAATTAAGATCCTACATTGATGTTGATTGGGGAGGAAATATAGATGACAGAAAAAGCACCAATGGAGAAGCACTCTTTCTAGGCAGAAGACTAGTTACTTTGACTAGCAAAAAGAAAAGTTATAGCCCACAATCCACAGCTGAAGTTGAATATGTTGTTGTTGCCATAAACTACACTAATATTGTATGTATTAAGCATATAATAAAAGGTATGAAGGAAGAGATAAATGAAACTATGATACTTTATTGTGACAATACCAGTGCCATCAACATATCAAAGAATCTAGTGATGCATGCCAAGACAAAGCACATAGCAATCAAGTATCATTACATAAGGGAGCTAGTTGAAGACAAGGAGGTGAAGATGGAATATGTCAATTCAAAGTAACTAATTGCTGAAATCTTCACAAAACCATTACCTAAAGATGCATATGAATATCTTAGAGGTAAGTTAGGGGTAATACCCCTATCCAAGGCTATTTAAGTAACAACAGGACTACCTTGCATTAAATAGGTTGATTACTAAATGATATAAATTGATGCAGAGGTTCTTTCTTTATATTTTGCTTAAAGTAATAAAAAACTTGAAACTCCAAATTAGTCACAAGTAAGGTGACAGAGGGAGAATTTGGGGCTACTGCAAATTCTATATCTGCATGTTAAGGTACTAAAAATGTTATGTCATTGGCATTGTTGTCAAAGAGGGAGAAATCATAGAAACTATTCAAACCTCTAATCATAGTCAAGAAGGATCAAAAGAAAAAGAGGAAATATAGTAGCAAAGAGGGAGAAATAGTAGAAAAGAGAAAGAGGGAAGAAGATACAAAGGGAGAAACACCACAAGATCAAAGAGGGAGAAAAGTGATAATGTATCAACAAAGGAGATGATTACCCTAATACTTTGAAAGAGGGAGCTATATTCAAAGGGAGTCATAAGAAGTTGAAAGATGCTAATGAAATACAAGATTTCTTTTTGGCATTTATTTTTTTAACCTAGTCAGCTTTGATTACATAAAATGCTTTAGGTGACTAAGTTGATTAGTTTGGTTTCCCATTAATGCCAAAGAGGGAGATTGTTGAAATCTAATTGAAAAGATCATTGTTTAGAAAGGGAGATTGTTGAAGAAGAATGTTTTCAATCATTTTTTTGTCACTGATGTCAAACCTTCTATTTGCTAGAAAGTTAATAAGGTTCAAGTACTATCACTTAGCTGATTGATGAAGAGGATTTAAATCAATAAGATGTAACAACAATGCTTAAGGGAAAAGTTGAGTTATGATTATGTAATGAAGTACAAGGATTAGTTAAGACAATGGTGAAATAATGTATTGATAATACACTTCAAGAGACAATGATTGACTAAACCTAGAAACTTTAGAAGAATAGGTTAAACTAAGAGTGTTGGCAAAGCTTGACCAAGATTAATAATGGGTGTTGAGTAAAGTTAGTTCAAGCCAAGCAGAATATCAGTTGGTGTCAAGAAAACATAAATTCTAGTGCATGTTGAGTGAAGTAATAGGTGCCAAGCAAAATTCAATAGGTGTCGAGCAAAATTCAATAGGTGTCGAGCATTAGTAAAACTTAGTTGATGCTAAGTGAATTCATAGTTGGTGGCAAGAAACATAGTATGTGTCGAGCATCAGAAGGTTAATAGTGTCAAGCTACTACATTATTTGAAAATTCAAAGATTCACCAAATCTGAACTGATAAGTTTGTTATCTTGAATTTTGTGAACTAGCTGGAAGCTAAGGATGGTGAACTAGTGGTATAGAATTTGAGGTTAACCATTTTTAGGCAATTTCAAATGGATTCTACATGAAGTTTCTAGAAGAGACAAGATAAGGGGTAGATACATTGTATCTTACCTAATCCATCCAAACCCTAATTTGGATGATAGAAAATAGAGCAAGAAATGTATTCTAAATTCCTATTTAAGGAATGTCTAGTCAAAAAGAAAAGATTTCAAGTATGGAGTCAAGGAGAAGACATTGATCTAAGTAAGAACAAAGTACAGAGACTTTGCTTCATCAAGTGACCATAGGAATGATTGCATTGGCACAACAAGCAAGAAGGATTAAGGAGATAGAAGCTTGAAGAGTGAACAAGCTGTCAGAACTACAAAGACTGAAAGCCAAGTAGAATTGTGAACTAAATTGAGATCTGAAATCTACAAGATATGTTGTAAGTTGTATTAGATCAAAATCCCTTATTATTACTCTCTATTAATTTTATTAGTTAGGAAAAAATCCTTTGGACTAAGGTTGAATTAATAGTAATTATAAAATCCTTTAATAGAGTGGCATTCCAAGTGAATGACCTAAAGTCCTCTAACCAAGCTCACTTCTAACAAGGTGATTGAAATCCATTAATCAGGTCACACTTAACAGTGTGTGTTGTAACATTTTGCATGGTTGGCCTTTCATAGGACATCACTTCAGAAGAGTGAAAAAGGAGTAGCATGTTATTGGTGTTTTTTCCCAAATTGGGTTTCCACATTAAATCATTGTGTGATGTGTGGTGATATTTCATATTTTATTGTTGTATGTTGATTTATTAGTAACTTTCAAGTTTGAGTGATTAGCTTGGATGTATGAATGTTTAATGAGTTTTATAAGCTGAAGTAAAAGTTTTATTGGGACATCTGGACCTTGAATAATTGATTCCCCCCCTCCCCCCCCAGTTATTCTAAGGGATTTTTAACACATACTCCTTCCAAAATTACCCCTGGGGAAAATATTTCTCCATAGTTAATTCCTTCTTATTATGCATACTCCTTGCAAACTAATCTTGCCTTATTCCTTGTGACTTCACCATTCTCATCTAACTTGTTTCTGTACACCCATTTGGTTTCAATCACATTCTTTTTCTTTGGTTTAGACACTAGAGTCCATTTCTTGTTATTTTTAATTTGATCAATCTCTTCTTTCATGGCTTTACTCTAGTCTTTATTCTTTAAGGCATCTTTCTCTATTTTAGGCTCATGCATGCTCAACAAACATGTATCACTTCTCAATCTATTCCTTGTCATTTTTCTAGCTTCTTTATCTCTAATAATTTGTTAATAGGGTGATGTCTTCTAACATACTTTGACAATATTGGTTCTACTCTTTTTCCTTCAATGGGTCTATCGACTTCGTAATCATTGTGTACTTCTCTATTAGGTAGGTTGTCATTCTTTTCATGTACACTTATCTTAGAATCAGAATGTAACTTAGCTTTTGTCTACAACTTAGCTCTTGAGGGCAACTCATTTTTTTAATGCAACTTGGCATTCATTGTATGTGACTAGATAGTCATAGATACTTGCTATTTATTTACAACTTCATTAGCAGGCATTCCTTCATAGAATTATATAAAGGATTTATAGTCTTTAGTTTCCTTCATAGGTTTGGTTTCATGTACCATTGTATATTCATCAAACTTTACATTTTCACTTTCCACAACTTGGTTAGTGTTAGTATTCAAACACTTATAAGCTTTACTTCTTGTTCAATAGCCAAGGAATATACCTTCTTCACTTTTAGCATCTAATTTACCATTCCTGAAATCCTTAAGAATATAACACTTGCTTCCAAATACATTAAGATATTTTACATTGGGTAAGTATCCATACCATAGTTCAAAAGGTGTTGAATGAGTACCTTTCTTGACTTGTACTAAGTTTAGGGTATAGAATGTTGTACTTACAACTTCTCTCAAGTATTTTAATGTAACATTCTTCTCCATCATGAGTGTTCTAGTATAGTCCATTATAGATCTGTTCCTCCTTTTAGCAATTTCATTTTGTGGAGTTGACCTAGGTGAAGAAGTATGTCTCTTGATTCCTTTATCATTACAAAATATCTCAAATTCATTTGATGTAAATTCTCCACCTCTATAAGATCTTAGACATTTCAAGCTTTTTCTAGTCTCCTTTTCAACTTTGGCCAAGTACCAATTAAAATTTTAGAAAGCATCAAATTTTTGTTTTAGAAATCGAACTATCATCATTCAAGAATAATCATCAACAAGTAAGATAATTTAATTTTCACCTATCTATCTTTTCACATCAATTTTTCTACACAAATTAGTATGAAATAATTCTAGAATTTCTTTAGAAGAGTGAGTCTTACTTTTAAAGATCGTTTTTGTCATCTTTCTTAACTGACATTGTTTGCAAACCATATTGTCAGGTTTCTTCAATCTAGGAAAATCTCTGACTCTTTTCATGTTACTGATACTAACTAAGTTATCAAAGTTAACATGACATAATCTCTTGTGCCATAGATAGACATCATCAAATTCTACAACACAAGTAGCATCATTCATGTCAAGATAAAACAAATTACATCTAGTTTGATCACCTTTTCCAATTAGTTTCTCATTAGTGTTATAGATATTTTCTCTCTTGTTCTCAAACTGAACTTTGCAACCTAACCTATTCAATTGTGACACACTCAACAAGTTATAGTTAAGTCCTTCTACATAATAAGCATTGTCACACATGATCTTTTCTTTCAGTTTGATTGATGCTTTACCTTTTATCAGACAAGGTGCCTGTTTACCAAACCTTACACTATTTCCAATGTAATAATCAATTGGTAATGGACTTAATTTTATCTCTATTCATGTGATGTGAACACTCACTATAAATTATCCATTTGTCACTCTTGTTGACATATGATACTAGTGTAGTTTCCTCATTAGAATTAGAATCATCCTTCATTGCAAAATACACCACTTCATCATCATGGTCATTAGATTCATTTTTGGTTTCCTCCTTAGCAATGTAGCAATCCTTATTTCCTTTATCTTTGTAATCTTTTTTGTCCTCATTTCTTTTACTTTTGTATTTGTCTCCACTTCAATTATTCTTCTTCTCTAGACATCTAGCAAGACTATGACCAACCTCATTACAATTAAAGCATATGATAGGTAGCTTACCTTTAAAGTTCCCTTTGCCTCTATGAAATCTCCTTGCTTGCAATGCTTCAAGAGTTTTTACATCCTCCTCATCTGTATCACTATCACTAGAAACATATTTAACCTTTTCCTTTTTCTCTATAGGTTCCTTTAATGATAGTTTAGCTTGGAAAGTAGATTCAACATTTTTAGTTTTGAAATTATCAAAATTAGAGAGTTGAAAGGTAGTGAGTCTACCCATCAAACCTTCAAGGGACATATTGCTACAAGGTATACACCTTAGTTCTTATATGGAAAAAAATCTAATAACATAGATAGGTGGCAGTGTTCTTAGTACTTTTCTAATAATAGTCTCATCATCAATAATGCCATGAGCTCCTCTAATAGCATTCACAACATCTTTAATTCTTATGCAATATTGGACAATGTTCTCACTTTCTTGCATTCTCATGTCATCAAGCTTCCCTCTTAGACTTTCAAATTTGGCTTTCAAAACATTTGTATCTCCTCCATAAATTGTTTGTATTGCATCCCACATCTTCTTTGTAGTGTCACAATCTTTGATGTCATCAAACTCTAAGTAACTTAGGGTAGAGGCAATCTCCAAAATTGCATGATTATGTTATTTATTCTTTTTTAGATCATTAGTAGTTAGGGCTCCAAAAATATCAACATGCTCAGTGGTGATGGTAGATTATGCATAGTCTCCAAGACCTCCTAGTTGTAGCATCATCAAACTTTTCCATGTAGGAAATTTTTCCTTGTTCAGTTTGGGCACGTCCTTTTTATACATCTTGATCTTTAGTTCTTAGTATCTTCAAACTATTTCCTCTCAAGCATTGTGGCTCTGATATCAATTGTTAAAATTCTTTAGAATAACTGAGAGGGGGTGAATCATTTATCTAAGGTCTAGATGTAAAATTAAAACTTTTCAATGATAATTAGATCCATACCCATAAAACCTCAACATGTATGCATCCATTATATCATACAATACTTTAACTTTGTAGGTTACTATCCTAGGTCAAAACAACTTTGTAGAAATATAAACATGAAATACCATAAGAACATTCATACAATTTGACACAAGGATTTTATGTGAAAACCCAATTTGGGAAAAACCACCAGTAACATGCTACTAATTCTCACTCTTCTGAAGTGATGCCCTGTAAAAGGCCAACCCTGTTAAAGGTTACAATACACACTATTGAATTTGACGTAGTTAAAGGATTTCAATCACACTATTAGGCATGAGCCTTCTTAGAGAGCTTTAGATTAATCCATTATAATGTCACTTGGTTAAAGGATTTACAAATGGTTCTTAGATCAACCTTAATCCAAAGGATTTTATACACACTAGAATAGTTATTTGAAATTAACATTAGGACTTGATCTAATAAAAAGTTACAACTCAATTTCAAATTATAGATCTCAATTTTAGTCCTCCATTCTACTTGTAATTCATACACTTCAACTTTGATAGCTTGTTCACCCTTCAAGCATTCATCACCTTAAGCCTTCTTGCTTTGTATACTAATTGCAGTCTCTTCTATTTAGCTACTAGATGAAGAAATACCCTAGACTCCTTGTCTTCCTTAGGTTCTCACACATGAAAAATTTTGCTTCTGACTAGCTATCTCTATAAATAGATAATTTAGATCTTTTTTTTTCTTAACCACAATTGTCCATTTTATGGTTAGGTAGGATTCAATGAATCTACACAATTTTTCCATTTGGTTCCTCTAGAAAATTCCTCCATAATCTTCCTTGAATTCACCTCAAAATGGTTTACCTTGAATTATGTGCCACCAACTCATCATATATATCTTTCACATGCTTCACATAATTCAAGAAATCAAATTAGTTGGATCAAATTCATCAAATCTTCAATTTGACATTGTTTGTTATCAGTTGACCAAGACTAGTTCACTCAGAAAATACTAAAGTTTATTGATGCTCAGGACCAACTAAAATTTACTCGGCATATACTAAAATTCACTCAAATTGCACTATTTTTTTTCTTTTCTCAACACCTATTGATTTTCACTTGGCTTCCACTAATTTCTACTTAGCTTGCACTAACTACTCGGCAAGGCTTGGTAGACACTTTTCTTACTTGATATTCTTTCATTCTTAAGTTGAGTAATCTTTCAGTTTATAATTGAAGTAGATAAACAATACACTATAGTATCAATGTATTACTTGGTCTTAGTTCTCCTTTTATACACTAAAAACTCAACCTTTCTCTAGGTTCTCTTGTTATCTCCTCTTTTTAAAATCCTCTTCATGAATCAACCATATAATAGCATTTAGACCAAAAAGAAATTGTCTCACTAGCAGGTAGCAGGTTTGACATCATTGAAAAAATACTAATTGTTCCATCATAGGATCTTTACTTCAAAACAATCTCTTTTCAACACATATGCCCCTTTAGCCAGAATGGAAGTACTGAGAATGTTCTTGACTTATGTAGAAAACAAGAAGTTCAAAGTGTATTAGATGGATGTTAAATCAGCCTTCTTGAATGGAGAACTTGAAGAAGAGGTATACATTGAGTAGCCTAAAGGATTCCCTCTTATCAAAGAAAAAGATGTGGTATGCAGATTGAGGAAAGCTCTATATGGTCTAAAGAAAGCACCTAGAACCTAGTATGCAAGGTTGGACAAGTATTTGGCAAATATTGGATTTGCTAAAGGTATGAAAAATAGAAACTTGCTCTTGAAAGAAATTGAGAATGGTTTTTTGATAATAGTAATATTTTTTGATGATATAATTTTTGGAGACAATGATGAAGCAAGTGATAAGTTTGCTAAAGAAAAGAAGAATAAGTTTGAAATGAGTATGATAGGAGAAATGAAGTTCTTTCAAGGTTTGCAGATTGTGTAAAATAGTGATGGCATTTCCATTTCACAATCAAATTATTTGAAAGACTTGTTGAAAAAAAATTTCTTGAAAAGTTGTAAGCATGTTGGTACACCAATGGTAATTGGTCACAAGTTATCTGGGAAGGATGAGGCACCTACATTTGAGAAGAAGTACATATCCATGATTAGAAGTTTTTAATATCTAACTCACACTTGACTAGGTATAGAAAATGTAGTTGGGATTGTAGCTAGATTTCAAGTTGATCCTAAGGAGTATCATTATGAAATAGTAAAGAGGATATTCATATATTTTAAGGGAACATCTGATAAATAGATATGGTATGAAAGATTAAGTGATTTCTCTCTATGTGCTTATACTGATGTGAATTGGGAAGGTAATATGGATGAAAAAAAAAACAATACCGGTGGAGCATTCTTTCTTGGAGGAAGATTGGTTTCTTGGCTAAGAAAGAAACAAGATTATATTTTGTAGAGTATAATTGAGGTAGAATATTTAGCAGAAACAAATAATTGTAACCAAGTCATGTTGATGAAATAGATGCTGAAGGATATTGTGATAGAATTTTTAGAACTTGTTATCATATATGATCATGTATTACATTCTAAGACTAAGCATATATCTATTAAGTATCAAGTTTTGAGAGAGAAGGTTGTGAAGAAAGGGATCATATTGGAGTATGTTAGTACTAAAGATTAGATTGCAGATATCTTTACAAAGGCCTTACCTAAAGATACTTTTGAGTACTTGAGGTGTGTTTGGGGTTATGCCCCTACGTACTTTAGAGTAGATGATGCAGAAGCTATATTAGTCCAATTTTATAGAGCACTATTATTTAACTCGACTGAATCTTCATTCTTCCTATATGGGGGAGTATCTATGATGAGCAGAGTCATTAACGACTCTTGGTAATTGGTCTTGAATAATGTCTTTGGACACTTAAGCTAGTTGAAGACTTGAAGCAATTGATTGACATAATGAGGTCTTTTTCATTGATGTTAATGAGGGAGATATGTACATGAAAAACATCCTCTAGGTGAATGGGATAGAGATATTTGAATGGGGAGAGATGAGCACATCCTCATTCCTTATTAGGGATATTTAGAAATATTCATGTAATTAAGAAGAAGGAATATCTCTATGGGGGAGATATACAACATGAAGAGCTACGATGATGGGGGAGAAGCTAAGAGTTATTTAGCATGTGAACAACTAATGCCAATCCTAAGAAGATGGAGAACAAAGCAATGCTCCTGAGGATTTTAGATTTGATTGATGATGAGGATCTGAAACAATGACACCAATAGAGTATTGTTTGGTATTCTTTGAACCTAAATGTTTCATCTATGTTGCCATCAATGCCAAAGGGGGAGATTATTAGCATGAATGTTGATGGTATTCCTTTGGGGGAGTATCCTATGAATTGGAAAGCATGTGGCAATATTGACATGTTGCATTCATGACAATGTTTTTCATTGATGTCAACATAATAGTAATTCTATGAAGTTTGGTAGAGTAGTAGAAAAAGGTCATCATTGTAGAGATATAAGTTTGAAAATCAGCTAATGCAAAGTTAAGGACATGTTTCACACTCTATCTTAATGATGAGGTTAAGTGCAGCTAATATAAGTCTAAGAGATATAGAAGATATAAATGATTTATAGAGAGAAGTACAAAAATAAAGTTCCTAAGAAGTAGTTTTTGATGATTGTATTTTATCTCTTAACAGAGATATAATCAAGATACATGAAGTTATATAATGGTAAAGGATAGTTTGATGATGACATCAACAATTGTGCAAGTCTTGAAGTCATACGTGTGAGAAGTTATATAGACTATGAGTCCACAGTGCTATTGTGATTGTGAAAAGATTAATTATCTTAATATGTTGCTATTATAATTAATTGGTAAATCCTCAAGGAAGACTCAAGGAATTTTTTTGAGGACTTGGTATAAAGGAAAGTATTTTCCTTGTTTGTAAAGAGTATGTGTTATGCAAAGTGTTCAAGGAAGTATGAACAAGAGCAAAGTGTTTGGTAAATGTGTATCGAGATTAGAAGGAGAAGAAGTTTGGTTGACAGGAAAAAGGAAGAGGAAGGAGAAGTATAGTTCAATTCTATTATTCTACAAGGAATAATACAAAGATCATTTGAATAGTAGGTTCATTGGTATTTCCCGTAGAGCTATTTGGATAGTGGGTCCATTTACCTTCTACAACTCCTAATAGGGTTGGGATCTCCTAATAGGGGATGATATGTACTAAATGATTTCATAGAATCCTAATAGGGTCCATCCTCTAACAAGGAATATTTATATTAGTACATCATCTTGTGGGTACCATCCCTACTTGGGTTTTCCCTCTGATCAAGGGTTTCCCTAGTTAACATATTTGGTGTTATTGTGCATGAAAATCTTGTTGTGGTTTATAATTATATTGCTCATGTGGTTAAGATTTTATAAGGTCAATGATTATGATAATAGTTGGATAACTGATTTACCCCTGACTCTTAGTTATATTGGTAGACTATATATTAAAATAACTACACATTCCATATAGGTAGTCCTTGAGAGTAAGAGATGAGAGGTCTCTTTGGGTCTTTCTTTATAGAAAGGACAAAGCTTAGTTCCTAAAGAGACCCTAAAGAGAGAGTGTTTCCCTCATTATCCTCCACAAAAGTTTGTATGGTGTATTCTCCATTTAAGTGTATAGATCCATAGATGGTTTCATTGATATAATCATGCTTCCATGTTGCACATGGTTATTATCCAAATAACTTCTAGATTATACACTATTTTGCACAATAAATTTATGTTGAGTTTTTCTTGTGTAGGTAGGTTAATTACATTGATTTACTAGGGAATTTAGGAGATGGGCATGGTACACTAGCTAATAGTTAGTTGGGTCATTAGCCACAAGCATACAGGGAGATTATTAGAGAGAGGGCACATTATTTCCCCTATATTAGGTCCCTCAATTGATGAGGCTATGTGTAGCACCCAATTGTATGGGGTGATTTAAGGAGTTGGAGACATTTTGTGACTTCCCAATCCACATCAAGTGACAAGGTTGTCTAGTATTTGATGTTGCATCAACATTCTAGATCATTGTTTGATGCTTCATCTTCAGTAGACTTGTACAATGCAAAAAGAATTTCTTTACTAGCAATCTTGGAGGGTCTCATTGGAGTGGTGGAACAAGATATTATGACCGGTCTAGCTAAGGATCTATTAGATTCATAGAAACACATTGTGGCATATCCATATTAGATGTCTAAGCTCATGTGGGTAGTTTTAGGAAACATCCCCGGCCACATTCCTCTCATTTCTCAGGTGGTGGTCATGGTGGTAGTGTGCATCATGATCCACCTATTGACCACTCTTTTTCTACAGAGGGACATACACATACTTCAAACCCTTTAGCTAGCATAGGGCATGCTTAGAATTTAGATGTGGGCCTTGATAATGTTAACTTCATCTTGTTGACATGCAATGATTCTACTTATATGTCATCTCATGTCACTCCACTTTTCTCATCATTATTAGGAAATCTATCGATCATCAGTCCTGCCAGCATAGATGCAAAGGTGGGCCTAAATGAGGTCCAACAAAATATCGATATATTAGAGGACACGATTGATGCTAGGTAGTCTGAGTATTATTAGATGCCAACATCTACAAAGGTAGAACTTATTTTTTTAGTTCCTTAAAATTTCAATGGTATTTAATAATTTATGTCTATACATACCACATGTGTGTAATTTGAATTGATAAAACATATAGATGTATACATTAAACTATACTAACCTGTGAGAAACATAATTTCATCACTTATTTTAGTCTTTCTTAGCTTCTCTTTCCATGGCGCAACACAATAAATAATAGCTAACACATTCTATGTTTCCAAGTTTTGCCATGACTGCAAACATATAGCATCCTCAAAGTATATTTATAGATTCTATGTACATGAGTATAAATTATAAACTAACTAAAATTATGAAAAAAAAAATTGAATATAGATACATAACAACTCTAATCAATCATGAAATATTGTTATAATCACTAGGAATTAATAGAATATCATCATAGTTTTTATCCTTAGATACATTTGTATTAATAACATCTAGTGACACCAACGTCCATTCACCCACATATCCACGTTCTTGATTAATGGAACTGCCATTTTTTTTTATCAATGCAATAAAAAAAAAAACATGAGCATTCTCTAGTGTACAATGACCAAACATTACTCTGTATACTCATAACTAAATGCAAAGATTGTATCCTCTTTACCTTCTTGCATGCATGCATTGATCTTCTACTGCCACCTAAATGTAAGGTCCACACATAAATATCAAAAATGAGTTAAACATGTACTAGTTATCACTTAACATGCTAAATAAAAATTTAATTTAATTTAAATATTCAAATTAAATTTTAACTTATGTGTTACATAAAATCTATGGTATGACTCAATCTGCTTGTGATGATGTTTTATCTGTATTTAGTGGAACCATAAAATGTGTTTTGCACCAATCAACCACATCATGAGAATTATTAATGTGATATCCTTTATAGTCCATTTGATACTTTCTTAAAGCACATTTGATACAATCTCATGCACCATCATGCTCACCCTTTCCATGTCTCCTCTAAAAAAAACTCCAAATGTATGGTATATTTTGGTATCAATGATATCTACATAATGCATAAAATGGTCCAAATGATTTAAATTACAATGCAAATATGTTTGACCATATAGAATATTTTTCTACTTTTATGTCTTGTTTTAAAAATATTCAAAAAATATCTTAAAACAATATTCCACAAAATATATGTTGTGTTAATTGTCATCACTAGTATGAAAGCGATATTGTTTTTTAATGACTTGTGCTTGTTCTATACTATCCAAACCATCCAGATCAATGTTTGTGTGTACCATGACCATAATAGTGACCTACTCAATAAAGTAGTGCTCTTCTTGAAGCTGTTTTTGAGAAATGAAAGAGTAATTCTCTGCAAAGTCAACAATAGATAAAATTGTTCCAAGTGGAAAATTTTTTGTTAGTGTTTGAGACTGTTCTACTTGCCACTTAGAAAAAAATACATGATTTATATATGGTTGAATCAAATTTTTAAAAAATTGACATAAATTCTCCAAAAGGTCTCTCATCCTCTACATATTCCAACCTTGTTGATTATTTTCCAACTTTCGATTCCGAATTTATGTAGACTTTTATCTCTTACATTTTTCCATCCTTACCATATTAGTATCTTCATCTCTCAAAAGAAATCTATTCAAGTTACCACATATTTTATAGGTTCCCCTTATGCAATCTATTTTACCTATCGCACGATCATCTTATTTATCACATAAGATTGATGTTATGAATTGGCTTGATTGTTTAGGAAAATAATTTTGAGAACCACCACTTTCTTCTATTATCTTTTAGAACCCTTGATAGTACATATCAGATTCAACATGATATCAAAAACCACAAATTTCAAAATATTTATTTATCTTCACAAAATAGGGCTTCAATCTGTCAAACATTGTTTATCTAATCTTTGTGTTAGGATTTAAATTACAAAATGAGATAAACAACTCATGTTGTGTGACATCCAACCAATGTTTTGTGTGTTGTAAATATTCCTTAGGAACAATCCTCTACTTGGTGATATCTCTTGTACTTGGTGAAGGAAGAGTATTATCAATCCAAAATTGAATAACCAAGTTCTTTACAAATATTCTAACCCTATTAGATCAAGGAGCTATACACATTAGTAGCTAATTGTCTTCTAACATAGTATCACCCAAATTGTTTCAACTTTAAAAATAATGTGATACTATCTTTTGATTGTACCTAAAATGAGATGAAAGTGAAGAGATTTGTCTATTTTGGGATATTTTCTTATTTAAAATAGATGTTAGTATCACTCTTTGTGCAACAAATTTATCTACAAATCTAGTTTTTTCCTAATGGAATGTAATCCTACCATAACATTTTCAATGGTATATTTTTTTAGTTTAGAAGTCCTCTTTTTCATACTTGTATCTATACCCAATAGTTTCAATGGCTCTTTTAATTCATCTTTAAGAAGTGAAATTGATAATAATTGAGTTTTCTCCATTGTATTTTGATTCCCAAATTGTGCAATTATTTTCTTAGACTTTTTATTCAATTTTCTCTTCTTCGAATGTGTAGGTTGACTAGCATATTCTCTCAATTTTTGTGCATCCATTTCAATTAAATGATCTATGTTTCTATGATTAATTTTTCTCTTTAATCTTCTAGCTAGATTGACATTCTCATTTGTTGTTTGATCATGTTCTACAAGCAAAATAAATAAATAAAGTCTTAAGATACAGTCTTCTTAGGGGACATATACATGTATACATACATAGCTTAAAATATTATATAATTTTATATGAATCCCAACATTTACAGGTTTCAAATAATTTTAACTAAAGAGCTCGATGAACATAGTTTCTTTGACCTTGTGATGATCCTTCTTCAATATCCATTTCTTCAACTTTAATTTCCTCTCATGCAACATTTCCATCATCAACTACTACACACATGATAAAAAATAAAATTAACCATTTGTAAGGGGAGAGGTATCTAAAATCAAAAATTAATGTTGTAAAGCTTGCATGTCCTATAAATCTAGAGAGAGATTGTACTTGCAAGAGATGTACATGTATCTATTTGAGATAGGGATGAACCTTCTCCAACTTCTGAAAGTTGCCTTTGTTGATTACGTTCTACATATGTACATGTTTGAATTTGTAAGTATTTAAGGACCACTAAACCATTTTGAATCTTAACTTCAGTCATATACTAAATTGAACCTAGAAACCTAACACTTTTAACCAAATTATGTATACCATAACATAAATTAAATGGTCCCCCATCCATAAATATAGAAAAAAGTTCATTTAAATCACATGAAATTAAACATATATATTTAAAATAATAAACCCTTTCTCCAAACATGGTGACACCTAAGTTACTAGTACCCTAATTTAATACTTACCATATTTCTAAGTTAATAAACCCTAATCCTAACTATATATAATTTACTCTAGAATAAGATTACATATGTGCTATAAATTAAAAGTGTACAAGATAAAAGATTGTACATGTGTACTTTGCCTCCTATTATAGTATCCCGCTAAACATTTTTTGATGATTTTCATCTTCTTGTTCCTTTGTTCTTTTTTGTGCAAACTTACTTGCTATTTGAATTGTATCCCCCATCACAAATTTGAAGAAAAGACCAGCTAAATATATTTCCTTCCAATTGAAGTCGAAATTATCAAGGATTATTTTGATTACAAATTGAAATAAATTAATGTTTATTTATATGACAAGAAAAAAAATTAAAAAATAAATCAAATAGGCCAATTAAAATTTGAATCGAAACTACCTAGGTTTCATTTAACTCAGGCTTAACCAAACTGGACAGTTTCAGTTGGAACTATCTAAAACTTGTTTTGCTCAAAACAGTGGAATCACTTTTGATAGAAAGTGTGTTTCTATTGTAAATAGAAAAATAGAAGTCCTTCACAAATGCTATAAGATTTCCAATTGTTTTCATGGCTTCCAAACTTAATTACTATGTTCAAATGGAAAACTAAAGACATGTTGTTTTGTATGACACGAGTACTCAAAATGAGCTTTCTATTGACTATGGATTTGATATATTTTGAATTTAAACTATACAATTTTTGACGTGAATTGAATAGAGGTTTGTTATAAAAACTAAGCCTCTATATTGGACACTCATGGAAAAAAATACTATCTAAGAGATTTTTTTTTTTGAAAAATAACTATAATCTCCATATTTGAGTCCTCTTTCAATCAAAAAAAGAAATTTTTAAATTAGGAAAATATATAATAATTTATATGCATCAAAATCCATGTATGTCCAAATTAGAGTTAGTTCAACTTTGAACACCAATAAAAATAATGTCACTCTTTTAAAATCAGTTTTTTCTAACATACCAATTTTTGTGAGAGAAAAAATAATTCAATCAAATCAATTCATATATATATATATATATATACACACACACACACACACACACACATACATATATGTATATAGATATATACATATATACATATACACACACACACACACACACACACATATATGTATATACATATCTATATATATATATATATATGTACATATATATGTATATACATATGTATGTACATATGTATATACATATGTATGTACATATATATATATAGATATGTATATATATATATCTATATATATGTACATACATATGTATATACATATGTACATACATATATGTATATGTATATATATGTATATGCATATGTATATATGTACATATATATGTATACATATGCATATACATATATATACATATACATATATGTATGTACATATGTATATACATATGTATGTACATATATGTATATATATGTATACATAATACATATATATATATACATATATATATATATATACATATATATATATGTATATATATGTATATGTATACATATATAGGTATATATATGTATATATATATATATATACATATATATATATACATGTATACATATATACATATATATATGTATACATATACATATATATACCTATATATGTATACATATACATATATATACATATATATGTATACATGTATATATATATATCTATATATATATGTATATATATATATATATACATGTATACATATATATGTATATATATGTATATGTATACATATATATGTATATATATGTATATGTATACATATATATGTATATATATGTATATGTATACATATATATATGTATATATATGTATATGTATACATATATATATGTATATATGTATACATGTATATATATATATATATATATGTATACATATATCTATATATATATATATGTATACATATATATATGTATATATGAGTGAGTGAGTGTGTGTGTGTGTGTGTGTGTGTGAGAGAGACAGAGAGAGAGAGAAAGAGAGAATCCTAAAAGACTCTAATTTACTTCACCTTGAAATTCCTAATCATTAAATGATAACATAAAATATAATCATCTCTATTTAATCTATTTTGTCCACTCTCTTAAAATATGATGCTACACCATCAAAAATAACTCTTGAACTGTCATTTTGCATATGCTAAATGATAGAGATCCTTTTGAATATCTCTCTTGAAAATTTGATCAATGACCAACTGCAAGGTTCTGGATGTCTATTTTTCAACCTGTTGGGTAACTCAATTGAAGATAAATGTGTATGTTTAGACAAATGTGTATGTTCGCAAGGAGGCCTTTCCTAGTACCAAGCAATTTGCATGCCTATAGTTGAAATGTAACCATGGAAGAGACATATTTTTGTATTTTTGGTCTTATGATGAAGGAAATTTATCAATGCAACTATATGAATTTTTATTTTAACAAAGTTTTTGAAAAGAAAAAAACAAAGATAGAATAACAAGAGATTTTAAGCGAATAACTAAAAGGGAAATTCTTGAGGAACATAAGCCAAAGTAATAACTCATCTGGGTATTAAATTATCAAAAGGATCTGGTAGGAAACTAATGAAATTAAGAGCAACACTTCTTCAACTCCACTGATGCAATTGTCAATGGGGAACTTCAATAATAACCCAAATATGTTTCATGTTTAACCAAATTGTGAGGTCAGAGAAAGTGTGCTCACACAAGATAAACTGCTATGCAAGAGAAAAGATGATCCTTTCTCCAATTCATCACAATAACAAAATTTGTTAACACAAGGCAAACACCAAAACTAAAAGATCACACAATCATAACAACATAATAAAACCATTGACTCCATTATTATTCATGAACATACATTCACAAAAATAACACACTCTGACAAGAATAACTACACTCAAAATGAGAGCACCAATAGCATATATTATTGCATCAAAATAATGGCCTGGAATACATATTATATCTATGTATTTAAAAGAAATCCTCTCCTCTTTTTGTGTTAGAAGTGAGAGATATTCTAATGCAAACATTATGCTAAAAACTAATAAAATAAAGCTAATTACATACAAACTGACTCTATAAATGGTGCTAAGTAGGTCTCTACCCTTGTTTATATCAATTAATGGGTGCATGAGCTTTTTGATCATGAGTTTAAACAATAAAAAAAGAGAAGATATGAAGATAGAAGCCATGAGATGATTTGGGAGTCTCTAGGAGCTCTAAAAATGGAAGCTTGACCTTCTTTAGGTGTCTCTAGGAGTTGACCTACAATCAAAATGCATTTTTATGCATGGTATGCTTTAAAATAGAAACTAGAAGTTAATTGTTGGTGTAATACTTCTTCTTCAAAACCATTGGTGCACCTCTAAGAAAAGTGCACCTTAAAAAAGTGCACATTCAAAAAGAGCACCTATGGGCATGTACACCTGTGCACCTTGGTGATAGGATCAAAAAATCCCAAAATTCTTCTAAGTGTCAAAACTTGACTTCTTGCATCTAGGTTTTCATCTCCTTTATACCAAAATGATGTGTGGATGTTTCCCTTTGAAATTTGGATTACATAGGTGATTTATTGAGGAAATAATAAGTCTAAAGCTTCATATTTTACCCTCACTTCCTTGTGGAAATCATGACGTGTGACTTCTTGGGCATTCCCTAGAACTTGAAACTCATGGGTTTGAGTGTGATCTTAGTTGTTGTAGAAGACAAGGAGGCCATGGTAATGTTTGGGGTCTCAAGGGGCTCTAGATGTTTTCAATATGCACACATGTGTACCTTTAGAGAAAACTCATTCACCAAATCTTTAAATTGTGCACCTTTACACCTATACACCTTTAGGGAAGTGCGTAAGGTGCTCAATTCACCAAAAAAAATCAAAGTTCTTTGTTTTGAATATGGTCTCAGATTTTTTCTCAAATGGGGTTTTAGATCACTCTTGTGTACTTATTTTAATCTTTTTAATGATTTAGGCCCATTTGTGCACCTAGTACACCTATACACTTTTCTTTTCAAAACTTTGTAAAACTGTGCACTTTCGTACCTTACCATCTTTGGGGCTTTGAGCATCTTCAAGACTTTTTAGAATAACACACCTCTACACATTCATACATTCACACATGTGCACCTACGAACCTTCTAGAGACAATTCCTTCACCTAATCATTGAATTGCACTCTTGCGGACCTTCTAGAGTCCTCCAACTTATGCATATTCAAAATTGTAATGATCACCTTGTGCGCCATCAAAAAGCGCACCTTGAGAAAAGTGCACCTTCAAAAAGAACACCTTTACAAAAGTGCACCTGATACCTTTACACCTGCGTACCTTTAGGAAAGTGCACAAGGTGATCAATTCACCAAAAAATCAAAGTTCTCAATTTTGAAAATGGTTTCTAGGTTTTTCTCAAATGGGGTCTAAGAAAACTCTAGTGTACTTATTCTTGATATTTGTAATGATTTATGCCCTCTTTATAGCCCAACATTGTCATATACTTTAACTCCTACTTCTTCTATTTGAAACCCCAAGGCCCCTATTTTGAAAATGCACATGCAATACCATGGTAATTGTTTTTTCTATAGACAATGAGGATGCCATGATGACCTACACAAAGATAAATATCAGTATACTTGTGTTAGGGGTTTAAAAAATGATGCTAATTGAGCATGCTCCTAAACCCAAACTATAAAATTTCCACTCCCTAAGGCGACTTGGAAGATACCCTATTCTAAGGACCGAGCTTTTGTGAGCAAAAAAAAGGGGGCTTCCTATTTCCAAAGTAAAAAATAGGGTGTGTGTTGTGGAACCACAACAATAACCAAAATTTTATTTATTTATATATATATATATATATATATATATATATATATATAATCATTTTAAAAAACAAGTCACTATAAAGTAGAAGATAATTGTATACTCATTCAACTTAACTTATAATTTAATAAAATATGTTCATTGACTCTATCTATATTATTTCTAGGTTTATTAATGTCCCTCTTTTATGGGCATTATCTTACAAGACACACATAAATATGTGTGTGAAAATTCATTTCAATTTAGTATTGTTATGATTATGGACATAACTAGAGATCTATTACAAAATGGAACATAAAATTTATATAATTATGTATGTAGATGCTAGAGGAAGTCATTACACTCATGAATGTATTTGAGTTGATGAAATAATTAATTAAGCCGATAGGTTTATTGTGGGAGCTTTGCTCCCAAAATTTAATATTTCGATGGTCCAAAAGTTGTAAGACATTCTCAGTTTTTTATTTTCTGACTAATTTTCTGATGAGATTTTAAAAAAATCCTATTTAAGAGAATTTCTAATTATTTATGAATGTTAATATGAAATAGATTATAAATATTATTATAAGATGGGAAATGGTCATTTGATTATTAGAATATTCTATTCCTTTCCACAGTATAGTAGACAAATGTGTTATCATTAATTAAGTAGAAATAATTATTAATAAAATATTTCTATATTTTTAAATTATTTTATGTTTCTAAAATTCATCTAATTATGTGAAAGATTTTTTTATTTATAAAATTAATAAATTATTAATTTTAAATATATATGTTTTTCTTTTCATTCAATTCTCAATTCATGATACTAAAAATAAATTAAGATTAATTTCAAGATTATTTATATTTATTTATATGAGTATTGCAAGAAAATAATCATTTCAAAATATTTTTAAAATTATTATATAATCCGATTTTTTAATCAATACCCTTAGAACATGATGTGCATAAAAGAAGAATAAATAATAAATGTGATGAAGGATTTTAAAATCTTTAAATTAAAATAAAAAATAGACATTTAATCTTAAATGGTATATCAAATTTTAGATTTATATAAATTCACATTTCTATTATGAGTAGTTAAACTTTCATTGTTGGATTGAATTTTTATTTGTTGATGTTATTTTGTATTAGAGCAATTAAGTATTTTAAGAAATTACAAAAAAAAAAAAAAATCAAATTTAGATCTTATCTTTCTTTAAGTTTATATCATATTTTGCTAATATTGTAATAAATGCATAGATTTTAAATTAATTATTTTTAAAGATTTGACTTGATATATATTGTTTTCACATTATTCTATTAGCTTATAAAAAATATATAAGCTAAATCATACTAAAGATTTGTTTAACACCAATTCAAACATATGAGTCAAAAGTGTAATTCAACAATAACAATAATAATAAATAATAATAACAAGAATCATTATCATAATGCTAAGTTTCTGGATTAGATTGTGTAGAGATTTTTCATCAATGTTTCGAATCACACTACGTGATCCATCATCAGGATGAGAGAGCAAGAGGTGTCAAACAATGTCTCACACCTCTTGCTCTCTCATCCTGATGATGGATCATGTAGTGTGATTCGAAACATTGATGAAAAATCTCTACACAATCTAATCTAGAAAATTAGCATTATAAATCATGGATTGTGGAAATCTAATTACATTAATTATTGTTATTGCAATAAATTAAAGTGTGTATGAAACAAAAACAATGTCTATAGATCAACAATTATTGCTAAAGGCATATGAATTAGTTTCCATAAAAAAATAAAAAATAAAAGATGGTTGAAAATGATAGGACAATATGTTACTCAATATTTTAATGTCAAGATGACAAATTTTAAATTTAGTTAAATTATTATATATATACACACACATATGCATAAATATCTAAATATACGTGTGTATGTGTACACACACAGTAAAAAATATAAAATTCTTATTTAGAGTTTTTTAACATAAAATTTAACTTTAAATTTATTTTTATTAGATGTACTTGTCTTCTTTATAAATTAATAGTCTTAATTTCTAGATATTGTCTAGGTCACTTTTTTATCTAGATTTAAATTTAGGACATTAATTAAAATATAAAATAATAAATAAAAAATAATAAAAATAATGATAAATTCAAAATTTTAAGTTCTAAAAAATTAAAACTATTAGCATTAAAGTTTGATATTAATAATTATTAAAAAAAAATTAAAAATTATATTGAATTATATTGAATTCTTATTATATTAAGATAAATTTTTAAAATATATATTTATTAAAAAATTAAAAAGATATGAAATTAATAATAATCTTAAAATGGTACCTAATATAATATTAAATTATAAAGTTGGATATTAAGACTTTAAATATTATATAATTATTAATCAAATACTTATAACTTGTATAAAAATATCATACAAATTAATATCCTATATTAGTGAAATATAATGTTATAAAATTTGATGCTTTAATTATAATGGTCTAAAATTTTAATTAAAACCAAATTAAATATTATATTATTTAAATACATAATACATATACAATATACTTATTAAATATAAAAATATTATTTTAATTTTTTTTTTAAAACATATATTCAAAATCATATTATCATAATCAATTAATAGGAAGTTTAGAGATAGATTGCTAAACTTAGGCATACTTTTCTTTGTCAAAATATATTAATAACTAAATTTACTTTTAGTGAAACTCTCAATTATAACTTATATGACAAATCATAATATATATATTTTATATTAATTGAATTATATATTATATTAGCACATATGATATTTCTATATAATTTTTTTAAAAAAATGTCATACAATATGGCAATGTATTTAATTTTAAATATATGTCAATTAAATAATCTTAAAATGGCGATAATAGTGTATTAAATGGAACATAATTAGTGAGTCAAAAAATTGAACTATAAAGTTAAAAAATGAATAAAATATTATTTTCTTCAATTAATAATCTAATAAAATATTAAATTATATATAAATCTATTCATTTTAGATTATAGATAAATGTAAGTTTATGTTTATTATGATATATTATAGTTATAATTTCTATTTTCTATATATATATATATATATATCATTACATTATTAATTGAAGAAAATAATATTTTATTCATTTTTTCACTTTATGATTAATTTTTTTGACTCACTAATTATATTCAATACGCTATATGTATATATATATATATATTTGTATGTATATATATATATATATATATATATATATATATATATATATATATATATATATATATATATATATATATATATACACATATACATACATATATACAACAGATATACATATAGATACATATAGATACATATATACATCTATATACATGTATATATATATATATGTATCTATATGTATATATGTATATACATGTATGTATATATATATATATATATATATATATATATATATATATACATACATATATATGTATGTATGTATATGTATACATATTATACATACATATATATACATATACATACATACATATATACATATATATACATACATATATATATACATACATACATACATACATACATATACATACATACATGCATACATATATATATACATACATATATATATACATATATATATACATACATATATATATATATATATATATATATATATATATATATATATATACATACATACATACATACATACATATATATATATATATATACAGATATATATATATATATATATATATATATATATATGTATGTGTGTGTGTGTGTGTGTGTGTGTGTGTTACTATTGACTAATCATTACACTTCTCCTTGGTACTAATTATTAATTATTTAAGTTAAGATTAATTTTGAACCAGGAAGATGCTCTCACTTGTGAGAGGCGTTGAACATACCCAAACAAAAATGAGGAGAGCATTACTTTACAAAAAGAAGTTGGGGCACCCACCTTTTGGGTAAATGGTAGATTGCTTTCATGTGATAAAGATCACTTATCAACCAAGGGAAGAAGGAAGTTGAGTTATGCTTTGCCTTTGAATAAATGTGGACACCCCTTTTCTTCTTCCTTAAGGGTTCATTTGGTAGTGGGCATAGGAATTGGGAATAGGCATCTATTATTCCAGATTCACTATTCATGCATTTGTTATTCTAGATTCACTATTCTTGATCCATTTGGTTCACCCAAAATTCTATAAGGAATATATCTATCCTATATTTGGTTGTGCAAAATTGGAATTGGAATAGGATTATTTATTAAGTTATTATTTATTTATTTTGGTTCAATTGATCAATCGTATACACTTCAATGGAGCTCATTAATGGGTAATAATATGGCAATTTAAGAGATCTTTGGTTGTACTTTAGCAGAGGGCAAACAATGGACAACATTGTCAATGTGTATATTTTTTCCCCAACGACTTTGCAAGTGAGTGTTTTGATAGTGATCGAGAGATAGTGGGTGGACGAAGAGTAAAGATAGGAGTGAGATGGATTGTGATTAGGAGTGTGAGTTTGGCCTACCTCCCAACTGAAAAATCCAACTTGGTTGTTGGCCCCTTGACATTACTCAAGAAAATAGATATGGTCCTTACCAAATGAAAGCTTCGCTTGATGACAATGGCAAAAACACAAAGAAATTCCTTCACTCGATGAAAATACCCAAATAAAATGAGCACCAATATTTTGTTGAATGAAAATTTGAGCGCCATACTTTTTCACGAAACCAAAATAATATGTTTACTAGAAAAGTAAAAAATGGAATAATGGAATAGGAATGGACATTTCCTATTCCACCTATTTGGGTGGAATAGAAAATGCCCATTTTTAGGACAAAAGTAGCATACATATTCCAATTCTGAAGTCCCATTGGATGCACCCAAATAAGGAATTGAAAATTTTAAGAATTTACCAATGCCTATTCCACTCTAATTCTGACTACCAAACATGCCCTTATAGAGTATAAACGAGACAACATCCATTGTTCAAGATGAATTTGAAAGTTGTATAATGAAAGTACCACTATAAATGGATATTGTTAAAAGGGGGAATGCTGGAGAAAATTTAAACAAGGAGCCACATTACAATGTCCACCAAAGTGCTTTAATACGAGCCTAAGAAAATAATCATATTCCAACTTTTAGAGGACAACAATTTGTTCGGACACATAAACTAATTATTTTAAACAATTATAGTGAACCATTCAAATGCACACATTTACCTCATCTGATGGAAGCACATTCCTCCTTTTTCTTCATTAGTAGTGTTTTTTCTCTATTAGTGTTCATAAATCACAAATATGGCCTACTATGTGGATGATTGGAAGATGATTCTTGCCACATTTGCGCTACTCATATCCATCATTTAGGACATTGTAGTGGGAATTCTTAGAGATAATACTAGAAAGGTCCCTTCATGGATCTGAATTAATATTTTTACTCTGAATGCCCTTTTAGTTGTCATTCTTGGAAACGTGGATATTGAGAAACAAGGCACCCTTCGCCCATTTGATGAAAACTACCTACAAACTTGTTGGTTAATACCCAACTAAGAACGGATGTTGCCAAACTCACAATTTATGTTTTCATGTGATGTATTCTATCTATGTTAGCCATGGCCAGTACTGAAGGGGGGTGGAGTAGTCTAGTCACCTTATTTCTGAGTTTTTCTTTCCATGTAGCTATGAAAATCTATGCATTGCAGAATAACTCCAATGTGAGAAGAGAGGTTGGGGCCCTAGTTTATTTCATCTGGCTTGCTTATCTCTCTTTTTTCCTTTTCTCTCCTCCTTTTGTCATGGAGATTCATGTTGGCCTCTAAGGTATTGTGTTGTTTTGACTATTATGGTTTACCTCAAGTACTCAAGAGAGAGAGAGGAGGAAAATAAAGGCAATAGGTGGGAGACATTAATAATAAAGATGATGAAGATGTGGGTTGGAGTGCATCAAAAATATATCCTTTTGGTTTGAACTCATACAATCAATTTTATTATGTCCCTAGAGGTCCTAGGACCCCTAAGGATATATATTTTTATGAAATGGGTCGAAAGAGGTCTCTTATTGCCCCCTTTGAACCATACAATCAATTATTAAGTAAAAAAAATGTTGTCCTAAAATGACTCAAAAGGGGTCATAGGTACCCCCTTCGACCCATATGATGAATTATAATATGTCCCTAGGGATTCTACAACCCCTAGGGACCTATGCTATCATGAAATATGTTGAAATCAATCATAGTCAACCTATGACCCCCTTCAACCCATACAATCAATTATAATATGTCCCTAAGGTCCTAGGACTCCTAGGGACATGTCTTGAAATAGGTTGGAAGGGGTCATAGATCAACCTATAACCCCATTCAACCCATACGATCAATTATAATATCTCTAAGACGCCTAGAGACATGTGTTGTCATGAAAAGGGTTGAAAGGGGTCATAGGTCAACCTATGACCCCCTTCAACCCATACGATCAATTCTACTATGTTCCAAGGGGTCCTAAGACCCCTAGGGACATATGTTATCATGAAATGGGTCAAAAGGGATCTATGACCCCCTTCAACCCATACAATCAATTATAATATGTCCCTAGGGGTCTTAGGAACCCTAGGGACATATGTTGTCATAAAATGGGTTGAAAACCTTTGATCAATTGTAATATGTCCCTAGGGATATATTATAATTGATCTTATGGGTCAAAGGGGGTTAAAGTTTAACCTATAACCTACTTTGACCTATGACACCCTTCAACCCACATGATCAATTATAATATATCCCTAGGCATCCTACGACCCCTAGGGACATATGTTGTCATGAAATATGTTGAAAGGGGTCACAGGTTTGACCCATGCGATCAATTAGATGCCTAGGGACATATGTTGTCATGAAGTGGGTCAAAAGGGATCATAGGTTAACTTATGATCCCCATAAACACATTTCATGACAACATATGTCCTTAAGGATAACCTATGACCCCCTTTGACTTATTTCATGGCAATATATGTCTTTAAGGGTAGATAAAAGCACAAACCTGTGTCACTCTTTTATAAAGGAAAATGCTGATAAAAGTATAATAATTTAACTTTAATGACATAAAAGTGGTATTATTATTTAGAATTTAAAAATGAAGTAAACTAATGAAATGCACATATAAATAGATGCAGATTAGGATTATTATTTATAATGATTATTTGGAATAAGAATTGATATATTTTCCTATTTTTTAAAGATAATTTTTTAGTTTCTAAGAAATGCTAAAAATTAGGGGGTCTAGTTCCCACAACAAAACAATATAGAAATGACCCTTTTTCCCTTTGATCTCATATTATGTTATAGACAACATATATAGCTAGGTCAAGAAAAAATAAAAATTAGTTTTCGACCTATTTTTCTCTTTTATAATAGTTCAAAAGGTCAACTCAATAGAAATTGATAGTTTTCATTTCCCACCACATGCATCATAACAAATATGTCCTTAATGAAAGAAAAATTATGCATCCAAGAAGAGGACTCTCTCCTCTAGAACATCATATTCTTGTCAATTTTTTATATATGAATGAACATGTTTTTTTAAAATCAAAATCAACATTTCCTCAAGTGTTTAAATATGTCATTGTAGCATTTTTTAATTACAATATACTATGTCTAAGTAAAGCACCATAAACTCTACATGAGAATATGATTGACTTTGAGCTCTACAAAATGGTGTTTATATGTTATTAAAAAATATCAATAAAAAAAGTAAGAGTTATTGAAATGTATCTTTTCTAAAATAATTTATTTCTTTAGTAATTAGACACAAATTGGTATAAAACATGGATTTAATAGGCATTTCCAATTGGAAGAGTGTGAGAACTTATATAATTTTGTTAGAATGAATTTATATATAGATCATATGTTAGAAAAAAAATATTTTTCAGATAGAAATACTAAAATTCAGTCATTCTAATAGTAGCGTAAAAGGTGACACAACTTTGCAATTTTACCTAGGTTCTAGGACTCCTAAGGATGTATGTTATCAATAATTGTGCCAAAGGGAGTCATAGGTTGACCTATGACACCCTTTGACCCATACAATCAATTATAGGGGCCATAGGTTAACCTATGAACCCCTTCGACCCATACAATCAATTATAATGTCCCTAGGGGTTCTACAACTCCTAATGATATATGTTATCTTGAAATGGGTTGAAAGGGGTCATAGATTAACCTGTGATACCCTTAAACCCATAGGATCAATTCTAATATGTCCTAAGGGGTCTTGTGACCCATGTGGACATATGTTGTCATGAAATGTGTCAAAAGGGGTCATAAATTAACCTATGAGCTCCTTCAGCCCATATGATTAATTTTAATATGTCCATAGGGGTTTGACTTTTTGTTGCCATGAAATGGGTTGAAAGGGGTCATAGGTTGACATATGACTCCCTTTTACCCATTTCATGACAATATGTGTCCCTAGAATACCCTTAGGGACATATGTTATCATGAAATGAGTCAAAGGGGTTCATAGGTCAACATATGCCCCTAGGGGTTGGTCACCTATGACCCCATTCGACCCATTTCATGACAAAATATGTTTGTAGGGGACTCCTAGGGACATACATTGCCATGAAATGGGTTGAAGGGGGTCATAAGTTAAACATATAACCCCCTTCAACCCATACAATCAATAAAAAAATGTCCCTAGGGTACCTAGGATCCTTAGAGAAATATGTCATTATGAAATGTGTCAAAGGGGTCATATGTTGTCCTATGACCCCCTTTGACCCATGCAATCAATTAGAATATGCCCCTTATTTTGTCATGAAATGAGTTGAAATGGGTCATAGGTGCGATCAATTAGAATATGTCCTAGGACCCCTAGGGACATATGATGTCATGAAATGTGTTGACAGTGGTCATAGGTTAACCTATGACCCCCTTCGACTCATAAAATTAATTATAATATGTCCTTAATGGGCCCCTAGGGACATATGTTGTTGTGAAATGTGTCTAAAGGGGTCATAGGCTTTGACTCATACAATCAATTATAATATGTCCTTCCTAGGGGTCCTAAGACCCCTAGGGACATATGTTGTCATGAAATGGGTCAAAGGGGTCATAAGTCAACCTATTACCCCCTTCACCCCATACGATCAATTATAATGTCCCTAGAATTATTTTTACTATTTAAATTATAGAATTATGAGAACATGTTTTAACATTCTTATTACAAAAGCATGATTTAGAAAATGAACAAGTGCCATGCAGTGGCACATACTTGCCTTATAGCTTAATTGTATTTGTAATAAGTTTATAAAATATAATTGTTTTTTTTATATTTTAAAAAAAATTAATTTAGTCTAATTCAAATCATGACATATTATAGTTGGACAAATTATGTGAAAAGTGAAAATAATTCATAATTAATAAATTTTTGTGTATAGTTATATAATAGAATTGTTGAAAAAATGACAACAAATTACATTAATTTTAATGTAGGCAACTCTTTTTAGCATGAATCTACAATGTAATCAATATTAAAATTAATATATGTTCTTAATGTGGTATCTGTTTCTTATATTTTATTTACAGTTAATCTTTTTAAAATATATTATATACTCTTCAATTAATTTCATGTTTTTATATTAAATTAAATTTTATTTTTTTAATGAACTTCCACTTACTTCTTTCTGAAAAAGTCTAAGATAACACAATTTTCCTAATTAGTAAAAATATTCTGATATTTTTTCTATCACAATAATCCACATATACCTAGAAACCTAAGTAAATTCATTTTATTGCATTTTACTATATAAATATAAGGGTTGTTTAATTTTATCACTTTTGTTATATATATTTTTTTCAATTAAGGTTTTCTTTTATATTTTATTTATATGTCTTTTTATATACATAGTAATGTATTTATTTTTCTCTTACAAAATTTCATTATTAATGATATATCATATAAGTGCTTTGTAACTATGGGAATTTTGCCCAAAAGATTGCAATATGGAGAACCTTTGAAAAAAGGATTCCTATAACACAAAATCAATTTAGCCAATCATATAATTTGTATAAAATATAAAAATTATAAATGAATAAAAAAACTTTATAAGTATTTGAATTATTCAAAATAAATACTTGTGATTGGATGATAGATGATAAACTAATATAATACTTGCACAAACTAAATGCAATAGTACTAGCCTACGACAAGTACAACAAGACTAGTTAGTAAGCATATATGAATTTGATGTTTATTTATTTTGATTAAAATAATTAAAATAATCAGCACAACGATGAAAAATAGAATCCAATTGAAAATACATGTATAATACCTGGTCAAGTTAGAATGCACACTCAAATCGATATGAATGTTAAATGACAAAATCGATGCTTAAAATTACTTTTCTGCTAAAAATAAATAAATTCTCAATGGGAAGGTGTGACTCAAGCATGTCACCTCCAATGCACAAGATCTTGGTAGCAATACTTCTATGATTATTAAATGTATTATCCTTTGTTAAAGAGATCATTGGAAATTGTCAATTCAATTTTATTCCTAAATCATCCTCCAAAATAGTTGTGATAAACAATAATCTTCTTGTCTTTATCATTTTAAAATATATGGAGCAAATGGACTTTGGAACAATTAAAAAATATTATATTTTATACACATATTAAATAGAATAAAACTATAATTAAATTAACATATTGATGCAGTTAAAATTCCTCAAATAACTAACATAAACATAATATAGAAAGAGTATAAAATAAATTTGTGAATTCCAAATTCTTCTTTATTATTCTTTCAAATCCTCCTCCTCCACAATGAGAGAAATTACAATTTTAAATAAAAATTTGAAATTATTATTTTTGACAAATATTTTCATAAAACTATTTTTTGCCATTTTTGGTAATTTTAAAAACAACTTGAAAAAAGTTAATTTTTTTTGTGAAGCTTGCTAAAACTGAGATAAGATGAACTACCAACTAACATTTGAAATTGGAAGTAATATTTTGAGGTTATCAATAAAAACCAACATTCTAAAAACTAAGGAAAAAGCTTTAAAAAAACTACTAAAAGCTCCTACATCATTCTCCTCTGATTGAAGGAATGCAACTCCTACAAGTTGTTTTTTGAATGCGTATAGTTTCTTTTTTAGAACTTTTCCTTCCATTGTATCAAGCACTGATATAATTGACTCAAAGGAATGCAAGTTTATTCCTTCTTCTTGGTCTGACAATTTTTCAACATTTTATTATTCATCTTTGCAACTGTCAATAGATCCCTCTTCCTCTTATTTTTCTTAACCCATAATCTACTCAACATCTTCTCATCCTTTAAAATAAAAAATACCACTGCTTTTGTATAAACTTTTGTACCATAATCATGTATGTCTTCAACATATAATATATCAACATATTGATCATTTCCACAATTCACATAATAACCTTCCAACCTTGCATCTACTGCATTAAAAAATAAATTTGAAAAATATTCATTAGAAACCTTTTTGTCATCATGCATTTCCACTTGCTTAGGAAAAACATCATATTCGGGTAATTGAAAATGACAACATGACTCTTTTGGAATTGTGTATACCTTGTCTTCTTCAATTATTGATGTCAAAATAGTTGTATGTATACTCACCATTTCATTTTCTACCTCTTCCTTTATTTTGTGTGTCTCTTCTTTCATTTTCTTCTTCTGAATAATTTTCTGAACAAGCCATGTGATCTTTTTCTTGACTGGTAGGTACCATGTTTGCATTTCTAATTCCATTAGCTTTCTTAATTGTTGCCAACTTTCTTGTAATTTTCTTATCATTTCTTTCAACTCTAATTTGCCCATCTCTTCATCCCTCCTCTTCCTCTCTTTCTCTTTTATTTTCTTTTCTTCTTTCCTCTTATGCAAATACTTCATAAACAAATCTAGCTCTTCAAACGAGTTCATCATTTGTCACAAATGGATCTTTTCTTTCCTACCTTGATTTTTGGAAACTAGTTCCTCTTCTCAACCTGCATAAACATAAACTCACAACTACACAAATACAAAAATCTCATTTTCCCAAACCTTCTATGCTATGATACCAGATGATGCAACCATAATTCCTCAAATAATTAACATAAACATAATATATAAAGAGTATAAAATAAATTTGTGAATTCCAAATTCTTCTTTATTATTCTTCCAAATTCTCCTCCTCCATAATGAGAGAAATTACAATTTTAAATAAAAATCCAAAATTACCATTTTTGATAGTTTTTTCATAAAACTATTTTTTTTCCATTTTTGGTAATTTTTAAAACAACTCAAAAGAAGCTAGTTTTTTTTGTGAAGCTTGCTAAAACTGAGATAAGATGAATTGCCAACTAACATTCAAAATTGTAAGTAATATTTCAAGGTTATTAATAAAACCAACATTCTAAAAACTAAGGAAAAAGCTTTTAAAAAACTCCTAAAAGCTCTTGCATCATTCTCCTCTAGTTGAAGTAATGCCACTCATGCAAGTTGTTTTTTGAATGGGTATAGTTTCTTTTTTAGAACTTTTCCTTCCATTGTATCAAACATTGATATAATTGACTCAAAGGAATGTAAGTTTATTCCTTCTTCTTGGTCTTCCAATTTTTCAACATTTTGTCATTCATCTTTGCAACTGTCACTAAATCCCTCTTCCTCTTATTTTTCTTAACCCATAATCTACTCAACATCTTCTCATCCTTTAAAATAAAAAATTCCACTAGTTCTAGATAAACCTTTGTACCATAATCATGTATGTCTTCAACATATAATATATCAACATATTGATCATTTTCACAATTCACATAATAAGCTTCCAACCTTGCATCTACTGCATTAAAAAATAAATTTGAAAAATATTCATTAGAAACTTTTTTTCCATCATGCATTTCCACTTGCTTAGTAAAAACATCATATTCAAGTAATTGAAAATGACAACATGACTCTTCTGGAATTATGTATACCTTTTCTTCTTCAATTATTGATGTCAAAATAGTTGTATGTATAGTCACCATTTCATTTTCTACCTCTTCCTTTATTTTATGTGTCTCTTCTTTCATTTTCTTCTTCTGAATAATCTTTTGAACAAGCCATGTGATCTTGTTCTTGACTGGTAGGTAGCATTTTTGCATTTCTAATTCCATTAGCTTTCTTAATTGTTGCCAACTTTTTTGTAATTTTCTTACCATTTCTTTAAACTCTAATTTCCTCATCTCTTTCTCCCCCCTCTTCCTCTCTTTCTCTTTTATTTTATTTTCTTCTTTCCTCTTATGCAAATACTTCCTCAACAAATATAGCTCTTCAAATGAGTTCATCCTTTGTCACAACTGGATCTTTTCTTTTCTACCTTGATTTTTGGAAACTAGTTCCTCTTCTCAACCTACATAAACATAAACTCAAAACTACACAAATACAAAAATCTCCTTTTCCCAGACCTTCTGTGCTCTGATACCAAATGATGCAGCTAAAATTCCTTAAATAATTAACATAAACATAATATAGAAAGAGTATAAAAATAAATTTGTGAATTCCAAATTCTTCTTTATTATTCTTCAAAACCCTCCTCCTCCACAATGAGAGAAATTAACATTTTAAATACAAATCCAAAATTATCATTTTTGATAGTTTTTTTCATAAAACTAATTTTTGCCATTTTTAGTAATTTTCAAAACAACTCAAAAGAAGCTAATTCTTTTCGTGAAGCTTGCTAAAATTGAGAAAAGATGAACTACCAACTAACATTTGAAATTGGAAGTAATATTTTGAGGTTATTAATAAAAACCAACATTCTTGTTGGTGTAAATAAGTATTTACTTATTACACTTACTTAAGTTTACTTAGGTTTATGCATTAGTTTATTATTTTGCATTATTTTATTATTTTTATTTGTGAGACACTTAGGATTTTGTGCACCTTTATGAGTTTTAATGTTGACAACACAGGAGTACGCAACTCTATTTAAGCACATGGTGTCTACAACACTGTTTTGCGTGTCACACCCTTGTAGGCTTATCCTCACATCACCGCACTTACTTCCATGCTTAATGGAGGATAACCCATATCTAGTGGAGATGTGCTTGGTTGTATGACACATTATGGTGCTGATTACAAGGCATTCTAGATGTATCTCAAAGGCTTTTATATTCAGACACTCCTAGTGTACTTTCATGAACCAGTTATTGAATACATTGTTATTTTGATCATACTCTATCTACTTTTGTCTATTGTGTGCTTGTGTTTGAGTTCTTAGTTCCTGGGTGAATTTTTCCCTTAGGAAAATTCTTACATGGTATCAGAGCAACTTGGAGATTTTCTCATCACAAGCCATTCGAGACCTCTTGCTTGCTTCATCACCTCAGCCCAAATCCAGAGTGTTACAGAAATTGGGAGCGTCTAGAGCTAGATCTAACCTTGCCATTGTGTTCGAAATGTTGAACTAGTGAAAATTGACTATAAACTCAGCTACCTTGGCTCAAAATCGACTATGAGGCAAAAAAAATTTGCAAATCAAAACCCAAAGGACCCAATTTGCGGTATGGGTATGATCTTTTTTATATCTGTAATTTAATTTTTTTTGGATCTGTATTTTTAAATTCTCTGTTCTTTGCATTTTTTTGACTATTGCAGAGAAAATTTTAGTAGGTACCGAGGTGTCAGCTCCTGGCCCTGCATGTGGAATATTCCCTTGTTGCAAGGTATATTTTATTTATTTGGTGGGCATCTTAATCAAATCTCAGGCTAAACTGCTAAATTGCAATGAATCCAGTCGACCACAGTCACCGATGGGAGGACAACATCTGGCAATCGAACACGTGAGAGGCAGCTCGCATTTTGTTTTACATTGCGTAACATTTTATTTTTAAAGAGCGCATTGCTCACTGCCCACTGCATGTGGGATTAAATTTCAACATTTCGACCGCTATTTTTTAAAAACATGGCATCGATTTTCAATATACTAGCCCGCAGTGTTGCAGACTTCCAGCATGCAAAGGTTTTTGGCATCGAGCTTCTCATCTTGGCCCACGTAGTGTCCTATCCTGGCCCCCATTTTCACCTAGTGGTCGTAGATTTATTTCTCCAACTTGCGTTTGGCATTATCTAGCATCGAACAGTCAGTTTCGACCATAGTAAAGATTTTTTTTGGCCCGCAGAGAAGGTTCTCGGCCTACAAATCTAACGATTTCTCAGCGAGGTACTCAGACTTTTGATGTTGACTAACGTCAAAGCATTTCTCGGTAGCATCGAGCCTATTTCTCTATGTTTCTGGCAATGTGAACTCCAATCCTAGTGTGATCTTTATTTCAGAAAGGGTTTCATCTTTCCAATGACAACAGTATTAGATTCCGATGGCAAAAGGATTCTCCCAGTCTATGGCACAAATATTTAGCACCTAACAAAAACCCATTACGAACTTCCAACAAGTTTTGGCGCCTGTTTTCCACCCACAATCTGCCATGGTGGACAGCCCCGTCACTACCCAGCTGTAATTGACACGCAACTCTAATCGGACTGCCATGTCACCCATGGAATTGGAGAGCAGTGCCACATCAGCAGCATATGAAAATCTATCACATGTACTTTCTATACAGTACAAAAGGTACAGTCAGCTTGCTACGTCAGCTAGGGCACAAAAATTTTGCTGATGTCATCATTTTGCTGTCTTAAAATTGACATTCGTTTGAACGTCATTTTTGGGAATTTTATTACTATGTTGATGGTTGTTTGACCGTCAAATTTAGACTCCCAATTTCTCCTCTAGACCCCTCTCCAGATTGCTTTTCAGTTTGGTAACCTGACTTTGCGAGCCCATATCTCAGACATTTGGACTCTAATTCAGGTGCAATTTTTTTTGAAATCAGGTAGAATTTCCTAAATTTTCTAGTCGCGGTGTTGTTTTCTAGCTTTGGTGCACAGATTTTGTAGAAATTGCATTTTTTGGTGACTATACCTACATAATCCTACGTTTTGCAACTTCAGAAGCTTTGTACGAGCACATCTGGTCACTTTTTCAGGTTCCATTTTTTTTTGAAAGTGCATTTTTTTGTCTACTTTCTAGATCTAAAGTCAGATTCTAGCATTGTGTGGAAAATTTCTCACTTTCAGAATTAAGCCTTCTTTGGTATTGTAATGCTTTGATTCTTTTTAGAGTAGTTGTAAAACTAAGCTACAGTGCTTAATTGACAGATTTCAGCCTTATAAGGTAGTTGTAAAAGCAAAATTAGAAAGTCCACTTTGTTCATTTTGACAAGTGGCCCATTGCAAACGCACTACTTATAAAGTGCCAAAGCATCTTTTTTGGGGGGGTCTTTTGATTGAGTGAAAAGGGTGGGTGTGTACAGTGTTTTTTGTGTCTCTATCTTGTGCTTTTTCATTTTTGCATCATGGGTTTTAATTGTCCTCCTCTAACTTCACGCAACTATTCTACATGTAAAGACATTGCATGGAGTAGATTAATGGAAAATGATATAGTTTATATGTTGATGGTACAATTACCAAACCTACTGATTCTAAAGAACTTATTGATTGGCAAAGACAAGATCGACAAGCTTTAGGTGTAATTAGGAGTTGTGTACATGGGGATCTTCTCCTTCACATTAAAAATTGTTCAGAATCTAAAAAAGCTTGGGATAAACTTGAACAGTTGTTTGGTAAAGTGGATGAAGAAAAGGGATTTCAGATTCAGGATGATCTACTTCTCTTGGATCCTAAGAATTATGACACAATTCAGGATTATATCATCAAAGTCAATGAGTATAGGGCACTTCTGAAAGATTGTGAAAATCCCATGAAGGATGACAGGTTGATTCATCACATCCTGAAGAGACTACCTTCTGAGTACACGAACTTTTTTTTGAGTTTTAATACTCATAGGTTGACCATGGGATCTGCTTACTAGAAGCCTTTCTTTGATGGATTTGAAGACATGTTGATTTTTGAACAATCTCACTTGGTGGATTTTGGACTTCTCAAGTTATCTAAGACCAAAGCCTTGGTGGCTAGTGATGGTCAGAAATCTGGTCAAGGGAGAAAAAGAAACAACAAGAAGAAGCAGTGGAAGCAGAAAACACAATCTGAGACACAAAATGACTTCTCTCAACAAGGCGATGCTTCTTCAAACAAGAAGGGAAGTAATGAAAAGAAGGACAAACTCTTTTGTGCATACTGCAAAAAGCCAAATCATGACGAGCATCATTGCAAAACAAAAAGAATTGATGAGTTAGAAAATCTACTCAAGAAGAACAAGATTCAAGTGCTAGGTACTTCCAAGTATTCAAATCCAACCTCTTCAAAAGATAAAGGTCAAGCACTTATGAAAAACATAAATTCTTCTTCAAAATGGATGCTTGACTCAGGTGCCTCTTACCACATGGATTCTTCAAGGGAAGACTTTTCTCCATTGAAGCAGTCAAAGGTACCACACATCTTCGTGGGAGATGATACTAAGATGGAAGTTGAAGGGAAAGGACATGTAGAAATGGAAGATGGGGAATTCAAAGATTTTCTCTATGTTCCAAATCTAAGCTCCAATCTCCTATCAGTTTACCAAATCACTCACCTTGGAGATGGTCATAAGTTTGAGTTCCTTCCCGATTTAGTGATGGTGCAAAGTCTTAAAGATGATTCATTGGTAGCAGTTGGGAAAGTCAATGATGACAAGAGGCTTTACTCCTTCTCCCACTTTGTGCCTAAGAGTTCTTCCCAAGCCTTTTTAACTCACTCTACTTCACAAATCAACTTATGGCATGAGCAGTTTGGTCACCTTGACTTCCGCTCTCTTCAGCAACTTTTCTCTAAACATATGGTCAAAGGTCTACCTAATATCAACTTTTCTAAGGGGGAGTGTTCATCTTGTTCAATGGATATGAATCTCAAGGAGAAGTATGATAAAGGGAAGGGTAAAAGCATAGATCTTTGCCACCATTTGTGATACAAAAACCTATTTTGGTCAAATCTCATTTCTCTATCAAAACTCATTTTTTTTCAAAAATTGAAAATACCCTTTTATAGTTCTCAGATTCAATATCATCATTATATAAATTTTTGAGTGTTTTGATTAGTTATAATATGTTATAATCTCAAAATATTATAAGTCAATATTTCAACATTTCAGAAGATGCTCTCTCAAAAAATGAAAAAAAATAGTAAATCATATCAACAAAAAAAAAATTATATTTATCACTAGAGGAGAGAATCCTCTTGACGAATATGTTATTTTTTTTCAAGAAGGTATAGATTTGATGGAGAAGTTTTGAAGGGAGGAAAAAATTGTTGGATTCTGACAAGGTCGAACTTGAGTACTTATAACTAAGAAAATATACATTAAAAATAATTATTTCTTTTTTTGTTCACTAGCTATACATGTCATCTATAAAATATATTCAAATCAGAACAAAAAAAGATGATTGCACATACTTGTTTGACGGGAACTACATCCTATATTTTTTAGAGTTAAAAAAGGGACTTCAAAATAAAATAAAATGAATAAATTCTTAGTCAAAAAAATTATAAAAATTATAGGCATAAAATTCATACAATTCTACACATTTCATCAATTTACATCATCTTCATTTTTTAACACAAATACCATTTTTTTTGTCATTAATGTTGAACTATCACATTTTGATATCACATTTCTTTATAAAAGGTGACACATGTTTGTTATCCGAAAGTCTTCTCAAGCTCCAATTGTTCTACAACTAGTTCACATGGTATTAGCAGGACCCTTTGTAGTGACTTTAGTCAGCCAAGGCTGCTGCATACTCACATTTGTTGATAACTTTTCTAGATTCACTTGGGTCTTCTTCCTTCATCATAAGAATGAATTGGTTCATAAGCTTCAAGATTTCAAGGCTAATGTTGAACGCAAGTCAAGGAAAGCCATCAAAGTACTAAGGGTGGACAATGAGAATAGATATGTTGATAGAAGACTTAAGAAATTTTGTAGAATTGAGGGGATTGATGTTCAGAACTCACAAACATTTAGTCCACACAAGACTAATGTTGCAACTATGAGGATTAGGACTCTCAAGTCCATGGCAAGTTGCATGATAAAGGCCAAGTCTCTCGATCCTACACTTGAAGTTGAAGCCATTAGCAGTGCTACTCACATACTTAACAAGTCTCCTCATCCAGCCTTAGATGACAAGACTCCTTTTGAGGCATGGTGCGATAGAAAACCAGTTGTGAGTCACCTCAAAGTCTTCAGTTGTCTAGCATGGGCAAACCTTTCTTCTAGGAGTTGCAAGGCACTGACACCTAGGCCTTGTACTTTCATCGGTTATGAAGACAATGTGAAAGCTTATAGAGTTATGGATCCAGAGACTCATGAGATTTTTGTGGAGAAGGATGTTCACTTTGAGGAAAGTTCTCCTAGCTTGTCCTCTACTCCTCTCCGCACATCATACATAGTGGAAACTGATAGTGACACCAGTGATAGTGCTTCAACAGGTTCAGACACATGGGGTTCTATCGATAGTTGCAGTGAGAGGTCACATCAGTCCAGTCCACATGCTTATATTGCCACAGTGAAAGGTCCATCACAACATGGTATATCTCATCTTCCACTTACAACTTCAGTTGACTTGGGAGACACACTTGAGGACTTACATCTTCTCTTTGATGATGATTCTTCTATAGTTGTTGCAAGGGCTCACTTTGACCCTCATGTCCATTCTCTACATGATCAATCTTCTCAGGTTGACATGATTGTGGATCCTTCTGAATAGCAATTAGTGGAGGTCTCTTTGTTAGTTGAGGAGACAGATGGTTCAGTGGAATAGGTTCAACAGGCATCCTTGCCAGATCTGCATTCATTCTTTTCAGCATAGTTGGAAGGGGTGAACTTCAGCATCAATATAGGGATACTTGAGCAAATTTTAGGACCAGCAAACATCTTCAAGAGTGTACCTTTGGCATTGTTTCTTCCTAAGGGGAGGAACACCATTCTACATTCTTGGACCAACTTCTTTATCGGAGCGGGTTTCACTTGTCGGCATTCTTCTTTTTGGGGGGGAGCCTATTCTGTCTCTCTTCCTTCTCTCATTCTCTTATGTATATACTAGATGTATGTCGTAATGGGGGGGTCTTGATTACTCCATCCATCGATGCATCCTTACTTATCTCTCTTTTTGGGGGAGGGTTTTTCCCATGAGTTTTTCCCTCTTTCCCCACTTATGGGAGATTGCATTTTCATTATGTACATGGCTACCTTATATGGCCTCGTAACTGGGACCCATTATGCATCTTCATCGTAGTTCGTAAGCTTAAGGGCATTCCCCTAAGTTGCACTTAAGGGGGGGTGTTGGTGTAAATAAGTATTTATTTATTACACTTACTTAAGTTTACTTAGGTTTATGCATTAGTTTATTATTTTGCATTATTTTATTATTTTTATTTGTGAGACACTTAGGAGTTTGCACACCTTTATGAGTTGTCATGTAGACAAAATAGAAGTATGCAACTCTATTTAAGCACATGGTGTCTACAACACTATTTTGTGTGTCACACCCTTGTAGGCTTATCCTCACATCACCAGACTTACTTCCATGCTTAATGGAGGATAACCCATATCTGGTGGAGATGTGCTTGTTGTAAAACACATCATGGTGCTGATTACGAGTCATTCTAGATGTATCTCAGAGGCCTTTATATTCAGACACTCCTAATGTACTTTTATGAACTAGTTATTGAATACATTGTTATTCTGGTCATACTCTGTCTACTTTTGTCTATTGTGTGCTTGTGTTTGAGTTCTTAGTTTCTGGGTGAATTTTTCCCTTAGGAAAATTCTTACAATTCTAAAAACTAAGGAAAAAACTTTTAAAAAACCACTAAAAGCTCCTGCATCATTCTCCTTTGGTTGAAGGAACGCAACTCCTGCAAGTTGTTTTTTAAATGTGTATAGTTTCTTTTTTAAAAATTTTCTTTCCATTGTATCAAACATTGATATAATTGACTCAAAGGAATGCAAGTTTATTCCTTCTTCCTGGAATTCCAATTTTTTGACATTTTATTATTCATCTGTGCAACTGTCACTGGATCCCTCTTCCTCTTATTTTTCTTAACCCATAATCTACTCAACATCTTCTCGTCCTTTAAAATAAAAAATTCCACTGCTTCTGTATAAACCTTTGTACCATAATCATGTATGTGTTGAACATATAATATATCAACACATCGATCATTTCCACAATTTACATAATAACCTTCCAACCTTGCATCTACTACATTAAAAAATAAATTTGAAAAATATTCATTAGAAACCTTTTTGTCATCATGCATTTCCACTTGCTTAGTAAAAACCTCATATTTAGGTAATTGAAAATGACAACATAAATCTTCTGGAATTGTGTATACCTTGTCTTATTCAATTATTGATGTCAAAATAGTTGTATGTATACTCACCATTTCATTTTCTATTGCTTCCTTTATTTTATGTGTCTCTTCTTTCATTTTCTTCTTCTAAATAATCTTTTGAACAAGCCATGTGATCTTGTTCTTGACTGGTAGGTACCATTTTTTCATTTCTAATTCCATTAGCTTTCTTAATTGTTGCTAACTTTCTTGTAATTTTCTTACCATTTCTTTCAACTCTAATTTCCTCATCTCTTCCTCCCTCCTCTTCCTTGTTTTCTCTTTTATTTTATTTTCTTCTTTCCTCTTATGCAAATACTTCATCAACAAATATAGCTCTTCAAACGAGTTCATCCTTTGTCACAAATGGATCTTTTCTTTTCTACATTTATTTTTGGAAACTAGTTCCTCTTCTCAACCTGCATAAACATAAACTCACAACTATACAAATACAAAAATCTCCTTTTCCCAGACCTTCTGTGCTCTGATACCAAATGATGTAGCCAAAATTCCTCAAATAATTAGCTTACATATAATATAGAAAGAGTATAAAATAAATTTTTGAATTCCAAATTCTTCTTTATTAATCTTCCAAATCCTCCTCCTCCACAATGAGAGAAATTACAATTTTAAATACAAATCCAAAATTACCATTTTTGACAGTTTTTTCCATAAAACTATTTTTGCCATTTTTTGTAATTTTTAAAACAACTCAAAAGAAGCTAAATTATTTTGTGCAGCTTTCTAAAACTAAGAGAAGATGAATTTCCAACTAACATTTGAAATTGGAAGTAATATTTTGAGGTTATTAATAAAAACCAACATTCTAAAAACTAAGGAAAAAGCTTTAAAAAAACTACTAAAAGCTCTAGCTTAGAAAGCCACTAAAAGCTCCTACATCACATATAAAATTAGAATTAGAATTTATGAAAAGGTAAGTACTAAGCCACACACAATGATCTTGGTCCTCTAGTTTACTTTTCATGTTATATTGCTGAATTATTTTAGGTCAATTTTTATGGTTATGTATTATGATTTAGTGGTATGTGGTTGCCTAATTTGATTGATGTTATTTCATACTTAGTTTATATATATTTGACAAGCTACTTGATACTCGATTATTTCATGTGTTCATGTTTATTCATTCAATGATGATGTTTTGTATGTTTATATAGTGATTTCAGTTGTTTCATGATGATAGTTAGATGGGTGATTTATATGTGGTTTTATGGTTACTTACCCCATACTTACATGTGTATGGTGTACATGCATATTTGACATTTCTGATTTGGTTGAGGGAGGGATTCATAGTCACCTACTCGTAGGGATCTGCATGATGTACCAATCCCTACCATTTCCTATTTAGTTTAAATATATATGCATATGTACATGTTAGGATTTTATGCAGATTGTAGGTATTGGGCATCAATTTCCTTGAATTGCTAGGATGAGCATGCCCTATCACAATATCTCAATGGTAAAGAGGGGAGATAGTTCTCGAGTACAAATGCTAAACCTATGCCAATTTTCCTTAAATATAGGACAAGTATTTTTTGTTATTTTCCTGTCTAAATTTGTCAAGTGACATGAATTTGAAATTTTGACCGTTAAGTTTGAATTCGTACTTTTTCTTTTAGATGAGCTTTCTTATTAATTTTGTGGGTCTACTATGATTTTTGGTTTTAATTAAATCAAACAAAGACATATTCAATTATTTAATTAAATAAAAAATTATAAGGAAAATTTTAGTTTTAATTTTATTTTTAAATGGTTTTTCTTTTTAAACTTTGAGATTTAGTATCATTATTAATTTATTTTTATATATTCAAAAAATTGTAATGACTATTATCCGAATTAACTAAAAAATAGTTTTACTAAAGATGGGTTCTTTAAAACTATGGAAATAGGCAATTATATTATGATCATCTAAATCTTGAAGAGACATTACTAGGAAGACTTTTACAAATGAAGCTTGAATTTGATGTAAAATGATTTTTGTGAAATTTATATCAAAAATTTTAATGGTTGATTAATTATACTTGTTCTATATGTGTAGTGAGGTTTTGTGTTTGATCTTGCTATGGTATTGGGAAAAACTAGTATTTTATCAAATAAGGTATGTCACCAGAGGCTTGGCAGGTTTTTAATTTATAATGGAGAATGATGAATGTAGATGCCACGACTACTTGACCTTGCCTCCCCTATGGTCTACCCATTCTGACCCTAGCTCATCATCTCCCTTTGCCTCTCCCTAGATGACTCTCATCATCATCATCATCATCCTCTCCCATACTTGAAAGCTCATCAATCCCCAGAATCGGCTCGGTCAGGTCTAGATATCTAGGTAATGGATGATCCCAAAACCACCATGCATAATCCCCCTCCATCCCTGCATCTGCCATCCCATCCCTCAAGGCCCATAGTTGGGTGTGTCTATCATATATAAAAAGGCCTCCAAACAAGCCTCATACTCTAAAGTTAGCCCCCACACTACTCTCTTTGATTGTACCTAGGCATAATGTGCAGTCCCCTGTGATATGCCCTTCCACCGACTAAACTGCCTTGCTAGCCTCCTAAAACAAAATTGCTCTATCATAGCAACAATGTGACCAAGAAAATACCTTTGATCAAAAAATTACACCATCTCATCATCATCCTTTGCCCATGGCTTTGTGAACCTATATGGTATCCACACCACCTCATCAATATCATCCAAAACCCATTGTCCATACTCTATCTTGCCCAAATGGGGCTGCATGATCAAACTAGAATAAGTATACATATATGGCATACCCTATGGCTATTGTCATACACACACTAGATGAGTAATGAGAAGATGCTCCCATGTCCATAATTGTAACAAAATGACCCCTATTGATAGTGATGAGGCTCCAAAATACACGGCCTGATGTAAATCATGATATAGGTGAGCCAAAATACAATTGCCCATGCAAATCTATGTGCCTCATCAATCATATCCTATATCAGTCAGCCCCATCCAACTAGACACCCTCGCCCATGATAGTTTGTTGTCCTTGATGTCACACAAATGTCATATTAGTCATTAGTCTCAAGTTCACCGAGCTCAGACAGTCTACAATGCAATTTACAGTGCCAACTGAGCTCCACTCGATCATCAAAGGAAATGTGGAAGACAGTGTTAACCAAGCTAACTCGGTCAACGAAGGAAATGTGAAGAGCCAGTGTTAACCAAGATTCACTCTGTCTCCAAAGGTTAGTTTCCAATGAGCTCACTTGGTCATCAAATGAATCATGGAAAAGTTAGTATTAACCGAGCTCCACTCAGTCTCCAAAGAATAGTTTCCACCAGGCTCACTCGGTTATCTCAGGAAACTTAGTACTTACCGAGTTCTCCCAGTGACTGAAGGATTGTCACGAAGTTTGCTGTATACACCGAGCTCAGTCGGTTAACAAAAGAATTATTTTTTGAACAAAGTTCACCGTGTAGGGTCAACCAGTATAGGATTTTGCTAATTAATTACTTTTAGCCGACTGTTGTAATTATTTGTTTTAGTTAGTGATTTGAGCCAACTAAGATAATCTAAAAGGTATATATGATCATTCAAGTTATGAATTAAAGTGTGATTATGAAAAAGAAGTTATGAATGAAAATTATAGTATGAAGAGGCGAATGTTGAGAAAAGTCTGACGAAGGATCAAATGTCTTGAAGGAGCTGCAAAGTTGTATTTGATCAGTAAGGATTCAGTCAAGCATAACAGAGATCTACAATCAGCAAAGATAAGTTGCACATTATATCAGGTCATTTCATTGTTGCTTTCTAACCATTGTAACAGTGTCTTCAAAATCTCTTAACAGAGTTGGTTTAATAGCCATTCAATAAATCCTCTAACAAGGTGACAGTTCAGTTGAATTGTTCTAAAGACCTCTAGCAAGGCCACTCCTAACAGGGTGATTAAATCCTTTAACAGGGTCACACCTAACAGTGTGTTTGTGTAACCTTTAACAGGGTTGGCTCCTAACAGGGCTCACTTCAGAAGAGTGAAAAAGTTATATTGGTGGTTTTTCCCATATTGGGTTTCCACGTTAAAACTAGTGTCTCATGTTTTCTTAATTACTGAATTACTTTGTGCATGATAACATATCAGTTCTTAATATTTATCATTTTCTGCATTATCAAGTTTCAGCATTTTATTAATCAGATCAAGGATATATTCAGACATCTTAGGGACTGTGAAAAGTTTTTGTAGTAACTGATTCACCCCCTCCCCCTCTCAGTTACTTGATTCTCATTTCCAACAATTGGTATCAGAGCTTTTGGTGCTTGCAAGAAAAGATTTCAAGGATCTAAGCCAAAGATCAAGATGTCTTACAAAAGAGAAATTCCAAAACTCAACAGAGATAACTTCTCCGCATGGAAAGGATTGATGAGACTTCATCTGGCTACTGTTGGTGATACTGGACTAAAATACCTTGAAGAAAAATATGAAGAACCTCCTGGCACATTGTCTGTCAATGTCATTGTTGAAAAGAAGACTCACAACAATATGATGATAGACATAGCATCCACTCTCAGTTATGAAGAATTTGATGACATTAAGGACTGCACAACTGCCTTTGAGATGTGGAACAAGTTAAAAGAGATCTATGGAGGAGATGATAATGTAAGAAGAGCAAAAGAAGAAATTCTAAGAGGACAATTTGATCAAATGAGGATGAAAGAGGATGAAAACATTGCAAAGTATGTTGAAAGAGTTAAAGTATGTGTGAGTGCAATCAAAGCATCTGGAGGTGATATCAAAGGAGAAATAGTTATAAGAAAAGTTCTCAGAACCTTGCTTCCCATTTATGCAATCAGAGTTTTTGCAATTCAGGAAAGAAGGTGTGAAGAAAATCATCAGATAAATCTTGAGGCCATAGTTGGAAGACTAACTGCATTTGAACTAGATAACTTTGATAACTATGTTCCAGCCTCCAAAAACATTGAATCAACATTTCAAGCCAAGCTCTCACTCAAAGGGAAAAACAAAAAGGAGAAGGAATCTCAGTTAGAAAGTGAAGATGAATCAAGCCAAAGTTCAAACAATGACTTTGAAGTGATTGAAGCTCTACTAGCAAGGAAATACTCTAGAGGCAGAGGAAAATACAAAGGTAAAGTTCCTCTAATCTATTTTTCTTGTGAAGAAATTGGTCATATTGCAGCAAGGTGTCCAAACAAGCAAAACCATGATGAAAAGAAATGGAATGGCAAGAAAGACTTCAAAACATCCAAGAATAAAGGTAAGAAATCATGCTTCATGGCTGAAAATTCTAAAGATTCTGATAATAGTGAGGATGAAATTGTTTATATTGCTATTAAAGATGATTCTGATAGTGATGAAGAAGATAAAATGGCACTTGTTTCTCATATAAGTAAGAATGATACATGGATTATAGACAGTGGTTTCTCACATCATATGACTGGTGATAAAACTAAGTTTGATTAGTTTGAGGACTATGATGGTGGCAGTGTAAGGTTTGGTAATAATGAACCTTGTTTCATAAAAGGAAGAGGAAGAATCTGTCTAACCAAAGAACTTGTATGTAATAATGCCAAATGGGTTGAAGGTCTTAAACATAATTTGCTAAGCGTGGCACAGTTACTCAATACTGGATTCAAGGTGAAATTCATGCATGGAAAGGCAAGATTGTTGAATGAGCAAGGAAAGCTGATAGGATCTGGCACCCAAACTAAAGGTAACTTTTTCTATCTAGAACTTGGTGAATGCTCATGTTTTATTGCTCAAATTGAGGAAATTTGGTTATGGCATAAAAGGTTGTGTCATGTCAATTTTGATAACCTGGTAAAAATAAGCAAATTCAAGAAAGTAAGAGGCATTCCTAACATTAAGAAACCTGAGGTTGGACTATGCAAGAATTGTCAGATTGGTAAAATGGGAAAGACTAGTTTTAAAAGTAAGAACTATCAGTCTGAAGATATATTAGAAATTGTGCATACTGATTTATGTGGACCCATTGGAATAGAAAGCTATACTGGAGAAAAAATTTTCATTCTTTTTGTTGATGACTACTCAAGAATGATGACTGTCATGTATCTAAGGAATAAATCAGAAGCATTTGAGAAATTCAAATGGTATTTGGCAAGAGTAGAAAAAGAAACAGGAAAAAGACTAAAATGCTTAAGGTCAGATAGAGGTGGTGAATTCATCTCACATGAATTCAACAATTTTTGCATTGAAAAAGGTATTAAAAGACAAGTCTCAACACTAGGAACTCCTAAACAAAATGGAATAGCTGAAAGAAGAAATAGATCCATCATGGATTGTGCAAGAACCTTGATGATAGAAAAGAACATTGCTATCAAATACTGGAAGGAAGCCATTAGCACAACAGTTCATACCTTAAACTGAGTATAGTTGAAGAAAGACTCATTCAAAACTCCCTATGAATTATGGTATGGCTACAAACCCAATGTGAGTTATCTAAAAGTATTTGGAAGCAAATGTTATATATTGAAAGAATCTAGAAAAGGAAAATTTGATGTAAAAGGTGATGAAGGAATATTTTTAGGATATTCTTGCAAAAGCAAAGCATATAGATGTTTAAATCTATCCACTCACAAAGTTATAGAAAGTGTACATGTGAAAGTTGATGAGTTTGTAGACAAATCTGAAAAAGAAAACAAAAAGGTACCTGAAGATTACAAAAGATTTTTTTACATTGAACCAGATACTATACCAACCATACCGTTTACTCAAGAATCCTCAACTCCTGAGTCATTAGTAACCGAGTTGCAAAAAGTTCAAACCAAGCCACAACAACATTCAGACACTACCGAGCAAGTATCTACTAAGTCTGAAGCACTTAAGCCAATTCTTACTGAACCAGAACAACCTGAACATGAAATTGAAGCACAAGGAGATAGCAATGAAACTCATTCAAGAGGAAAAGAACCTGTATTAGCTAAATATGTCAGAAGACATCATGCACCAGATCAGATCATTGGAGAAAAGTCTAAAGGAACTTTGACAAGAAGCAAACTGAAAAATACTTGTTTACTTGCTAATTTTAAACCTAGAAGCATTAAAGATGCATTGACAAATGATAGCTGGATTGAGGTAATGAACGAAGAAATAGAACAGATAGAGAAGAACAAGACATGGACTCTAGTACCCAGGCCTAAAGATAAGAATGTGATTGGAACCAAGTGGGTATTTAGAAACAAGTTGACTGAAGATTGTAAAGTATCCGAAAATAAAGCCAGATTGGTATGCAAAGGATACTCTCAAGAAGAAGGCATAGATTATGGAGAAACCTTTGCTCCTATTGCAAGATTGGAAGGAGTAAGAACCTTACTTGCATATGCTACTCACAAAGGATTTAGAGTTTATTAGATGGATGTCAAGTCAGCATTCCTCAATGGAATATTGGATGAAGAGGTTTACATTGAACAACCTGAAGGTTTTGTTGATCCAGATAAAAAGGACATGGTCTGCAAATTACACAAGGCACTGTATGGACTGAAACAAGCCCCTAGAGCATGGTATGAAAGATTGCATAACTATCTTATTTAGATTGGTTTTCAAAGAACTAATGATAATAGTAGCTTGTATATAAAGGAAGGACCAGACAATAAGATTGTCTTGGCAGAAATATTTGTAGATGATACTGTTTTTACAAGGCATGATGATCTTTACAAAGAAGTTTTAGAACAAATGAACAAGGAATTTGAAATGTCTATGTTTGGTGAAATAAAATTCTTTGTTGGTCTTCAAATTCAACAAAATAAGAATGACATCTACATCACTCAAGCAAAATACATCAAGGAGATATTGAAAAAGTTTGGTATGGAGGACTGTAAACCTGTTGGAACTCCTATGTGTACTGGATTGAAACTTACCAAAGATGATGAATCCAAAGAGGTAGATCAAACATTGTATAGATCTATGATTGGAAAATTGCAATACATAGTTCATACCAGGCCAGATATTGCCCTTGCAGTTGGTATTGTTGCAAGATTTTCAGCAAAGCCAAGAGAAACTCACCTGATGGCAATCAAAAGAATAATGAGATATTTGAAAGGAACTGAAGATTATGGCTTATGGTAAAAATTTGGAGGTAATTTGGATTTGAAAGTGTTTACTGATGCTAATTGGGCAAGAAACCTTGATGATAGAAAAATCACAAGTGGAGGAGCATTCTTTCTTGGAAAAAGATTGGTTTCCTGGACAAGCAAAAAGCTGAATTGTACATCCCAATCTACAGCAGAGGTAGAGTATGTTGCTGCAGCAGTAAACTGTTCAAATATTTTTTGGTTTAAGCAGTTATTGCAAGGAATGAAGATGGAAATCAAAGAACCAATTGCCATGTTCTGTGACAATACTAGTGCAATCAACATATCTAAGAATCCAGTGATGCATTCCAAGACCAAGCATATTGCAATAAAATATCATTTTGTTAGAGAATTGGTGCAAGACAAGGAGATCAAATTAGAATATGTCCATACAAAAGAACAAATTGCTAACATATTCACAAAGCCTTTACCTAAGGATGCATTTTTGTATCTCAGAGGTAAGTTAGGGGTCATTCCCCTATCTGAAGTCCACTAAAATAAGTTCTAGTGATGCATCAACGCATACAAGATTGAAGATCTATCTGTTGATGTAGTTTAATCAGAAATCATTGCATATGAATCAGTACTAAAGGTACATTATAATTCACTTAACTTCTGTTGTCTTTGTCATGTGTTGTCAAAGAGGGAGAGATTTTACTATCATATTCTTCTGAAATTTGTGAAGATTTGAAAAGTTTGCCATGAAGTCCCTTAACAGAGGGAGACTATTGAAAGAGGGAGAAGTTTGTTATCTTGTTGAACTTGTTTTCAAAATTTCATTTTTGTTATGACATGTCGTGTTGCCATCAATTCCCAAGAGGGAGATTTTTGGATAATGTTGTCCTTGATGTCACACAAATGTCATATCATTCATTAGTCTCGAGTTCACCGAGCTTAGATAGTCTACAATGCAATTTACAGTGCCAACCGAGCTCCACTCGGTCATCAAAGGAAATGTGAAAGATAGTGTTAACCGGGCTAACTCGATCAACGAAGGAAATGTGAAGAGCCAATGTTAACCGAGATTCACTTGGTCTCCAAAGGTTAGTTTCCACCGAGCTCACTCGGTCATCAAATGAATCATGGAAAAGTTAGTGTTAACCGAGCTCCACTCGGTCTCCAAAGAATAGTTTCCACCAAGCTCACTCGGTTATCTCAGGAAACTCAGTACTTACCGAGTTCTCCCGGTGACTGAAGGATTGTCACGAAGTTTGCTGTATACACCGAGCTCAGTCGGTTAACATAGGAATTATTTTTTGAACAAAGTTCACCATGCAGGGCCGGCCAGTATAGGATTTTGCTAATTAATTACTTTTAGCCGACTATTGTAATTGTTTGTTTTAGTCAGTGAATTGAGCCAACTAAGATAATCTGAAAGGTATATATGGTCATTCAAGTTATGAATTAAAGTGTGATTATGAAAAAGAAGTTATGAATGCAAATTATAGTATGAAGAGGCGAATGTTGAGAAAATTCTGATGAAGGATCAGATGTGTTGAAGGAGCTACAAAGTTGTATTTGATCAGTAAGGATTCAGTCAAGCATAACAGAGATCTGCAATTAGTAGAGATAAGTTGCACAATATACCAGGTCATTTCATTGTTGCTTTCTAACCATTGTAACAGTGTATTCAAAATCTCTTAACAGAGTTGGTTTAACAACCATTCAATAAATCCTCTAACAAGGTGACAGTTCAGTTGAATTATTCTAAAGACCTCTAGCAAGGCCACTCCTAACAGGTTGATTAAATCCTTTAACAGGGTCACACCTAACAGTGTGTTTGTGTAACCTTTAACGGGGTTGGCTCCTAACAGGGCTCACTTCAGAAGAGTGAAAAATTTATATTGGTGGTTTTTCCCATATTGGGTTTCCACGTTAAAACTGGTGTCTCATGTGTTCTTAATTACTGAATTACTTTGTGCATGATAACATATCAGTTCTTAATATTTATTATTTGCTGCATTATCAAGTTTCAACATTTTATTAATCAGATCAAGGATATATTCAGACATCTTAGGGACTGTGAAAAGTTTTTGTAGTAACTGATTCACCCCCTCCCCCTCTCAGTTACTCTATTCTCATTTCCAACACCCATCCCTCAAGGCCCATAGTTGGGTGTGTCTATCACATATAAAAAGGCCTCCAAACAAGCCTCATACTCCAAAGTTATCCCCCACACTGCTCTCTTTGATTGTAACCAGGCATAATGTGCAGTCCCTTGTGATATGCCCTTCCACCGACTAAACTGCCTTGCTAGCCTCCTAAAACAAAATTTCTCTATCACAACAACAATGTGATCAAGCAAATACCTTTGATCAAAAAATTAAACCATATCATCATCATCCTTTGCCCATGGCTTTGTGAACCTATATGGTATCCACACCACCTCGTCAATATCATCCAAAACCCACTGTCCATACTCTGTCTTGCCCAAATGGGGTTGCATGATCAAACTAGAATAAGTATACAAATATGGCATAACCTATGGCTATTGTCATACACACACTAGATGAGTAATGAGAAATGTTCCCATGTCCATAATTGTAACAAAATGACCCCTATTGATAGTGATGAGGCTCCAAAATACACGGCCTGATGTAAATCATGATATAGGTGAGCCAAAATACAATTGCCCACGCAAATCTACATGCCTCATCAATCATATCTTGTATTAGTCAGCCCCATCCACATAGACACCCTCGCCCTCAATAGTCTAGCAATAGAAATCCCCCTACCAACCCAACCAACATTGTTGGTAATGCATCATATTGTAACATCTAAAACCAGGACACACTATCATCACCAATACTATCATCCCCAAAGAAGTCTCAAAATGCAACACCATCTATATTCTGTTCATAATATACCAAATCCCCTATCATCAAGATCCAAAAAATCTTGTATACATCCTCAGGAGTCACTGTCATATCCCCCGTCGATAAATGAAATATGTTATGGTCTGAGTGCCACTACTCGATCATAGCTGTTAGTAATCCCATGTTTACTTGGAATTGGGGCATCTTTAATAAATAGGTGAAACCACATCTATCTAACACCTACCTATTTACATCAAAAAATTGGCCCACTACCTCTAACGGCCACGAATAGAGTCCTCGTACCATGAGCTTTCGCCCACACACCTATTATCCATTAAACAAACATAATGCATCAGTTTTTGTCACAAAGTGATCATCAAAAATCAATCTCCTATTTCTATCTTGCTACCTAGCTATTGGTTCTATTTTAGAGCTATTGCTCATCTTTCTCTATCCAGAGTTGGACTTTCTTGTCTTCCCTACTTTATATCCTAAGTTGGGGCATGACCTATCTATTATCACATCAATCCTACAACATCACTTCACTCAACAAAACAAATTGGGTATTATATCAAACCAATCTAGTTATGGAGAAGGTGCAAGAGGATGGGGCACAAATGGAGGCAAGACAACTATAGGTGGTGGTGGATGTAGAGCAGGCATGAGTGTAATCGTTAGAGATAAAGCTGCATGTAGAATATGTAGGTGCAGAGAGAAGTGCTGTAGGAATGCGAGCTGAATGGTCATGGGCTCAACAGTTGCAAGAATCACTGAAGATGGCATAGATGGGTTCAGAGAGTGCTCAAAATGAGCTGGTGTTATTACAGTCATAGTCTAAGTCATTTAGGGAAGCAATTTCAAAGGTGAAATCCTTAGCTTTGAAGCTATAGGAGTGGTTTGCATTAAGTGAGGGGAAGGTGAGGCAATTGCAGTAGCATTTAGGTGAGGCAAAAGTGGACGTGGAGCATTGGCAAATGATGACTAATCACATGCAATAGGAGCGAGATGTGGCCCAATGAGAAATCATTGCATAGGGGGTAAGAAAGTTGGTAGAGAATGTGTTCGTGGAAATACATCAGATGAAAAAGGTACACCAGGAAGCTGTTTATTGGATGCAAAGTTATTATTAGGCATTCCTGAATGAGGACCAGCGAGAGACAAAGTTTATAGATAGAGAATTTACACATCTGCTAAATATGCAATTATGCGGTGGGTGGTTTCCAATTCCCATGGCTATGGTGTGGACACATAGGGTGTTGACACTAGGGGATTCTTCGTCTGGAGCTAGGCCATAAAGGACACCATTGAGTGGACACCCTATTGTGCCACCTCCCTCAGGGAGGCCAGAATAAATAATCTCTTAGACACTGTTTGAATGCAATGTTGTCATTACCATTGTATTAGAATAAAAAATTTATGCTTGTTTTTGTGGCAATCAAAGGGACAACTAATGTTGATTATAATGCATTTTCATGTGTATTCATATTCTTGGTTCCATTACGAGAGCATAGATTTTAGAGGGGTCATCAGTATGAGCATCCAGCAGATTACAATCGAGATCCTCAATGTTTGAGATTTAGCATTTTTACTTGTGTTTTTGCAATTTTGCATGGATTTTTAAGGTAAATGTGGTGATTTTAATAGTTTAGTGCATTTGGAGGGTCTTTTAGTTCATATGAATTGTTTTAGCATAGTCCAATAGTGTTATAACACATGCGTGAGGCATTTCAATACATACAAAACCCTAGTATTAGCGGATTAGCGCATATAGTAGTTTTGTAGTGCATATATGAGATTTGATAGCACATTTCAATAAAATAGCACATAGATGGGGGCAATAGTGCATATAACCACTATTGTAGCGCTTTTGAATGAAATAGCTCATATGATAGCTATTATAGCACATATAGAAAATGTTGTACCACATTTAATGAAATGATGCATACGATAGGAATGATAGCACATATAGAAAATGTTTAAGTGCATTTGTATAAAATAGCACTTACAATTGATGAAACAATGCATACAACTATGGTAGTAGTGGATATAGATTGTAAAGCACGTATGAAACATAGAATAGTGCATTTGAATGGTATAGTAGCGCATTTGCATGCTATAACACATTCAACTGATTTGTTGGCTGACAGTGTTGGCCATTAGAGGCAGTGGGTTGATTTTCCAACACAGATAGATAAGTGATAGATAGATGTGGTTTTACCTATTTATTACAGATGCCCTAGTTATGAGTGAATAGGGGATTACTGATAGCTATGGCCGAGCAGTAGCACTTGGACGGCAACACATTTCATTTGCCAATGAGGGAGATGATAGTGACTCATCGCCCTTTTTCATTCTTTAAAAAAAATCATAAATTACCTAAAATTAAAAAAAAAAAAAAAAAATCTTCCAAAATTATCAAAAAAAATTCAAAAATCATCCAAAATTATCAAAAAAATTCAAAAATGCCTCAAATTATCAGAAAAAAAATAAAATTGTGTAAATATTTCAAAAAAATTCCAAAATTGCCAAAAATTATCAAACAAATTCAAAAATATCAAAAAATATTCACAAATTGTCCAAAGCATTCAAAAGGGGTCATAATTGCCAAACATGGCTGTAAAATCTCGAAACATTAACAACACCCCAAAATTCCTATCAATTCCTGCCTCACCTTAGCTCCATTAAGCTTTACAACGTGACATAAAATATTTGAGCCCTACATGCCTCACTGATATTAAAAGGCAGCGTAGTAATGTCTTGAAACATTTCTTAGGACTTTGAAAAATTTGGCACAACATGGATAGCGCAAGAGGTACCCTTGTTTCCTTCCTCTTGTCAAGAGCAACAATTCCCCATGGATCATTTACCTATCTAAATTTGTCAAGTGACATGAATTTGACATTTTGACCTTTAAGTTTGAATTTGTACTTTGTCTTTTAGATGAGTTTTCTTATTAAGTTTGTGGGTCTACTATGATTTTTGGTTTTAATTAAATCAAACAAAGAAATATTCAATTATTTAATTAAATAAAAAATTATAAGGAAATTTTTTTTTTAAATTTTATTTTAAAATGGGTTTTCTTTTTAAACTTTGAGATTCAGTATCATTATTACTTTATTTTTATATATTCAAAAAAATTTAATGACTATTATCAGAATTAACCAAAAAAATAGTTTTACTAAAGATGGGTTCTTTAAAATTATGGAAATAGGGAATTATATTATGATCATCTAAATCTTGAAGAGACATTACTAGGAAGACTTTTACAAATGAAGCTTGAATTTGATGTAAAATGATTTTTGTGAAATTTATATCAAAAATTTTAATGGTTGATTAATTATACTTATTCTATATGTCTAGTGAGGTTTTGTGTTCGATCTTGCTATGGTATTGGGAAAAACTAGTATTTTATCCAATAAGGTATGTTACTAGAGGCTTGGGAGGAGTTTAATTTATAATGGAGAATGATGAATGTAGATATCACAACTACCCGACTTTGCCTCCCCCATGCTCTGCCCACTCTGACCTTGGCTCATCATGTCCCTTTCCCTCTCCCTAGATGACTCTCATCATCATCATCATCATCATCCTCTCCCCTACTTGATAGCTCATCAATCCATAGAATTAGCTTGGTCGGGTCTATATATCTAGGGAATGGATGATCCCAAAACCACCATGCATAATCTCCCTCCATCCCTGCATCTGCCACCCCATCCCTCAAGGCCCATAGTTGGGTGTGTCTATCATCTATAACAAGGCCTCCAAACAAGTCTCATACTCCAAAGTTAGCCCCCACATTGCTCTCTCTAACTGTACTGAGGCATAATGTGTAGTCCCCTATGACATGTCCTTTTGCCAACTGAACTGCCCCGCTAGCCTCCTCAAACAAAATTTCTCTATCATAGCAGCAACGTGACCAAGCAGATACCTCTGATAAAAAAATTACACCATCTCATCATCATCCTTTTCCCATGGCTTTGTGAACCTATATGGTCTCCACACCACCTCGTCAATATCATCCAAGATCCACTACCAATACTTCGCCTTGCCCAAATGGGGTTGCATGATCAAACTAGAACAAGTATACATATATGGCATACCCTGTGGCTATTTTCATAGACACATTAGATGAGTAATGGGAAGATGCTCCCATGTCCATAGCTATAACAAAATGACCCCTATTGATAGCGATGAGGCTCCAGAATACATGACCTGATGTAGATCATGATATAGGTGAGCCAAAATACAATTGCCCCATGCAAATATATGTGCCTCATCAATCATATCCTATATCAGTCGGCCCCATCCAACTAGACACCCTTGCCCTCGATAGGCTAGCAATAGAAATCCCCCTACCAACCCAACCAACACTATCAATAGTGCATCATATTGTAACATCTAAAACTAGGACACACTATCATCACCAATACTATTATCCTCGAACAAGTCTCAGAATGCAACACCATTGGTAGTCTGATCATAATATACCAAATCCCTTATGGTCAATATCTAGAAAATCATGTATACATCCTTGCGAGTCACTGTCATATCCCACATCGACAAATAAAATGTGTTATGGTCTAAGTGCCACCACTCGGTCACAACTATTAGTAATCTCATGTTTACTTGGAACTAGGGCATCTATAATAAATAGGTGAAACCACATCTATCTAACACCTACCTTTTTGCATCAAAAAATTGGCCCACTACCTCTAATGACCACAGATAGAGTCCTCATACCATGAGCTTTTGCCCACACACCTATTATCCATCAAACAAACACAATGCATTAGTTTTTGTCACAAAGTGATCATCAAAAATCAATCTCCTATTTCTATCTTGCTACCTAGCTACTGGTTCTATCTTAGAGCTATTCCTTTTCTTTCTCTATCCTAAGTTGGGGCATCACCTATCTATTATTACATCAATCCTACAACATCACTTCTCTCAACAAAACAAATTGGGTATTATATCAAACCAATCTAGTTATGGAGAAGGTGCAAGAGGATGGGGCACAAATGGAGGCAAGACAACTATAGGTGGTGGTGGATGTAGAGCAGGCGCGAGTGTAATCATTAGAGATAAAGCTGCATGTAAAATAAGTACGAGCAGAGAGAAGTGATGTAGGAATGCGGGCTAAATGGTCATAGGCTCAGCAGTTGCAAGAATCACTGAAGATGGCATAGATGGGTTTAGAGAGTGCTCAGAATGAGCTGGTGTTATTATAGTCATAGTCTAAGTCATTTAGGGAAGCGATTTCAAAGGTGAAATCCTTAGCTTTGAAGCTATAGGAGTGGTTTGCATTAAGTGAGGGGAAGGTGAGGCAATTGCAGTAGCATTTAGGTGAGGCAAAAGTGGACATGGAGCATTGGCGAATGATAACTAATCAGATGCAATAGGAGTGGGATGTGGCCCAATGAGAAATCGTTGCATAGGGGGTAAGAAAGTTGGTAGAGAATGTGTTCATGGAAATAAATTAGATGACTAAGGTACACCAAGAAGCCACTTATTGGATGCAAATTTATTATTAGGCATTCTTGAATGAGGACTAGCAAGAGACAAATTTTATAGATAGGGAATTTACACATCTACCGAATATGCAATTACACGATGGGTGGTTTCCAATTCCCATGGCTATGGTGTGGACACATAGGGTGTTGACACTAGGGGTGTCTTCATCTGGAACTAGGCTAGAAGGGACACCATTGAGTGGACACCCTATTGTGCCACCTCCCTCAAGGAGGCCAGAATAAATAATTTGTTAGACATTGTTTGAATGCAATGTTGTCATTGTTGTTGTAGGAGAATAAAAAGTTTGTGCTTGTTGTTGTGGCAATCAAAGGGACAAATAATGTTGATTGTAATGCATTTTCATGTGTATTCATAGTCTTGGCTCCATTACAAGAGCATATATTTCAAAGGGGTCATCATTATGAGCATCCAGCAGACTACAGTCGAGATCCTCAATGTTTAAGATTTAGCATTTTTACTTGTGTTTTTGGAGTTTTGCATGTATTTGTAAGGTGAATGTGGTGATTTTAATAGTTCAGTGCATTTGGAGGGTCTTTTAGTGCATATGAATTATTTTAGTGTAGTCCAGTCATGTTATAGCACATGCGTGAGGTGTTTCAATGCATACAAAACCCTAGTATTGTGGTGGATTAGCACATATAGTAGTTTTGTAGTGCATATATGAGATTTGATAGTGCATTTGAATAAAATAGAACATAGATAGGGGCAATAGTGCATATAACCACTGTTGTAGCACTTTTGAATGAAATAGTGCATATGATAGCTATTACAACACATATAGAAAATATTGTACTGCATTTAATGAAATGATACATACAATAGGTATGATAGCACATATAGCAAATGTTTAAGCACATTTGTATAAAATAGCACTTACAATTGATGAAACAACACATACAACTATGGCAGTAGTGGATATAGATTGTAAAGCATGTATGAAAAATAAAATAGTGCATTTGAATGATATAGTAGCACATTTGCATGCTGTAACACATTCAATTAATTTGTTGGCTAGCAGTGTTGGCCATTAGAGGTAGTGGGTCCATTTTCCAACATAGATAGACAGGTGATAGATAGATGTGGTTTCACCTATTTATTACAGATACCCCAGTTCTGAGTGAACAGGGGATTACTGACAGTTGTGGCCAAGTAGTGGCACTCGAACGACAACACATTTCATTTGCTGATGGGGGAGATGATAGTGACTCATCCCCCTTTTTCATTCTTTAAAAAAAAAATCATAAATTACCTAAAATTATCAAAAAAATTCAAAAATCATCCAAAATTATCAAAAAAAAAATATTCAAAAATCATCCAATATTATCAAAAAAATTCAAAAATGCCTCAAATTATCAAAAAGAAATCAAAATTTGCCTAAATATTTAAAAAAGATTCCAAAATAGCCAAAAATTATCAAACAAATTCAAAAATATCTCAAAATATCAAAAAAAATCATAGATTGTCCAAAACATTCAAAAGGGGTCATAATTGCCAGACATGGCTGTAAAAGCTCGTAACATTAACAACACCCCAAAATTCCTGCCTCACCTTAGTTCCATTAGGCTATACAACATGACATCAAATATTTGAGCACTACATGCCTTGCTAATATTAAGAAGTAGCATAGTAATGTCCTGAAACATTTCTCAGGACTTTGGAAAATTTGGCATAATGTGGATAGTGCATGAGGTACCCCTGTTTCATTCCTCTTGTCAAGAGAAACAATTCCCCATGGATCATTAGTCATATTTGAGTTGTAGTGGCCACAATTCATCTAGCCCCCTTCAACAAATATATCAATGTTATCTTGAAAGCCCAAATATCCATTGGACTCTTTCATGCTCACTCAACCAAGGGCACAGAATAAGTAAGCATAAGTGTGAGAGCTTGGCTCCTCCCTCTAGCACCTTTTTAGGCCCAAGCACCTCTTTCATGCCCCTCTAGTTCCTTTTTAGGCCCAAAGCATCTTTTTAGGCCCCTCAAGTGCCTTTATCAAGGCCCAAGCACCTTTTTAGGCCCCTCAAGCACTGTTTTCAAGGCCCAAGAATCCTTTTTGGACCCCTTCAACACATTTTTAGGCCCAAAGTACCTTTTTAGGCCCCTTAAATGACTTTTTAGGTCTCAAATGCCTTTTTCAGCCCCAATGCCTTTTCTCAAGCTCCTTATTCAACTTTTTCAAGGCATTGATGTCCTTTGAGCCCCCAACATGCCTTTTTCAAGTTAAAGCACCTTTTCAAGGCCCTATTTCACCTTCTTGAGACCCAAGTGTCCTCTTTAGGGCCCCAAGCACCTTTTCATAGGCCTCGAGAATGTCTGTCTCATCACACACCTAGAGAAATGTCCCTACAACGACTTTATTATTGTTTGTAAGAATTCTTAATATACACATAGACATTCTTGCCTACCAGTCATGGTTATCCTCACTCTATGGATTGTATTGTTCCCACTTTTACAAGAGTCAAACATTTCTAATATTTATCCCAAAAATACAAAAACATTCAACGATCTACCAAACATCCCAAAAACATTTAAATATTTGACAAAACCACAGAAACATCCAAATATATTCTGAAAATACCAAAAAGACACATGACAATGTATTACAATCAACATCAATTATCCCTTTGATTTCCACAACAACAAGCACAAAAATTTTATTCTCCTATGACAACAATGACAACATTACATTCAAAAAGTGTCTAACAAATTATTTATTCTAGCTTCCTCGAGGGAGGTGGTGCAACAAGGTGTCCACTTAATGGCGTCCCTTTTGGCCTAGCTCTAGACAAAGAAGCCCATGGTGTTAACACCCTACATGTCCACACCGCATCCATGGGAATTGGAAACCTCTCAAGGTGTAATTGCATGTTTAGTAGATGTGTAAATTCCCTATCTATAAATTGTGTCTCTCACCGGTACCATCCAATAAGTGGCTTCTTGATGTACCTTTTTCATCTGATGCATTTCCATGAACACATTCTTGAACAACTTGCTTACCCCCTATGTAGTGATTTCTCATTGGGCCACATCCCACTCCTGTTGCATTTGATCAATCATCATTTTTTGACACTCCACGTCTGCTTTTGCCTCACCCAAACACTCTTGCAATTGCCTAACCTTCCCCTCACTTAACACTAACCGCTCCTGCAACTTCAACACCAAGGAGTTCACCTTCATAATCACCTCCCTAAATGACTCAGATTGTGACTACAATAACACCAGCTCATTTTGAGCACTCTCTAAACTTGCCTGTGCCTTCATCAACAATTCTTGCAACCGTTGAGCCTATGACCATTCATCTTACATTCCTGCATCACTTCCTTCTACTCGTGCATGTTCCACACATATCTCTATCTCTAGAAATTGCACCCATGCCTGCTCTACATCCAACACTTCCTGTAATCATCTTGCCTCCATTTGTGTCCCATCCTCCCATGCCTTCTCCATCAATGCTAGAAAAAATGTGACCTCCTATTCTGTGTTCACTTCTCGGTCTCTCTCTATAGCTAACAATCTCCATAATCCTCCCATGTCCTGTGATGATTAATTTCCATCTCCCACCTCTAGTTGTGGGTCCTCCATAGTTACACCACTCATTCCCCCTTATGTTGACCTTTATCCTAGCATCCTAAGGTTAATCCACTAATGGATCCTACTCATTACTTCACTTCCACTAACATGTCCCATATCCTTCAAAGTTTCTTCCATAAATTTTTTAGAAGATTTTATTTCCCCCACCTCCTCCTCTGCTCCCAACATACTCTTCATCTTCTTAGGTAGACTATTCTCCACCTGTGTCATTGGTCCATCATCTAATACTACCTGCAATGCCTATTGCTTTACATTCCTTGATAACATCATTAAAGATGACAAGGGTGCTTCTTTCACCTCCATCCTCACCTCTTTAGGTTGTGTTGGCCCTTGTCCTAGTTGACTTGCCTCACTCAAACTTGAAATTAACACTTGGAGCTTTGACTAATTCACCCACTCTTTGAAGGTTTGTCAAACATGCTTCGCTCTTCGCCCTTGCCTCATCAACCTTCCCTGACTAGCATCACCCTCCTATTGCGACTAATTTGGTGAACCTGACATACTTTCACTTGCATGATTCCTCCAATTTCTCAATACATCCAATAATCACATTTTATTCCTCACTTCACCTTGATTCATTTCCATATTATTTTCCTCCTTATAGTTGTCAATCACCTGAGACTTGTTCTATACTAGTCTTCCATGTATCCACTATCTGCATCTCACTGCATTGGTACCTTGTACACTTGACCCTTGGCTCTGACATTCAGCTACCCAAATTTTTGCCAATGCACACCGACCATCAGATTCTTTTGTGTCATGCCCAAATCTTGGGGGCATAAATACACACAAATTTTTTTTTTTAAAGTTAATAATTGAAGATACTCTAAGTTTGATATAAACATTTGTTTCACTTTCATTTCTAATCAATAAAAATAATTTGCAACAAACATTCAATCAATGTTCATAAAACATTTAATATACCAAAAACCTAAACATAGTGATTAAGTTGCCAATAAATTAAAACTAATTCATAATTAAAATTACAACTAAACTTAACACATAAATTAACAATTTAAACAAGATAACAAATAAGCATAAACACTAATATCTAACGATCTCACAAACTTCTAATCTAAAACTTTTGACATTTAATCAATAAAAGAACATACTAAATAAATTGACATTTATCAACTAATCACTCGACTGACTAAAAAATACATCTATCAACTATCTTATCATTCTCTAATTTATACTAAGATTAAATGAATGAATTTTACACTAGAACATACTAAGACACTAATATTATAACGTTCATGCTAACCCAACTTATACTTACAAGATTTTTCAACCTAAACTAACATTTCAACACCTATGTTAAATCTAAAATTAACAATAAATTTTAATCTGACTAATCTTTAATATAAACCAATTAACTAAAACTTAAATTTTTTTTTAAACTAATCTAATCTATAATTAATAAATCTAACTGACAACTAAATGAACTAAAACAATACTAACAACTTAATTACATTTAAAAAAATTAGCTAATTAGAATAATTAATTAATTACAAAGAGTAACTACCAACATAATATAATATATACTAAACTAACTAAATCAATTTTTATAAATTAACTAATAGTAATTAACATGCTATCTCAACTATCTTACAATCTAAAATAAAATAAAATAAAAACATGATACTAAAACTAAATTAAATAACAACTAACACCCATAACTTAAACTAATCTACATTTTCTTAAACTTAACTAAGTTAATTAACAACTAACTAAATAAAACATGAACTAATCAATAAAATAAACTAATATTATTAAACAAAACAAAACTAAAATCAATAAAACACTTAATACTAAACTAACCTACCTACTAACTACTCTAACAACTAACCATGAAACCTACTAACCCTACTAACTCCTACACTAACCCTACTCCCCTCCTTGCGCTTCCCAAGGTCCAGTGCGCTGTCCAAGTGAGGGGACAAGGTATGCTGACCTCGTGGACTAAGGCAACCCATGGCACAATAGGGAAAAAGTTTTACTTATTATTTTTTTTGTGGGGCATCCAATGCATAAACCCAAACTTTAATACTTCTCCCCCTCAAGATTGAGCGCCCATTTTTTAGGATGGTGGGGGGACAGGTGACGTCATCAGCAACATGATGACACTTTACAAGTCAGCACCTAGGGAGAAGCATGGGTAGATAAAGACTAAGGGTGGGGAACATTAAGTTAAAAAGTTTATTAGGTAAGACTAGGATATTTAGTTATATTTTTATTTACTTGATGTTTATTTTATAATTGATTTTAATTTTAAATCTACTTTTTCAATAAGCAAAAAGGATCTTTTTAGAGAATCTTTTGATTCTCTGTTACCAAAAGAATTAATTTGAATCTCTCATACAAAAGGCAGAGAGTTTTACTCTCTTAAAACATTTTTTTTTGAAAATTTATCTAAGTATAGAATTACAAGCAATGCATGTATATTTTTTTTGTCGATATTTTTGAATAGAATTAAAACATGGATACAATAATTTGAAGCATATTAACACCATATTTAATATGATCTCCTATACAACTTGAATTGCAATATATCAACCATAGATGTTATTTTCTTCCCTTAACATAATTATCATTTTGAACATTTAAGGAACATATAAGGAACTTGAAAATTTGCTCAATTAAACCATCATCAAATCCTCTTATTCCTAATGTGCATCCATCTAATTTGAAATTATGATTAAATCACAAGATAAACAATTTTATTCAAACACCAATTTTATTGGCAAACCTGATTCAAGGGCTCAGCTGGGAAAGAATCAGGAAGAAAACTCGGCTTCGTTGCCAATCTAACAAAGTTTGAAATACCAATTTACATTGGATATCAATCCCAAATTTCAACAATATAATTGAATTTTCTTCATGACCCTCATCAAGGGATTTATAACATTTTCTACAACACATTTCTAGAACCATGGATGGAACGAAATCTGATCAAGTGACAACAAGCACGTCCAAGAAACAATTCAAACATGCATATTCATACAAGGTTTTCACAAAGGGATTCACAATGAATCAAAACTAGGGAAAGGTGGATTCTTCCAACCAGGAGAAGTCAAGCACAACACCAAATAGATGCCCAATCAGGGCTATATACCAAGAACTTTTGTTCTTCCATTTTGACATACCATAATCATACAAGGTTTGTGCTGACAGGTAGGGGCCCATAACACCCTACCCTTTCTCCCTCTTCTCATCCTGAGAAGAGACTCTACACTGGTTGGAGTCCGACTAAATAGACCTTTCCCAAAATTGGTCACTTCTGCCCTCTCCAAGGGTGAGTAATACCAAAACACCCATGCAAGAAAATTTTCAAAATTGCAAACATAAACATGAAAGGAAATCATCCAAAAATAACATGGTTTTCAAAGCTTCCAAACATACCCACAAACATACAAACATTGAAACAACAACAAGGTAGCATAAGCATGAAACAAACATGGAAACTGAACAAGGGAGATGAGAATTTCCTAACTTCACAAGGGGTGATGGAAATGAACAAGTTTGAGTAGAGTTTCCCTTTTCTTGCTTCTATCTTCAAAACTCCTCTCTAAATGTAGAGATTGGGTAACAACCTCAACTAGACCAAGGAGGACCTCTAAATAAGCTTCAAACTCAACCACCAAAAGGATCCATAACTTCTCCCACCCACTTACAATTCTAGAAACTCCTAACTCAACCCACACTATGGTTAAACACTAATGGAGGTGGGGTGATGAAACTCATGGTAGCCATAGTCAATTTTTGCACAAAAGCAAAAAGAGACTTTTTGAGTGGCCTCAAAAGTCAATAAAGGGGCTTAGGGGTTGGAAAAAACCCCTAACCCATACCCATACCCCTTGGGTATAAATATTTCATGTTTTAAAGCCTTAGGAATAGGTTTAGGGCCAAAAAAAAGCTAGGAAATAATTAGGACCAACTAATAACTCTAAAATGCAGATTAAGCACTAATCTAGATTAAGGATGACTAAACTTGATTAAAAACACAATTAGCAAACTGACACTGACTTAAACCAACTTGGGTCCAAAGGTTACACAACTAACCCTAATTAGCATACTAAAGAACATAACCAATTTACGAGTGTCAAGCGACACTAACAGAACATAATTACGAGACATTCACATTTACTGAACACGGAAAGATACATTCATACATCTCACAATTAATTTAGTTACGAACAACAAGGTTTCCACAAATGGCACATAGGGATCATTTTTGTTCCTCCGTCGATTTCCTCAGCTAAAAAAATATTTGCGCACTCATTGCACACATCAGTAGTCCTGAAAATCACATGTCCATATATACATATCAGAAATTCACATAAATTGAAACATACATCAATCAGGGTTTCTTGCATCCTACTTATATCCTTCATCATAAAGATTCCAAAATAAATGTGTTAATCCTACATTTTACTTAATTCATCAACATACATATACCTAAAACCTTAAATGGCGAACATTAAATATCTAAGAATAACATCACACAACATGAAATAATACGATATGTTCAAGTATCTGATAATGTCTTGACATCTCGAGTCGTGAGTAACAAAAAGATAAAGTAACAACTAAGGCTACGAAGGGTCGGGGTGAGGCCTTACATTTTGCTAAATAATCATTGACACATCCAATGCCTTCTTATTTGCTTGGTACAATAGTCACTCCCTGGCAGAACTGAAAAAACTCAACACTATTACACACAACTAGAAGTATGTCTCGTCAGCAAATAATGGTTTTCTATGCTATCATGTGCTTTTAGTACCTTGATGATGTGTTTGACTAGAGGTACCAGGATGAAGTCATGATATTTTTATTGGTTTTTCACTATTTAACTCCAGTGATCCTTTGGTTTTGCACAACATTGGTGTCCAGTTATAAGTGCCTCCTCTTGTATGGAATGCCATGTGTACCTTGACCACTTTTGTATGCTACCTTAGGTGAGGTCTTTTGTTTGACAAGTGACCATTTGCATGCCTATTTTTATTATTCTGCAACTATATCACCCCTTACAGACATTCATAGTGGTGATGACACTAGGGCTGCCACTGCCAGCACCACCACCGAGGATAGATGAAAAATCATTGAGTCAAACTATTGTGATTGAATCGATTGCACCATGGATAGATGTGATAGAGTAGGCATGGTGAGAGGATATGGGTGCCCCCAATGAGAAAGGACTGTTAGATCAACCACCCCCACATGGATGAGTGTATATTATGTACTATGGCAGAAGCATTGAAATAGAGCACAAAAGCATCAGAAGATTCAAATCTAGCCCCTCTATGCTCGGGGAAGACTTTGGAATGTTGTTCTTGCTGATGTGATGTCTCCCAAACACTATAGAACCTATATTTGGTCAAATTTGCACAAGATAATAGAAAGAAACAAAGATCTATACTAGAAATGAAAGATTAGACTGAAAAACCTTGTTCTTTATTATGCAAATTCTTCATACTTCAGTTTGTACATGGTGTGAACATGTATTCATGAAGCCTTAGTGTAGAATGCAAATAGACTGATGAAGAACTATACTAGACCCAAGATATCATCATCAGAATGTAATCTCTATTAGTGTCTCATGTTTCCCTAACTACAAATGCTAAAATAGCTCTTAGACTAGCATCTTAGTGACAATTTTAGAATGGAAGTATGCTTAGAATGTAGATCTACAATGAAAACATTCAAGATCTATTACTAAAATGCAGATTATATGTAAAGTACAACTCCTAGAAATGCTCTTGAAATGATCATGCCATGAACTAACATGCAATAAATAATGCTAAATGATACAAAATGATGCTAAAATGTTATGAAATTACTACAATGAAAATGGTAAAATGAGGTGTCTAAATATGCTTATAGTGCAGATGCATAAAAACTTGGGTCCATTGCCTCTTAGATGTCGCTCCTATTTATAGGATTTCAAAAGAGGTTGGGGTAAGAATTATCATATTCACCTTTGACTAGGAGTGAAAGTGAAACCAAAAATATCTCATAAGAGACCAGGAGGAAGAGTCCAACATACTTGATTTTGAGGATAATTGAGGATATTTCTCATTCTTTTAAAATGGAAAAGGGGGATTTTCAATCTTGTGAGGATAAATGATTTTATTGATTTAATAACTATCTAATTTATTTTCAACACTTTTGTCTTTTTACTCCTCCCTTTTTGAATTTCATTTTATGAATTTGAATTATTTTTCTCCTCTTTTAGAGTTGGTTTAGGTCTTGTCAATTTGATAGGCGATTAATGACCTGATATGATTTTTGATTTGAAAGTCTTGTGTTTCTTCTGATTTTATCTTTAATTTGGATTGATTGATCAGAATTGCATGAATTAGGTCTTTGCCAATTTTTGGGTGTCTACAAATGCCCCTCTTTGAGCTAATATGCAAAGCATATTATTTCAAAGACTATCTTGAATTTTTGATTTTAGGTTAGCTTTTGATGATTAGATGTTTGTTCGAAGATATTTTGACATTTCATTGTCATCTTGGTGTTTGTTTGTTGATAGTTTGATGTTTGATTGTTGATGATTTGATGTTTTGATTTTCATTGATTTGATGATTTGATTGGTGTTTGATTTGATGATTTGATTGCGATGTTGATTTGGTGTTGCAATATTTTTGCTTGGATATCCCAGTTTTGGTAGACTTGATGTTTGAATTTTTTTGGATGGGGTAGAACATTTTTGATGTTTCAAAAAATTTTAATGCCCCAACTTGGATGCCCCAGTTTAATACAAATATACTACCCCCTCAGAAATGAAATTGGAAGAAAGCATGGAAGTGCAAAAGTTGAGTAGGTTCCAATTTTATTTGAGACATGTTGGTAGTTTGGTGGAAAAAGTGAATTACGTTGGTTTGAGACAATACTCAATTCATTTTAGCGAGCAACAAGGTGTCAATAGGGGGTAAATAGGGTCAAAAGGTGATATAAATGTCCCTTAAGGGGGTTAAATAGGTCAAAAGACCTTTTACCCTTGTCATTTTCACACTCCCCTTTTACATTTGGTGATTTGGAGCTCCGATTTAGCAAGGATGATGGTTCCATTATGAGAGCATAGATTTGAGAGGGGGCATTGGTATGAGCATCCAGTAGACTACGGTGCCTTGGTAAGTTGACCAGATCCTCAATGTTTGAGATTTAGCATTTTTACCTATGTTTTTGGAGTTATGCCCAGATTTGTAGCATAAGTATGGTGATTTTAATAGTTTGGCACATTTGAAGGGTCTTTTAGTGCATATGAATTATTTTAGCTCAGTCGAGTAGTGTTATAGTGCATGTGTGAGGCATTTTAGCACCTAATATTGTGGTGGATTAGTGCATATAGTAGTTTTGTAGCATATATTCAAGATTTGATAGCATATTTCAATAAAATAGTGCATATGATAGGGGCAATAGCACATATAACCACTGTTGTAGCACTTTTGAATGAAATAGCACATACAATAGCTATTATAGCACATATAGAAAATGTTGTAGTGTGTTTAATGAAACAACACATACAATAGGTATAATAGCGCATATAGCAAATGTTTAGGCACATTTGTATAAAATAGTGCTTATAATTGATGAAACAGTGCATATGACTACGGTAGTAGCACATATAGATTGTATAATGCATATGAGACATAAAATAGTGCTTTCGAATGGTATAGTAGTGCATTTGCATGTTTTAACGCATTCAACTAATTTGTTAGCACATATGGCTTAGGAAATGGTGCAAAAGATTATTAGAGGGTGAAAACTAGGTGTAGGTCCTCTATTGAGCATAAGATAATGCCAAAGACTAGTTCTCAACTTGTCAGCTGGGGATGGGCATAACGAGTAAACAATAGTAGTCAGGTATTCATGTAGTGATGTTGTAGGATCAATCTAATAATATATAGGTGATGCCTCAACTTAGGATATAGAGTAGTAGAGACAAGCAAGTCTGACTCAGGATAGAGAAAGATGAGCAATAGGTCCAAGAAAGAACCAATAGCTAGGTAGAAAGATACATATATGAGATTGATTTTTGATGATCACTTTGTGCCAAAAATTGATGCATTATGTTTGTTTGATGGAGAACAGGTGCGTGGGCAAAAGCTCATGGTACAAGGATTCTATCCATGGTCGTTAGAGGTAGTGGGCCAATTGTGTGATGTAGATAGGTAAGTGACCTATCTATTACAAATGGCCCAATTTTGAGTGAATAAGGGATTCCTGATAGTTTTGGCTAAGCAGTGGCACTCAGACCACAACACATTTCATTTTTTGATGGGGGAGATGACAGTGACTCCCGAGCATGTAAATAGGATTTTTTCAAATCCTGACTGCAAGGGATTTGGTATATTATGATCATACTATTGATGGTGCTAAATTCTGAGACTTGTTTGGGGATGACAGCAATAGTGATGACAGTGTTTCCTAGTTTCAGATATTATAGTATGATGCATTACCAGTAGTGTTGGTTGGGTTGATAGGGGGATTTCTATTGCTAGACTACCGAGGGTGAGGGTGTCTAGTTGGATAGGGCCAACTGATACAAGATATGATTGATGGGCCACATAGATTTGCATGGGGTAGTTGTATTTTAGATCACCTATATCATGATTTACATCAGGTTGTGTATTCTGGAGCCTCATAGCTATCAGCAGGGGCCATTTTGTTATAGCTATGGACATGGGAGCTTCTGCCCATTACTCATCTACTGTGTGCAATAGTAGCTATAAGGTATGCCATATATGTATACTTATTTTGGTTTGATCATGCAGCCCCATTTGGGTAAGATAGAGTATTAGTGGTAGGTTTTAGATGATATTAATGAGGTGATGTGGAGACCATATAGGTTCACAGAGCCATGGGTGGAGGATGATGATGAGATGGTGTACATTTTTGGTTTGAGGTATCTCCTTGGTCACATTCCTACTATGATAGAGTGGTTTTTTTTTAGGAGGGTGGTGAGGCAATTCAATCGGTGGTAGGGTATGCCACAGGGGACTTCACATTATGCCTGGGTACAGTCAAAAAGAGAAGTGTGGGGGTCAAACCTAGAGTATGAGGCTTTCCTCGAAGCCTTTTTATAGATGATAGACACACGATGGCTATGGGCCTTATGGGATGGGGTAGCGGATGCAGGGATGGATGGGGATTATGCATAGTGGTTTCAGGATCATCCATTCCCTAGATACATAGACCCAACCAAGCCTATTCTAGGGATTGATGATCCCTTGAGTGGGGGAGAAGATGATGATGAGGGTGGTTTGGGGAGAGGTAGAGGGAGATGAAAAGCTAGGTTTAGAGTGGGTAGAGCATGAGGGAGGTGAGGTCAGGTAGCCATGGTATTACCACAGAGGGGAGTGGGATGAAGCCCAATGCAAGGACTAGTGGGTGTAGGGAGGGTTAGAGGTATCTATGGCTAGGGTGGTGCATGGGTGAGAGGAGGGATGGTTGGTTAGTGAGATGGAGTAGAGCAGGTGATGGCTAGATTATCAGAGGATGTGTAGTTTTTTTGGCAACAAAGGCCATGAGTTCAAGGTCCTATTAGAGATCCACCATGTTCATAGCCACAGGCACAGTAATAGGTGATATCAGACATATAGCCATAGGTACAATAGACAGTACTACAAGAGGCATAGCTTCCACTAGGGAGGTCAAGGGGATCAACTGATTTGGAGGCGCAGGTGAGTGCCACAGAGGCTCAGATGGATGAGGTGTTGAGTACCTTGTAGACATTCATAGTGGTGATGACACCAGGGCCGTCACCACCACTGAGGATAGATGGAGCATCATCAAGCCAAACTGTTGTGATTGGACTAGTTGTACTATTGATAGATGCAACAAAGTAGGCATGATGAGAGGATATCAATGCCCCCAATGAGCAGGGATCGTCAGATCAGGCACATTTCATTTCATTACATCACATTTTATTTTACCACATTTCATTTCATATCATTGCATTCATAGTACCACATCACATTCTCATTACATCATCAATGACATACCATTTATTCTAACTCATGCTCTATTTACATTCATCATTCATACATATATACACATTTGCATCCACTACCACTATAATCATCAAATCAAGATCATCACATGCATACATAAGTCCATGATATAAAAGTACACACCTCTAAAACATCAATAAGCTTGAATATCTCATATAGCAACATCACAATTAGATGATCCATCAAAAGGCTAAAATCACATGAATATTAGATAAAATGCATCAACACAAACATCACATAATCATCCAACATGAAAGTACATAAATCAAGGATCAACTAAGTACATCATCATAAATGTCCAGTGAACATCAAGTGAATAATCATACATAATGAAAAATGACACCACAGTACATAATATACACTCATCCATGTGAGGATTCTTGATTTGATAGTCCCTGCTCATTGGGGGCACCCATATCCTCTCGTCATGCTTGCTCTATCACATCTGTCGATGATGTAACCTATCCAACCACAATAGTCTGACTCAATGATGCTATATCTATCCTTGGTGTTAGTGGTGGTAGTGGCGACCTTGGTGTCATCACTACTATGAATGTCTGCAAGGTACTCAACACCTCACCCATCTAAGCCTTTATGGAACTCATTTGCACCTCCAAATTAGTCAATCCCCTTGACCTCCTTAGTGGAAGTTGTGCCTTTGGTTGTACTAGCTACTATACCTGGTAGTATTGGCCGCATTGGCAAAAATTTGGGTTGTTAAATGTTAGAGCCAAGGGTCAAGTGTAACAAGTACTAGTGCATCAGGATGTAGAGAGTGGATAAGTAGAAGACTAGTATAGAATAAGTCTTGAGTGAGTGACAGTTATAAGGAGGCAAATAATATGGGAATGAATCAAGGTGAAGTGAGGAGTAGAATGCGATTATCAGATGTATTAAAAAGCTAGATGCTAGTGAAAGTATGTTAGGCTCACCAGATCAGTCATAGCAAGAGGGTGATGCTAGCCAGGGAAGTGGATGAGGCAAGGGTAAAGATCGAAGCACATTCAATAAACCTCTGAAGAGTAGGTGGATCAGTCAGAGCTCCAAGTGTTAATTTTGGGTCTAGGTGAGGCAAGTCAGCTAGGACAAGAGCTAGCACAACCTAAAGAGGTGGAGATGGAGGTGAAAGAAACACCCTTGTGAGCTTTAACAATGTTATCAAGGACTAAAGTGAAATAGGAATTATAGGTGGTATTAGATGATAGGCCAATGACATAGGTGGAGAATAGTTCGCCTGAGAAGACAAAGAGTATGCCAAGAGTAGAGGAGGAGGTGGGGGAAATAAAATCTCCTAAAAAATCAGTGGGAGAAACTTTGAAGGATGTGGGAGGTGTTAGTGGAGGTGAAGTAATGAGTGGGATGCGTCAGTGGATTAACTCTAGGATGCCAGGATGGGGGTCAAGAGAAGGGGGAACAAGTGGTGTAAATGTGGAAGAGCCACAACTAGAGGTGGGAGATAGAGATCAATCATCACAAGATGTGGGAGGATTACAAAGATTGTTAGCTATAGAGAGATTCTGAGAAAAGAACACAAAATAGGAGGTCACATTTTTGTTGGGATTAATGGAGAAGGTATAGGAGGATGGCACACAAACAGAGGCAAGATGACTGCTGGCAGTGGTGGATGCAGAGCGGGTTTGGGTGCAATGGCTAGAGATAGAGCTACAGATGCAACATGTATGAGTGGAGGGAAGTGATGTGGGAATATGAGCTGAATGGTCATGGGCTTAGTGATTGCAAGAATCATCGAAGATGGTACAGGTGGGTTTAGAGAGTACTTAGAATGAGCTAGTGTTATTGCAGTCACAGTCTGAGTCATTTAGGGAGGCAATTGTGAAGGTGAACTCCTTGGTGTTGAAGTTATAGGAACGGTTAGCATTAAGTGAGGGAAAGGTGAGGCAATTGTAGCAGCATTTAAGTGAGGCAAAAGTAAACGTGGGGCATTGGTGAATGATGACTGATTAGATGCAATAGGAGTGGGATGTGGCCCAATGAGAAATCACTCTATAGGGGGTGAGAAAGTTGGTGGATAATATGTTTGTGAAAATGTACCAGACAAAAAAGGTACATCAGGAAGCTGCCTATTGGATTGTACATTATTATCAAGCATTCTTGAATGAGGATTAACAAGAGACATCGTTTATAGATAGGGAATTTACACATCTACTAAACACACAATTGCGTGGTGGGACATTTCCAATTCCCATGGATGCAGTGTGGACACATAGGGTGTTGAAACAAGGGGCTTCTTTGTCTAGAGCTAGGCAAGAAGGGATGCCATTGAGTGGACACCTTGTTGTGCCACCTCCCTTAGGGAGGCCAGAATAAATACTCTGTTAGACACTATTTGAATGTAATGTTGTCATTTTTGTCATAGGAGAATAAAAAGTTTGTGCTCGTTGTTCTTGCAATCAAAGGGACAACTGTTGTTGATTGTAATGCATTGTCATGTGTATTTTTGGTATTTTTAGAATATATTTGGATGTTTTTGTGGTTTTGTCAAATATTGAAATGTTTTTGGGATGTTTGGTAGATATTTGAATGTTTTTTTGTTGTTTTGATATATATTAGAATGGTTTAACTCTTGTAAAAGTGGGAACAATACAATCCATTGAGTGAGGATAATCATGACTAGTAGGCGAGAATGTCTGTGTGTATATTAAGAACCATTATAGACAATAATAAAGCCAATGTGGGGACATTTCTCTAGGTGTGTGACAAGATGAACATTCTCGAGGCCTATGAAAAGGCATTTGGGGCCCAAGAGAGGACACTTGGGTCTCCAAAAGGTGAAATAGGGCCTTGAAGAGGTGCTTTAACTTCAAAAAGGCATGTTGGGGGCTCAAAGGACATCGGGGTATTGAAAAAGGTGAACCAGGGCCTTGAGGAAAGGCATTGGGCCGAAAAAAGTTGTTTGAGGCCTAAAAAGTCATTTAAGGGGCCTAAAAAGGTGCTAGAGGGGTCCAAAAGGAATGATTGGGCCTTGAAAAAGGCACTTGAGGTGCCTAAAAAGGTGCTAGAGGGGCTTGAAAGAGGCGTGGACCTAAGAAAGTGCTAGAGGGGGCCAAAAAGAGGCACTTGGGCCTAAAAAGGTGCTAGAGGGGGAGCCATGCTCTCACGCTTATGCTTACTTATTCTATGCCTCTGATTGAGTGACGATGAAAGAGTCTGATGGATATTTGGGCTTTCAAGAAAGCAATAATATATTTGTTGAAGGGAGCTAGGCAAATCATAGCCATTACAACTTAAATAAGACTAATGATCCATGGCGAATTGTTGCTCTTGACAAGAGGAAGGAAATAGGGGGACCTCTTGCACTATCCGCATTGTGCCAGATTTTCCAAAGTCTTGAGAAATTATTTAGGACATTACTATGCTACTTCTTAATATCAGCAAGGCATGTTTGGTTCAAATATTTTATGTCCTATTGTATAGCCTAATGGACCTAAGGTGAGGCAGGAATTGATAGGAATTTTTGGGTGATGTTAATGTTTCAAGCTTTTATTGCCATGTTTGGAAATTATGACCCCCTTTTGAATGCTTTGGGTAGTTTGTGATTTTTTTTGATATTTTTAGATGATTTTTTTAATAATTTTTGGCAATTTTGGAATTTTAAAAAAAAATTTAGGCAATTTTTGAATTTTTTTTGATAATTTTAGGATATTTTTGATATTTTTGATAATTTTGGATGATTTTTGAATTTTTTAAAATAATTTTGGATGATTTTTTAATTTTTTTGATTATTTTAGGCAATTTTTTTTTTTTTTTTTTGATGAATTTTTTTTTTTTTTGGGTTTGTGGGGGTGAAACGGAGGATGTGAGTGAGATTTTTTTGAAAATGAAGGAGGCAATGAAGGGAGTTTATGACATCAAATGGGTCGACTGAGAGCTAAACTAAATATTGGAGATCATTGGCCAAGGTGGATAGCAAATATGTGCATTGATTTTCTTACAATTCATGTCTATGGTATTGAAATACATAATCAGACTCCCTATTTTGCTAAATTTGTCATGCTCCTCTTTGTTGTTGTCATACTATCTATTTTTGATGTAGTGAACTACATTTGCATGCCAAAGAACCACATAATTGTGACCCACAAATGTTTCTCAATTCCTACTACTCCCACTTCTAGTTCTAGTTTAGTCTTTGCTTCGTGCTAAGGATAGGGGCTATTGCATGAACATAACAAGTTGTGGGTGCACATTCAATCAAGGAAAAGGGCTTTGATTTTCTCTTGTTATTGTTATTGTTATTGTTATTGCTATTACGGGCTCTGTGTGCCTTGCTCTATTGCTACTATCATATTGGCTATTTTTGCTATTTTGAACCACATTTGATGCCAAAAGACCTTGGAATTGTAACCCACAAGTGTTCCTCAATTGGGTATGTGTGAAATTAACTTGACGGTGCTTGAAACAAGAAAAATTTGTCCAAAGGAGGTTGCTTGAAGGCTGTCTTGATTACTTTTCAGAATTGAAGGACTTCTGTTGTTTAGGGGAGTCCAAAAGTGTTGTCTCTCACCCCTTTTCAAACCAAAGGTGGTATGCTCACTTCTTTTGTACCAATTCTTTTTTTTTTTTGGTATTTTGGATGTTCTTTCCAAAGCTTTTAGACATAAAATTATTTGAGATGGATGCAATTGATGGGTTCTACTAGTTTTGCACCATCACAATCTGAAAATTTGTAAGTACTAGTCCCAAATGATTATGTGATAAGGTAAGGACCAATCCAATTGACCTCCCATTTTCCTTTATTTTCCCTCATTTCTTTGTTCTTAGGGTTTTCTCGGAGCACTAGGTCACCAATCTAAAAAACGCGAGGTTTGACCTTTTTGTTGTAATGTCTTGATAATCTATTATGATACACTTTGAGATGTTCATGTGCTATAAGTTGATGTTCTTCTAACAACTCTAGCTATTCTAGATGGGCCACTCTATAATACTTATTTGATAGGACATCTCAAAGAGTAACTCTCAAGTATGGGATCTCAACCTGTAAAGGGAAAATAGCTTCATAGCCGTAAACCAAGGAGAAGGGTGTCACACCTATAGGCATCCAAACACTTTTCTTGTAGGCTAAAAGGGTAGAGTTCAACTGTAAATGCCAATCTCTACCAATATTGTTGATGGCTCTTTTTGAGGATGTGAGAATGGCGTGAGGTATGCCAAACTGACAAATGATATGGTTGAGAATAAAAGAGGAGATCTATTTTCTTGTAGAGTTAGCAAGTGGCACCGCTTCAACCCACTTGGTGAAGTATTTGGTGGTGGTGATAACCCATTTATGCCCACTAAAGGAGGGTGGATGGATGGCCCCAATCAAATCAAAGCCCCACTGATAAAAAGGCCATGGTGTGGCCAAAGGGTTGAGCTCTTAGGCTGGTGCATGAACAAGGTTACCATGGATTTGGCATTTCTTGCATGTTTTGACATAGTCGATAGAATCTTTTTCCATGGTTGGCTAGAAATAACCCATCCTAAGAATCTTCTTTGCTAGTATGAACCCGCTGGAGTGTGACCCACAAATCCCTACATGGACTTCCTATAGAGTGACTCTAGACTTGCCCTTTTTGAGACATCTAAATAAAGTACCGTCAAGACCTTTCCTATACAATGTATCAGCCACCAAGGTGTAATGGGAGGTTTGTCGAATGGAATTTTATTTTTAGTTATGTGAGAGGTTAGACAGAATGGTGTTATCATGTAGGTAAGTGATGATGGGGCTATACCAAAGGAATTTGAGAGTGCCTAAGTGGCAAATGATAAGGGAATCAAGTTGAACAAATGTGGGTTGAACCTCCTCTTCTACTAAGAACTCATACTACTCGTGCTACTCCAGGAGCTGGAGTAAGGAGGCTAGGGTGGCAATAGCATTTGCTGCTCTATTTATCTCTTTTGGAATTTCTTCAAAAGTAATGTGAACAAAACATGCCTTTAGTGTGTTAACCATATGTTTATAAGGCAATAATTTTTCATCTTTGGTCTGATAAGTGTCAGTAACTTGAATTATGATCAATTGGGAGTCTCCTTAAACCTCTAGTGCTACCAGTTTGCATTCTAAAGCTAGATTGAGACCTAAGACCAAAACTTCATATTCAACCATGTTGTTTGTGTAGGGGAAAATCAGTTTGTAAGACTTAAGGATGGTGACACCTAGTGGCATGATGAACAAGATATTGGTGCCTGATCCATGGTGTGTGTAGGAACCATCAAAATAGAATTTCCACATTACTAGCTCTTTTTGAAGAATGTGCATGTCTAGGAAATTTGCTAGGATATGATTTGAACTCTGTATAGGCATATCTACCAATTGATTGGAAATGGCCTGCCCTTTGATTGCCTTCCTATAAACATACTTAATGTCAAACTCACTTAGAATCATCACCCATTTAGCTGTTAATGTTGTTTTGCTAAGAAGATATTTGAGGGGGTTGATTTTGGATACGAGCTTGACTTTGTGTGTTAGAAGGTAGTGACTTAGCTTTTGGGAAGTAAAAACTATGGCTAGGCAAGCCTTTTCAATAAAAGAGCAATTGAGCTCATAATTGACCAAGGTATGATTGATGTAATAGATGGCTTGTTCTAATCTTGTGATTTTGTTCTATGGTCATATTTTGATTGATTGTACTTCAATTAATTGAGATCCTATGAGATGTGGTATCTTATCTTGATGTATATTCTTTTAGCATTTGATACCCTGTGACTTGTACAGAGGATGATTATGCATTTTGGTTATGTCATGTGGCATCTTATGTACTTTTATATTATTTTAAATTTGATTTTGTACTTATGGTTATTGTATGATGTAGTCTTTTTTATGTATCAAGTTTAATCTTAATAAAACTTATGTATGTGATTCAATGTCATGGAACCCTTTGTTGGTATAATTAAGTATTCACTATTTACACTTTACTTAAGTTTACTCAGGTCAATGCATTATTTTATTATTTATTAGGTTAGACACCTAGGAGTTTTCATACTCTTATGAGTTTTCATATTGACAACACAAAAGTAAGCAACTCTAATTTAGTACATGGTACCTACAACACTAGAGTTTGCATAATTAACTGATTTTTCATATAGAAAACATAGTTATTCACACTCTTATTTTAGCACATGGTGTGTACAACATAATTTTACATACTATACCTTTGTAGGTTTATCCTCTCATCATTGCACAAACTCTTGTGCTTAATGGAGGATAATCTACTCCTAGTGGACATGTGCCTTGTTGTAAGACTTATCAATGTGCTAACTCCTAGACATTCTAGAAGCCTTTATATACAGGCACTCCTAGTGTGTATGTACATGAAATTACATCAATTAACTATCATATTGTTATTTTGGTCATACTTTGTTGGTCCATTTTGTGCTTGTTCTTGAGTTCCTTGATCTTGGGTGATTTTTTCCTAAGGAAAATTCTTACATAGTACTAGAGCTGAGGGAATCTCTCTCCACATATCCATTGGAGACCATTTTCTTGCTTCACCTCTCAGAAGACCTCGACTCAAATCTAGAGTATCGCAATCATTAGGAGCATCTAGAGCCAAAACAAACCTCACCATTGCATTTGAAACATCAATTCGATGAAATTTGACTATAAATTCACCTACCCTAGGTCATAGTCGAATTTGAGGCAAAAAAACATTTTGCAAACTGGCACTTGAAGGCTCGATTTGCAAATCCAGTATGAGCATTTATTAGATCTATTTAATTCATTTTCATATAAATGTTATTTTCTATACAATTTTCATCAAATTTTTTCTTCATTTTTTGGAGCAATTTTTTGAAATTTTTTTTAAGGCCTACTAGGCCAGCAGAGAATTTTTTTTGTAAGAACCGAGTGGTGAAACCCTGGCCCCATAGGGAAAATATTCCTTTTTCTAAAAAATCATGGTTCAAATTCTGGATAGGCTTCACATTCTAGCTTTCACACTATTGGCCAAGCCTAACTGACAACAAGCACCACACATACATCCAGCTCCTTACAATGGTTGACTTTTTCAACTTTGTTTGATGTGCATAAGCCTTTCATTTTAAACATTGCAAAAGTTTTTACCCACCGCATGTGGGATAAACTCCTTACCAACCACTGACAACACCTTTAATACTCTTGGCACAACTATTTAATTTTGGCTGCGACCTGTTCAAACTTTCCTGGTGTGGCCATTTCCCACCAATTTTTGTCAACTCGATCCACAACAACACATGGCACCTTAAAGGCCACCCATGCATCCTCTGCTCTAGAAATCTATCAAACCATGCAATACACACATAGATTAGTTGCATCACTACCATGTCCATGCATTGCTGGTCCGCATCAACACCCTCCATGGTGGCTATCCACCTCAACACCACATTGACGCCAATTCACAAGACATGCGACGACCAATAGATAGACATGTGGATTGTACCCTCCTAGTCAGAAGCCACCTTACAATGTCATACTAGTCATGTTGATAGGCTATCTCAGCACACCCTAACATTATTTGTAAAACCATACAACTGACATTAGATGATGTCACTACCACGTCACCAAGGGGGATTTTCTTTTGATGTAAGCATTTTACTATGTTAAAATTGACAATCATTTGACCATCATTAGAAGGCCATTTTGCATTGTTGTGATGGCTATTTTATCATCAAATTTAACCTTGTAGTTTGCTTCCTATACCCCTCTCTAGATTTAGTTTTGATTTGATAGTCTGACTTTGGGAGGCCATAACTAAGTCACGCAAACTCCAAATTAGGTGCAATTTTTTTTTATTTTGGGTATAATTTCCTCAACTTTTTAGTGGTGCAATTATTTTCTAGTTTTGGTGCACAAATTTGTTAGAAATTGCATTTTTTGGTGACTATACATGTCCAATCCTACATTTTGCAACTTTAAATGCTTCGTATGGGCTCATCTAGACACATTCTTAGGTTCCATTTTTTTTAAAGTCTTTAATTTTTTGTCTACTTTATAGATCTATTCTCAGATTATAGAGTTGTGTGGACAAAAATATCACTTTCAGAATTAGGTCCTTTTTTGCATTGTATTGCTTTGATTACTTTTCAAAATTGTTGTACTTTAAAACTACAATACTTAGTACCAAATTTAAACCTCAAAGCTAGTTGTAAAAAACAAAATTAGAAGTCCACTTTGTCCATTTTGACAAGTAGCCTATTATAAATGCACTACATATAAAGTGCCAAAAGCATCAATTTTTTTTTTTTGGGGGGGGGGGGGGGGGGGTGTCTTGTGTTCTTGTGTCTCTCTTTCTCTCCTTTGTGCTCTTTTAATTTTCTACATCATGGGTTCACCTAAAACTCTACTTCTAACTTCACACAATTATGCCACATGGAAAGATATTTTATGGAGTAGATTGATGGAAAAAGGTTTAAATATATATGTTGATGATACAATTACCAAACCCACTAATGCTACAACACTAGTTGATTGGAAAATTAAAGACTATCAGACTTTAGGAATTATCAAGAGTTGTGTTCATAGAGATCCCTTCTTCCACATTTCCAGCTTCAAGGAAGCCAAGGGTGCTTGGGACAAACTTGCAGGGTTGTATGGTAAGGTGGATGAGGAAAAGAGATTATAAATTGAGGATGATTTACTTCTATTGGATTCTAAGAATTTTGACACAATTCATGATTATATCAACAAAGCCAATGAATTGAGAGCACTACTTAAGGATTGTGATAATCCCATGAAGGATGATCGATTGATTCATCACATCTTGAAGAGGCTACCTTTAGAGTATGCATCTTTTGTTTTGAGTTACAACACTAGCAGGTTGACCATGGGAAGTGCCTTCACTAAGCCTACATTTGATGCATTTGTAGAAATGTTGATGTTGGAACAATCCAAGTTGATAGAAGTGGAAATTCTCAAGTCATCAAAGACCAAAGCATTGGTGGTTGGCAATGAGAACCAATCAAATCAACGAGGAAAAAAGTCTACCAATAGAAAGAAAAAGTAGTGGAAGAAAAAATAACAATTAGAGACACAACAATCTTCCTCCTCACAACAAGAAAGTTCTTCTACCAACAAGAAGGAAAATAATGATAAGAAGGATAAACTATTTTGTGCATATTGCAAGAAACTGAGTCATGATGAGCATCATTGCAAGACTAAGAGAATTGATGAGTTAGAAAACTTACTTAGGAAGAACAAAATCCAAATTCTTCCAAGGATTCAACTCCACCCACTTCAAAGGGAAAAGGGAAAGCACGTACGGCTGATTCAAGTTCTTTAGGGGAATGGATTCTTGACTCAGGTGCTTCATATCATATGGGTTTTCAAAAGGAGACTCTTCTTTATTGAAGCAATCTCAGTTACCTCACATCTTTGTAGGAGATTATACAAAAATGGAAGTTGAAGGGAAAGGACAAGTTGAGATGGAAAATGGGGAATTCAAAGAAGTTCTCTATGTTCCCAACCTTAGCTCTAATCTCCTTTCAATCTACCAAATCACTCACTACGGAGATGGCAATAAAGTTGAGCTCCTTCCTAATTTAGTAATAGTGCACAATCTTAAATATGATTCATTGGTTGCAATGGGGAAAGTCAATCATGGAAAAAGGCTTTATTCCTTCTCCCACCTTGTGCCTAAGTCTCCTTCACATGCCTTGTTGAATCAATCTCATTCACAAAGAAAATTATGGCACGAGTGGTATGGACATCTTGCCTTCTGCTATCTTCATCAACTTTTCTCAAACAATATGGTCAAAGGTCTACCTACAATCAACTTTTCTAAGGGTGAATGTTCAACTTGTTTAGTGGATATGCATCTAGAGGAGAAGTTTGATAAAGGGAAGTCTTCAAAAGCATCATTTGTCCTTTTGCAATAACATCAGTTAGTAAGGGTTACTTCATCCTCACTTCCATTGATGACTTTTTTGCCCTACACATGGGTCTACTTTCTTGATCAGAAGAATGAAGTGTTTGATTAGTTTCTAGCCTTCAAGAGTCATGTTGAAAAGTAGTCAAGGAAAGCCATCAAGGTTCTTCGTATGGACAATGAAAGTAGATATGTGAACTCAAGACTTAGAGACTTTTGTGAACTTGAGGGTATTCATCTTTAGAATCTAGTAGCATTTGGTCTGCACAAGATAAATGTTGCAGTAATGAGGATTAGAACTCTTAACTCTATGGAAAGTTGCATGATTCAAGCCAAGTCTCTTGATCCAACACTTGAAGTTGAAGCTATCAGTAGTGCCAATCACATACTTAATAGGTCTCCTCATTATGTGTTAGATTGAAAGACTCCTTTTGAGGCATGGTGCAATAGAAAACTAGTTGTGAAACACTTTAGATTCTTTGGTTGTCCAACATGGGCAAACATATCTTCCAGGGAATGCAAGGCACGACCACCAAGGCCTTGTACTTTCATCAGATATGAAGATAGTGTTAAGACAACTAGACTAATGGATCTTGAGACTCATGAGATTTTGTAGACAGAAATGTACACTTTGAGGAAAGTTCACCTAGCTTATCCTCTAATCCTCTTCATACTTCATATATTGTAGAAACTGATAGTGACAATAGTGATAGTGATTCAATAGATTCATATCTATGGGATCCTATTGATAGATACAGGACAAGGTCACATCATCAACACATTCCACATGAAAACATTGCTATAGTGATAGGCCCATGAAATCTAGAATAGTTGGGTACACCTTTTCTTCTAGTTCTAGCATTAGGGGATGAATACATAATAGATATTTCAGGTTTTTTTGTGGAGTCATAAATAGTAGATTTGGGAGAAATAATTGATGATATAAATCTTCTCTTTCATGAAGAATATCCTTCTTCAATTGTTGTGAGAGCTCACTCTAACCCTCTTGTCCATTCTCTACATGATCAATCTTTCTAGGTTGATATGATTGTGGATCCTTATGTACAACAGTTGCAAGAGGTCTCTTTATTATTTGAGGAGATAGTTGGTTCTTTGGGATATGTTCTACAACCATCCTTTCTAGATCTAACATTGTTCTTTTCAGCAACATTGGAAGGGGTGATAGTCAGTATCGACACAGAGATAGTTGAGTAGGTTTCAGAGACACCATTCATGTTCAAGATTCTTTCTACACATTGGTAAAGCATCTCATATGTATATATGACATTGTTTCTTCCAAACGGGAGGAACATTATTCAGCAGTCATGGATCAGCTTCTACATTGGAGTAGCTATCACTGTTATGCATTCTACATTTGGGGGGGGAGGAGACTACCATGTCTCCTTTCTTCTTCTCTTTTATGGGAGGGACCTTTTCCTCTATTGGGATTGTGTTCTTCTCATACTTCTCTATTGTAAATACTTGATGTATGTTGTAATAGGGAGGTCTTGATTACTCCATCCATCCATGCATCTCGATTTTTCATCTCTCTTTTTGGGGGATGGTTTTTCCCATGAGGTTTTCACTCTTTCTCCACTTTATGAGAGCTTACATTGCATTATGTACATGGGTACCTAACATGGCCTAGTAGTTGGGACCCATCATGCATTTTCATCCTAGCTTTTATAAGATTAAGTGCATTCCCCTAAGTTGCACTTAAGGGGGGGTGTTGGTGTAAATAAATATTCACTATTTACACTTTACTTAAGTTTACTTAGGTCAATGCATTATTTTATTATTTATTAGGTTAGACACCTAGGACTTTTTGTACTCTTATGAGTTGTCATGTTGACAACATAGAAGTAAGCAACTCTAATTTAGTACATGGTGTCTACAACACTAGAGTTTGTATAATTAACTAAGTTGTCATGTAGAAAACATAGTTATTTTCACTCTTATTTTAGCACATGGTGTGTATAACATAATTTTATGTGCTATACCTTTGTAGGCTTATCCTCTCATCATTGTACAAACTCCTATGCTCAATAGGGGATAATCCACTCCTAGTGGACATGTGCCCTGTTGTAAGACTTATTAGTGTGCTAACTCGTAGACATTCTAGAAGCATTTTAGAGGCCTTTATATACAAGCACTTCGAGTGTGTATCTACATGGCATTACATCAATTGAATATCATATTATTATTTTGATCATACTTTGTTGGTCCATTTTGTGCTTGTGCTTGAGTTCCTTGATCTTGGGTGATTTTTTCCTTAAAAAAATTCTTACACCCTTGAGAGATGTAACCATTAATGTATTGCTTATGTATGTATATTATTATTGCTTCCATTATGCTAACTCTTTTTGTTTAATTGTTGAAAAAGAAATGTTTAGAAAACTTAGGGACATAATAGGTTAATTTCATTTGGGCCAATCAAAATGTTGCCATGAAGCCTATTGAAAAGATTTTGTCTTCTTTGTGCCTGTTATATCAATTTTTTGATTGAAAACATGTTTTTAATTGAAACCCTTGTTTTGAATTTATTTCTCTTCATTGTTGAAACATGTGTGAAAGAAAAAGAAAAAGAAAATTGAAACCCTCATTGAAAATATTTGAATAGATGAAAATTTAGTTCATGGGTAGGGTTTAAAACTAGGAAAAGTTCAATGTTTGATTAATTTAATTGGTTATAATTATTCCCTCTATCAAATTAGTAAATAGAAATATAAAAAAACATGTGTGTGTGTGTGTGTGTGTGTGTGTGTGTAATACTTATACAGTAAACTATTTACTCTGATAAGTATCATTTTTGGGATTCATGTCAAGGGGAGGGGGGCTATTATAAATAAAAATTAAAAATGATATATGTATGTATGTATGTATGTATGAAGTGGGGATGGGAGCCACCACATCCCCATCCCCATCTATACCTCACAGCTCGCAAGTCGAGGTTGCGTAAGGGAAACAGTTGTTGCCTTGGGCATGTCATTGATTATTGTCCCCTCTCTAAGGGTTAAGTTTTTTTTCTTAAAAAAAATAACATATTTTATTATATGTTATTAAATTTTTATTTATTTATTTATTTATTTATATTAATTAATACTATTTTAATAATAATAGTTTGATTTTTTAAGTAGTTAAATTTAGTTGTTTTATTAAACTAAGTTTAATGTATTTTTTAAAAATATCAATTAAATAATCATATTAGGAACTAAATATAAACATAGATTTTAGTAGAGATGGGTTCTTTTAAACTATGAAAATAGGGAATTATATTATGGTGAACTAATCATGGAAAATACATATAGTAGGAAAAAAAATTCAAATGAAACTTGAACTTTTACTCAAATCAGGATTTATGAAAATATATCGAAAACTAAATTGACAAAATAACTACACTTATTTTAAATGCATGTTGAGATGTTATGTTTTATCTTGTGATGGGGTTTGGAAAAACCTAGTAGTTTGGACAATTAGGAATGTTTCCTAGAGGCTTGGGAAGTTGATGTTTTTACGATGTTGTTATATGATGTTGTTTTGTCATGATTATTTCATTCCCAACCAAAGTCCTATATTTGTGTGTTTCTATGATGAGATCAAGTTCGTCTTTTTAAGCTCATGTGTTGTGATTTTCTTGGTGTAACCTATGAAGTTTCAATCATCTTTCTATTAGTCTTTCCAGTTGCTTATATAGAACCGATGTGATTATTGTGATTTATGATATACTTTTATGATCTTAGGGTAGGTTATCTATATGTATTCTATAACTTGTGTCTTGTAATGGAGGTCAAAGCCCTAAAAAAGCTTCTTGGGTAACCCATTGCAAGTTGTAGTAATAAGTTAAAATAAATTAACAAGAGTCATTATATCACCTTTCCCATGCCTCAAGTGCTAGCATAGGCTAGGATTGGAGTAGAGAGGATGCTTGGTTGTCAGCTTGCCTTATCAGTATGCCTTATCTGCAAGAAAGGAAACCGATGCCACGTAGGGTCACTAGGGGTTTGGAGTCCTGAGAAAATACCAAGGTAACCTTAGAGTTGGATCATGTGATAACACTTGCCCACATGCATACCATGTTTTCTATGTGTCATTTTTGCCTTTGGGATTCGATGTTGCCTTTGTACTAGGTACCTTGAGATAGATTACTAGAAGGATTCCTTGACCTAGATTCCTATAATGACTTTTGGATTGTTATCTATGTAGGACTTGAGATTATCTCCTCAACATAGTGGCAGTGGGTCATTTAGATTCCATGAGGTTAGTGGTATTTTTTCTTATACCACTAAGATTCGATAGCTAGATGTTGATGTTGGATGTACCTTATGTACTTACTCTATTCTTCTTATCTTGTCATATTTTCTATGGTCATATACTAGTATATGGTACTTTGATTATTTGAGATCCTACAAGATGTTGTATCTTTTCATGATATATATTATTTTATCATTTCATATACTATGACTTGTGTGGAGGATGAGAAATAATTTTGGTTATGCCATGTGGCATCTTCTATATTTTTTCATGTGATTGTCATGCCCAAAATTTGGGGCAAACATACAACAAAATTTTTTTTATAGGTAATAAAAACTATGCTAACACATACTAGGATAGAATACATTCTAGAGAGATGTCAACATGATAAAGATAGCTTTTTGAGTCATAAGGTTTAGGTGAGGTTTGATTCACAAGTTTTTATTTCTAATAAGGAGAGGAGAGAACACCACAACATTGGTACATCTGGGTTTTAATCACAATTATAGGTGAACCAACCCTACCTAGTTAAATTGCATTTTATAATATTGCATATGATCAATAAATTAGCTCCATTAGGTTGATATGATACCTTATGTTAAATTTAGATTGGTTTTGACAATTGAGTGTCAACACACTTAAGTCATTTACTTAGTTCATGTTGAACTAGTAATGCATGTCAAGTACAACATGTAAACATTAGACCATGCCGAGTTGTAATGAGTGTTGAGTCACTCATATGCCAAGTCACTCAGGCACCAAGTATGTAGACCATGTCATGTAAAAAATTTATGCCAAGTAGTTTAGGTGCCAAGTCAGAAGTAGAAATACAATGCATGCCAAGCATTAGTAACCTCATATGCCAAGTGACACAGTTTTGACATATTTGTTTGTAATGGAAAAAATAACTATGTAAATCATTTTCAAGCTGGCTTAAGGATCAATCTTGATCTTTTGGAGATAAGGATGAATCTATATGTGGATTCCCTATGCAATTACATGTAGCCAATCAGAAAATAGAAAGGTTTAAGATGAATCTTAGCCCTAGATTCATACCTAACTCTAAGCCACCAAAGTCTTTTTAAGGAGAACAAAGCCCTAAACTTTTTGTAAGGAAAATAATGTAACAAGGGGTGAATGATTGAATTGAAGGATCAAACAAGATAGTTTGTAGAGCATTCAAGGTGAATTAGTAGCAAGAGTATATTGCGAAATTAGTTTGAGGAGAACAAAGGATAGTGAAGGATACAACAATGTTATATCTGATCACAAAGGATCAAGAAGGACATTGTATAGAGTTGATCCGTTATCAAGCAAGTGCCAATCACAAGATCTATGCTAAGACATTTTAATAGTGATTTCAATTAAATATCCTAGGTGGAGTAGTCCTAGTAGGCTTCAACAAATCCTTTAACATGGTGGAAATCCAAGTGAATGACCCAAAATCCTTTAACCAGGCATAGTTCTAATAGGGTGTTGAAATCCTCTAACAAAGTGAGATGTAATAGTCTTTGTTAGTCTTTAATAGGGAAGGCCTTTCACAGGGTAGACCATGATTAATGCTTAAACCATTGTAACCTTAATTGGCTACACTTTTATTGCTACAGGAGTAAAGATTTTTGAGTATCATCCCCACCCTAGTTTTACCTTCTCACTTGGAGGGTTTCTAGGTAATCATATCTATTTTTATGTGTGTTTGATTACATGGTTTAATATATTTTCTTTACATGTTATTTTCAATTTTATATTGAATGCATCTAATGAATGGTGAAAGTTTAATGGGTCAAAGTTTAAACTCTTGATTCACCCCCCAACCCCCCCACCCCCCCTCAAAAGTTTACCTTTCCTACTTGTAATTCCAACAATTGGTATCGAATCATAGTTCTCAAAAGGAGAAGCTTTGCATCTTAGAGGAAAGATCATGAAATGGAAGTCTACAAACTGGGAAATATCATTAAGAATCAAGGAATTGAAATATAGCTCATTATATATCAACTTGATGAGGCCATAGAAGAGCTAAGGAAATAATTAAAGAGAAGGAAAGAGATTGCTATTTTAGAGAATGACACACAATACAAGGAGATCAACACCACCAAGCTATTTTCCAATGGTGACTCCAACAAATTTGATGCAACAATTGTGGATCTAATGGAAAAGAATAGAGTACTTGTGAGGAGATTAGAAATCTCAAGTTAGAAAAAGAATCTCAAGCCATGATGTTATGTGAGGTAACTGAACAAAAGAAGAAAGCCATAGAAGACAAAGCCATGATTGAAGAAGACAAAAGAATTCTAAAAAATAGGTTAGAAGAGAACTCAATAGAGCTAACTAGAATCTCCAACATGCAATTGGATACCCTTAGCCAAATGATGAATGCTCATCATGATTTGAATGTCAAAGACATTGAGATAACCACATTGAAGATGCAAAATGAACAACTACAGAATGATTTGAAAAGAGAAAAAGAAATTGCTGAAAGTTTCAACAAGCCAAATGAAGCCATCAAGTACTTTGAGATATTAAGTTGAAATCCCCTAGATCCAACAATGATGTAGTAGGATTAGGCTACACAAGCATTGAAGAAGGAGAATCATCCAAAGTTACTGAAGAAAGAAACATCAAAGGTAAGAACTACAAACCTACTTGTCATTTTTGTGGTAAGAGAGAACAAACTGTCCATGTGCGTAGGAGCAAGAATGCAGATCAAAATGTGAAGCCTAAGAATATGACTTATAATCATAAGTGCAACAAACAAGTTCATCATGCACATGAATACAAAACAAGGGCCATGCATGCATCAAGTTTTGAAGGCTATTGCTAAAATTGTCAGAAATATGGACATAGAGCCTTTGAATGCAGATCCAAGTCCATGTGGTCATCAACCATGTTAGCAAAGGTAAGAAGCCATGGAAACTTTTATAATTGGGATTACAACATGAGACAAAGCTATCATTATTGTCAATAATATGGACATATCCCTAATAATTGAATTAGGACACACTTTAGTGGTAATTATAATAGATGGTTAAGTCAAACTACATGTTTTACCTATTTGAAGATTGGTCACATCAGTAAACATTGTCCAACTAGGTCAAAGGCACCCAATTGTGAATTTGGCAAAGGAAAAGGCAAGGTAGATGTTGAACACATTAGAGATGAGATGAACAAGACATGAAAAAAGAGAAATGGATGTAGTATATGAAATGGAGTAGGGATCACTTCACCTAATAGGCCAAGTGGTCACACCTCATCAAACTAAGAAAATAAGAGGTATGAGGGATTCATGCTCAAATGTTATATCATACATCAGTTTCAAAATAAAATAGCACTAAAAGGACTACACTAGCATGAATAAGGATGCATGACGCTGTGGAAAAATCAAGTTAAATCCTTAAGTCTTTCATGTTGTTGCCAAGAATGAAATGTTTCCTATGTATACCAAGTGGAATGCTAGCTAATGCTGAGTTGCTAGACTAAGTCAGTTAATGTTGAGTCTATAGTATCTACTGAGTGATGGTAATATCAATAGATGTTGATTGGATCTAAAATCATGTTGATGCTGAGTATACAATTGTACAAGTGTATATGCTACTTTAGTATGTTAGAAACACTAAATTAAAACAATCAAAAAACATTTGAATACTAATTTAACATAACTTCATGAGAGACAAAGTGAAGTCCTCAAATGAGAATATGAGCCATGGATAGGCTCTCTCAATGAGGATGATCACTTGATGTAGAGGTGTGTCTAATAGCTAAGATGGCTTGATTATGTATGTATGCTCAAATGCTCAAATGGGCTTCAATAGAAGATTTTTTATAGATTTTGGTGAATGGATTTGATGTAAAAAATGGCTTCTCAAAATGGCATTATGGCTTTACTTTCTAGATTGTGTTAAAATGGCTTGGGAGAGGATTCCTTAAATAGGCAAAGGGCTTGAGGGATCAAGGGCTAGGATGCAAGGATGGGAGAAAGCTTATGGAAGGTTTAGATTGAATGAGAGGAGAGCACATGGATTGTGCTTCCTTATAGCCAATCAAGGAGTGACACATGTCACAAGGTCATTGGTTAGAGCAAGAGGGGTTGAGGGGTCAACAAAGGAGGCTCAAAGCTCATAAAGACCCTCATAATGGCTTGTAAGAGAAATGAATGGGCTTGTAAGAGTCATTTATGGCTTTGTGGGCTTCATAAAGTTTTATGGTTGGGATATTTTGAGGGGATAGACTTTGGCTTGGCTTAGGAAAGTCTTAAGCTTGTTTAGGATTGTGCAAATGATTAAGGGTAGGATTAGAGATGGCATAGGATTAGATTAGGGATGTTAGAGATGGGCAAGTGGATGGCATTTAATTAGGGTGGGTGAAGGAGGAGATATTTGTTGGCTTTGGCTTGGGTTAGCAAGTCTTAACCCATGTTTAGGGAATGTGACAAAGTTTGGGGGGGGGGGGGGGGGGGATTAGGATTAGGATTAAAGATAAGGATTGACATCTTCTAGAAGAGTCTAGGCTTTGGATGAGGATGAAGACTTTCTAGAAGAGTCTAGAACTTCCTAGGATGAGGATAAATAAGGTTTTTAAGAAATAAATAAAATTTTATTTATTTCAAGGGTTTGGGTTGAGGAGATATTTATTAAAATATTTTTAATAAACATGAGGATTAATATTTAATCTTAATTAAATATTTTGAGTTGGGATTAGGGGTAGGGAATGATGGGATTAGCCTTTAATCAAAATTAAAGAAGGATTAGAAGATTTTGGAAGAGGTTAGTGGTCTTAAAGAAATTGGCCAAGTTTTAGGCAAAAAATAAATAAATAATTTATTTTGGGATTTTTGGTCAATTTATTAATTAAATAATTAATAAATAAGAAAATAATGTTTAAATAAGATTTAAACATTTTTCGGAGGGATTCCTTAGTTAAATATTTTTAATTAAGATAAAGGGATTTAATGGCATAAAAATTAATTAATTAATAAATGATGATGTCATCAGGGACTTTTTCAGAAAATAAAAATACTTTATTTTATAAAGGATTTAGGTGTCTAAATTTTGCCTCTCTTTGACATAGTGTTGAGATAACACTATTTCAAATAAGTTTGAATATAAATGACACGAGGAAGATGTTTTAGCAACAAAGTTGCCCTAGTCTTGGATAAGAAGGAGAGACTAGACTATGAGATGCCACCTCAAGAAGGTGGTGGGGAGAGAAAATGAGGCTCGACGACTTCTTGAAAAATAAAAGAATTCAAGATAAGCAAGGAGACTTAGATTGGCAAAGAGAAGGGGTTGAATTAGCTCAAACTCTCACTATGGGAGAATGATAAAGGAGAATCAGATGCACAAGAGGAAGCAAGCTTAAGACTTTAGGGAAGGTGGAGGATGAAGGAGTGAAGCGCTATAAAAAGGAATCTAGGATAGGGAGATGGATGAGGGGATTATAAAGCTGATGCAATAGGATTTCAAAGAGCTAGATTGGTGAGAGATGGGTTTCAGAGATCCCTAGGACTAGGATTGTGGATCTCAAAAGATGAGGCTTGGTGGATTGATTTGATTGGTGGACCCCTAAGACTAGGATTATGGATCCCTAAAGCTAAAAGTGAAGATTGATTCAAAGAGATACTAATGCATAAGCTGGGGTAGGAGAGACAGATGCTAGATATGGATGGGGGATAATGGAGATGAAGGGATTCCATTGAAGCTTTTTGGGTAGGGGGATACTTCAAAGAGAAGTACCACCATGTAGTTGAGCACTAGATTTGCTCTAGGAATATTAGTTAATTGCCAAGGTTACCAAGAACATCAAGGCCATGTCACCAACCGTTCAGAGGACTGACAGACTAACTCGAAACAAACACACAAGGATTGCCCCAGCATCACACATGAAACCCAGAGGAAATAGCATGGAACTAACACTGGGTAACCCACAAGCAAAAAAGAGACAAATGAAAGACTTGATCAATACCTTATGCTCAGATTGCCTAATTCACAGCATAGCATGATATAGAAGATCATGGAAACTGTGAGGAGGGAACAAGGAGATTGCTTGGAAAAGATACTTCAAGACCCAAAAGGGAAGATTCCAAATCAAAAGAAAGAAAAAATCCAAAAGAGAACTGTTTGCCAATGAGATGGGTAGGACGAGGTACTAACGGACCAAGATCAGACATGAGGAAAGCTATATCCTACAAGGATCTATCGGAGAGCACCTAAGATGGTGGATTTGGATGAGTGATGCACTTGGCAAGCTGAACTGAGAAGGATAAAACTTTGATGACAAGAGATCTAGCTAAAGGATGCAGTGGAATAGCTAACCAAGATTTGTGCGATGTGTGCAAGATACTGATCAAGGATGAACTAACATGAAAGCTACATAGATACAATGGTACTAAGCTAAAGAGGATGTACAAGTTGACAGACCAAGATATGGTACAAATGTACAACTTGTTTCGGACAAGATTGGATATACAAGCTATGATACAAGGTATGATACAAGCGTTGGATACAAGATTATTTACAAGCTGTACAGGAGCTCTAGATGATAAGATAGCGGGATGGCTCAAGTTGGTGCAAGATGCAGAAGCTAAGGATGAGGTGATAGAAGAAGAGATGGATTTGGCAGGATGCATCCAATGGTGATGATAGATTGGCGACCAAGGATGGGGACAATGCTAAGGTTAGTGGTAGCTGAGCTAATAGATGTTGCTAGAGTGAATGGCTAATGAGAGGATGACATTGGATTTGCATGAGGATAGCCTAGAGCGAGATACCAATGACAAGGGAGGATGGACAAGACAAGATCTCCAAGGAATATAGTGCCCCCAGTTAGAAGATGACATGCAAAAGGAGGTCTTATGATGGATGTGATAGGATTGAAGCTAAGATGGAAAAGTTGAAGGCGCTAGGGAGATGGATGATAGCTGGGATGATGGGGTGAGGTTGTAGAAGATAAGTGGATAGTGATAGATAAAAGATGGAGGATGAAATATAAGTGGATAAATTGGAAGATGGAGCTGGATGGCAAGATGTGACCAAAAGCATGAGGATGATAGGCTAAGCTAGGGATGGCTAGATTATGCATGATGCTTGTTTGCCAAGTTTTCATCATGGTACTTGTCCAAGACGCTTGAATTGCCAAGTTTTCACCAGTGGATGCTTTATTTTTCTTTTTTTTTTGACTTTTTGGTGCAGAGGCACCTAAATTTCAAGAAGACAAAGATATAAAAGCTAGAGAAGCCATTTGTAATAAGTTGTCAAAGGAGGTCTTAATATGATAAATAATGTAAAAATATTTATTTAATTGGTGAATGGATCTATTGACATCCATCTAAATTAATTTGAGTCATAATGTTGGTCTAGGTTGGGTTTGTATGAAAGTTGTAATGTAAAAATGCATAAAGTGCATAAAATGTTGTCAAAAATGCAAAAGGGTTAAAGTAATGTAATGGGTTGGTTTAAAGGGTGGTTTGGAAGTTATAACCAAACAAAAAATCTATAAAAATGTATGTAAGGTCGAACCAAAGCATGAATGAAAGGAAGAGATACATTTTGAAAGAAATTTGGTAATATTCTGAGTTGTTATTTTGATTGATTTTCAGTTTTAGTGTTGGTTACAGGTCTTGTACGACCATGTACAGCCTGGAAACCATGTAAATTTTATATATGTGGATAGAGAAGTGAATAATATTTCTTTTGGCTTTGGTTTGGATTTTTTTCATTTAGAAATGAAGAAGTTATACAGGTTTTGGCAAAGCTTGTAAATTGCAGAATTGAGAATGACCAACTACAGTCAGATTGAAACGTTTGGTACAGGAATATTTTGGAAAATAAAGACCTCTAAAAGTATTCATTGGAAATATACATGAATTAAATTTCATTTTCTTTTGGTTTGGATTGTTTTTATATAGATTTGTGAAAGTTATGAAGATTTGAGTGAAAACTGGTTTTTAAATGCCTTCAATGGTGTTGCAGGAAAAGATTTGTGCTTATACATTGATTTATGTATTGGATAAATTAATGGCTTATATATTTGGAAACTAGACTCACAAATGGATGATTTGAAATTGGTTTGGAGTTATTTGAATTTGTTTTGTGAACATTATGTGATGCCCTAGGCAGGGTTACCAGTTTTGTTTCTGGTTTATGACAGAAAATATGGGTCTTGGTTCAGAGTACATAATTCAAAATATGCTTATTGGATTGGTCTCAGATTTGGATATGTTTTAGAAGTACTAATTTGGAACAATTAATCAAAATATTTTTTCAAGAAGATATTTAGAATTGAAGTTATGAACAATTCAATCAGACATTGCAATCTGATTGTGTGAGTGAAGATGTTGTCTTTATCGATGTATAATGTCAGGGTTCTTTGTTGTAATCTTTGAGATGTTCTTGGTTCCTTGAGGGTGTACCAGCCTATTGTGAATCCATTGAGTTGAACTAAGATTCTTTGAAGATAAATACAGAGGGCTCTGCATCAGATTGGTATCAGAGCTCAGAAGATTCTGAGCGTGTAGATGGAAGATGATCTACACCAGGCAGTGTTGGGTTATTTTGGATTCTTGTTTTGAGGTTTGTGGTTGCAGAATGGTGTCGGTTTGCTCAGCTGCAATGGGTGGACAGGAGAGGTCTACCAAAGGATCATAGGAGATGATCCAGGGCTAGAGAGGATGGTCCTTTGTGTGTTGCCAATAGACTGGGGAGAGAGGCATGTTGGGACTCCCAGGTGAGGGACAAGAGGTTGTGATGCAGCATGGAGGAGTGGAATAAGGAATGAGAAGCACCATAGAGGCAACCAGCATAACTCCATTGATGGGAGTCATTAGTGAAAGAGATAGGAAAGTGGAGGAGGCACCAATCCAGTGATGATGGTGAAGAGGCAAAGGAAAAGATAAGGATTTTGATCTAATATTTTTTCTTGCAGGTTATTGATTCCATGTTTCCAAGGGACTTGGAAACTTTTCAAGGTTGGGAGTATGGTGCAGAGGCACCTAAATTTCAAGAAGACAAAGATATAAAAGCTAGAGAAGCCATTTGTAATAAGTTGTCAAAGGAGGTCTTAATATGATAAATAATGTAAAAATGTTTATTTAATTGGTGAATGGATCTATTGACATCCATCTAAATTAATTTGAGTCATAATGTTGGTCTAGGTTGGGTTTGTATGAAAGTTGTAATGTAAAAATGCATAAAGTGCATAAAATGTTGTCAAAAATGCAAAAGGGTTAAAGTAATGTAATGGGTTGGTTTAAAGGGTGGTTTGGAAGTTATAACCAACCAAAAAATCTATAAAAATGTATGTAAGGTCGAACCAAAGCATGAATGAAAGGAAGAGATACATTTTGAAAGAAATTTGGTAATATTCTGAGTTGTTATTTTGATTGATTTTCAGTTTTAGTGTTGGTTACAGGTCTTGTATGACCATGTACAGCCTGGAAACCATGTAAATTTTATATATGTGGATAGAGAAGTGAATAATATTTCTTTTGGCTTTTGTTTGGATTTTTTTCATTTAGAAATGAAGAAGTTATACAGGTTTTGGCAAAGCTTGTAAATTGCAGATTTGAGAATGACCAACTACAGTCAGATTGAAATGTTTGGTACAGGAATATTTTGGAAAATAAAGACCTCTAAAAGTATTCATTGGAAATATACATGAATTAACTTTCATTTTCTTTTGGTTTGGATTGTTTTTATATAGATTTGTGAAAGTTATGAAGATTTGAGTGAAAATTGGTTTTTAAATGCCTTCAATGGTGTTGCAGGAAAAGATTTGTGCTTATACATTGATTTATGTATTGGATAAATTAATGGCTTATATATTTGGAAACTAGACTCACAAATGGATGATGTGAAATTGGTTTGGGGTTATTTGAAATTTTTTTGTGAACGTTATGTGATGCCCTAGGCAGGGTTACCAGTTTTGTTTCTGGTTTATGACAGAAAATATGGGTCTTGGTTCAGAGTACATAATTCAAAATCTGCTTATTGGATTGGTCTCAGATTTGGATATGTTTTAGAAGTACTAATTTGGAACAATTAATCAAAATATTTTTTCAAGAAGATATTTAGAATTGAAGTTATGAACAATTCAATCAGACATTGCAATCTGATTGTGTGAGTGAAGATGTTGTCTTTATCGATGTATAATGTCAGGGTTCTTTGTTGTAATCTTTGAGATGTTCTTGGTTCCTTGAGGGTGTACCAGCCTATTGTGAATCCCTTGAGTTGAACTAAGATTCTTTGAAGATAAATATAGAGGGCTCTGCATCACTTTTTGACTTTGGACTTAGTTGGAATGATTTTGGCTTTCTTTAGCTATTTTTGGCTTTTTTTGGGATTTTTCATTGGCTGTTGGAATGTTCAATTTTGTTGCTAGCTGTTGGTACACTGGATGTGTGATTTATGCAATAGATCAGATTACATGGGATTGATGGTAGGAGATGGAGGGATGAAAAGGTTGGAAAGGAGCATGAGATGGGGATGCTTGCAGGATCAACATTGGCACATGTTGGGACAGGTGTGAAAAGAGCATATGGGGGATAGATGGTAGTTGCGGGCTTGATGGAGGATTTGTGGAAGAGCGATTGGGGATATAGGCACCCAAGATGGAGTTAGAAGATGGGGGATACAAGTCACTAGATGAGGGATTAGCAATGGTGGATGCTATTATGCATTGGGTTTCAACTTTTTTCTTTGGGATCCACATGGTTTTAGATTTTCTTTTCATAGGCTTTTGCATTGTTTTGCATTCTTTGATTGGATTTTGCCTTTTTGGAGTATGTCTTTTAGAATAGACATATGATTGCCTAGGATGTGGATTTTTAGCTTTATGCATTTTGAAGTTGGCATTCACATTGCTGTGGTGAGCTTTGGGAAGATGGTTAGGAGAAGTTTTGTGAGATGGAGAGGATATGGAAGAGTGTGTAGGGGGATGATGATGGATGATGTGCCCTAATATGTTCCTTTGTTGATCTTGCATAGGAATGGATGGAATAGGATTTTTATGATGGCTGATAGGAGGATGGAGGATGGTAGATTTTGAGACATAGGGACCCAAAATGGATTTAGTGGATGAAGGGGGGATATGGTAGGTTATTTTGGGTTGCAAAGATGGTGGAGGGGGGATGACATAAGATTTCTTGAAGGAGTGATGGGAGGCTGGCATGGTGGGCCTGGAGATAGGCTTGGTTTGGGGATGGCGTGCACCAACACTTTTAGATGGTGAGCCTTTGGATACATATCCAAGACCATGAAATCTTGGATTCTTTTGTGCAATAATAGGCTTTCTAATTCCTTGCTCTTGTGTTCCTAAACCTTGACCTTGATAATGCCATTGATTGAGCATTTGAATGAGCTGAGGAAACTTTTTGCTTGTAGAAAATGGTAGAAGTGCTTTATTAGATGTATTGCAACAGGGAGATACTATTCTTAATTCTTCTACTCAGAGGGGGTCACCATGGATGAATGTAAGTGAACCAAGAGGGTAGATTATAGATGGTGGAATAGATTGAATAGGTCGTAAGATGGAAGCATGGAGCAGAGGAGATGGTAGGATAGGATCTTGATTTAGCTGATGGGATGAAAAGATATCCTGCAGTAGAGGAGGTATGGCTTGAGGTTTTGGAGATGGAGGGGATGGTGACTGCACTATGGATGGAAGACATGGTACGATGATATCTTTGTTTATGCTTTGGGGGATGCCAACATGCTTTTGGGTAGGATCTTGATAGGATTGGATTGGAGTGGATGGTGCGATAGGAGGTGAAGGGATAGATTCTTCAAAGGCAGCGGATGGATAGATGGGAGATCCGGTAGTGGAGATGGGTGAGTAGAAGATGGATGCATAAGGGTCATTACGGGAGATTTGGGAAATGATTGGAGGTGATGTGGATAGGATTTTGAGGGATTTGATAGGTGGTGGGATTTTGATGCTTGCGAGAAGTGGAAGGATTTTAAGAAATTTGATGGATGGTATGGGGATGATAGCTATGGGAGATGGAGGTGATATTATATATGGGGAAGCTTCATCACTGACTACTTCACATGGTTGGATTAGATGATATGGCATATTGACTGTTGGAGGCATCTTTTCTTGTATTTCCTCTAGGATATTCTTGGGAAACTCGTGTGTCAGAGGTGGAGGTGGTGGATTGATAGGAATAGCTAGTGTGATGGGGGTGGAAGATTGGAAGCTTGGTTGATTGGGTGATGGAGGAGAAGCTAGGATACAAGATGACATGACTAGATAGTTTGGAGGAATGCTTAGATTTTGGGGGATGGTTGGTAGAAGGCATCTAAGGCTCTCAAGATACCCGTCATAGTCAACAAGATTTTCACCAATAGGATGTAGCGGGAGAAAGGACAATGCGACCAAACTCATCATGATAGGGTTGGGATTTCATGTTTTGATGATGAGTTGGATAGGGATGGGGTCTTGCATATGGATGAACATGGAAGCTCATGGTTGGATTTGGATTAAGCACAAATTTTGGATTGGCTGATGAAAGATTTCCTAGGGAGAGTCAAAGCTGCATGAAAGACCTAAGGAGGATTGGTTGGAGATTTTTGGTTTTCCTGTGGATGGAAGACTTCAGGGGTATGCTATCAAAAAGTGATAATTTTTGTTTCCTATGTGTAGGATTTGTGGCTTTTGGTGTCAACTTGAGGATAGAAAAATGATCCTATGGGCATGACACGAGATTTACCACTTGTGGATCCCAACCTTTAGCTTAAGGTGATGAGGAATGACAAGTGACAAGGCTAGATTACCCTAGACAAAGCTCTGTCAAAGGGATAACCTTGGGGAGATTGAGGGATTTGGATAGGTTGATTGGATAGCAAAATCTGGCAGAGTATTAACAATTCCTTAAAGTCTTGGGTGATTTTGGATTGGGTTGCTAGCTAGCTAGGGGGATGATTTGGATGGACTTTGGATTTGGGATTTTTCTAAAGCAAAGAACTAGATAGATTTGGTTGCGACGGGGGAGCTTGGATGATTTTCTGATGAGGCAGTGACTACGCTAAGTATGCCTTGAGCTGGGAGATTTCTACTTTTCTGGGATTTTGACCAAAGTTGGCAAACATGCATTCAAAAGCTATGAAAAAACAAGTAGACAAAAGTTTGGAGCAAGCATGTCAAACACAGCAACATCCTAGGAAGCTTTCTACAAGGATGAAATTTGGTTTAGCTTGGGAGTCCTTGATATACATAAGATATGTGAGGCCCAAATCCGTAGATGAAACCAAAAAGATGTCACATAGCCGAGAGGAGTGGTAACCCACTTCTCTTTCACTTCTCAAGGGTATAAAGTTTCTTGAGGCTTAGCCCGAGTGACAAAATTTTGATCCCAAGAGAGGTGTCTTTGGATTCACCTCTCGATCTTTATACTCCATCAGAACGCTGGAGTTGAGGTCATCCCAAGGGGTGATGAAATCCCTGAGCAGGCCTCCTAAAATTTAAACAAGATTTTGGATCTTAATCTTATGCACCCAAGATGGCCTCGAAAGATGACAAGGGGAGAGAAGACTTGGATGATCTTGGGCTAAAAGACAGAGTTCTTTTCCAACTAACACTTTAAGTTTTCTGATCTAGACCTTTTGAAAACACACGTGATTTAAGATTCAAAGGTTCAATTCTAATTTGAGATGCACCAACAAAAGAGAAGTGATCGAAGAATGAATACACCAAGAAGATTTAGGGTCAACAAAAAGTAAACTCACGTGCATGGAGGCCCTCCACGTCAAGTATCGATTGATTTTCTTTAAGGCATTCAAGATTGAGTGTGAGTTTTTTTAAGCCCAAAACAAAGATGTGTGTAAAGCTTGATTTCAAGCACATGCTCGGAGGCCCTCCACGTCAAGATTTGTTCAATTTTTATGCCCAAATGAAGTGTTAGCAAGACTAATGTGCATTCAAGAAATTTTCTATCTTAGAAAAACCAATAAAAACTCAAGTGAGTGGAATTTGATTTTTGTGAAGCACTTAACACCTTCTTAGGTAGACCCATCCCCATATATGGCATTGATATTGCAACCAATGGTTAGAATGATGGGTGATTAAAGAGGGTGAGTCCAACAACAAATTCACTCAAAGTGTCTTTATTTCTTTTTATAACTTAGAAACTTTCTAAAATGTGGATTCTTTTTATGCCCCAAAAGATGATTATTTGATCTATGGCATTCAAGATTGGATTTTTTGTTTTAATCATGCATTCATAAAAAAAAAAAACCTGATTTTAATCCATGACACTCAAGAGTAATTTTAGCAACATGCATTCAAAGACAAGTGATTAAACATTCAAGTTTTTTTCCTTTGAGCATTCAAGATTGAGATATTGCGTGTTGTTTTAAGAACTGTGAAGTGCTTTGTTTTAACCTTAGATCATTCAAGATTATTTTGGACTCAAAAGTGAAAATGAATCTTTGGACTTTGGTTTTCATTCAAGATTTTGTGTTCTAGTTTGCATGTTTTAAGCCTAAAAAAATGATATTCCTAGATTGTTTTGATGCATGAAAAACCTAGGAAACATTCAAGATTTTGCAACAAGACATTTGTTTGGAACAAATAACAAAGCTTTTAGGAAAATTTTGGCAACCATTTAGGACTCTTAGTTTTCATGAGATTTTTTAAAGAACTTTAAAATATTTGCAAATGAGGTTCATTTTATCCTTGATTGATGCTTTGAGTTTAATTTAGATTTTAGTTTGCACTTAGTGTTGATTTTGAACCTTTTGAAATGGAAACTTGAAGTTCTTTTTAAATTTCCAAAAATGAAGTGTTCCTAACTTTGTATGAATGCATTTAAAACCTTAATGTTGCAAGGATGCAAATGATTGGATTGGTTTAGTTTCACTTGTTAAAAGATTTTTTTTTTTTTTTTGCAAATTTTTAGTTTTTAATAGATTTAAGTATGATTTGGGGGTTCATTTTAAGCACTTAAAAAAAAGTGTGTATGATTTTGCTTCCTTAAAAAAAAAGGTCAAGATCCCTCAAGAAGAAGAAAAAGGAGTAGACAGAATAGAAGAATAATATAGACAAGAAGAGGAAGAATAATTTCAAGTGCTCTATCCACCTATAAGCTTGAAAAATTTGCAAACACTATGAGATGGACTATGAATTCCTTTGTCTTCTTCATGCTCATGTGGGCTTGCAAAACCAATTCATACAATCCTACCAATCACAAAAACAAGAAAAATTAGCTAAAATTAGCAAATGACATACAAAACTTGACTAAAAAAGCTAATGAAGATGACCCATGCGGGGTCCCACCGGGCGTGCCAAAATGTATATGCTACTTTAGTATGTTAGAAACACTAAATTAAAACAATCAAAAAGCATTTGAATACTAATTTAACATAACTTCATGAGAGACAAGGTGAAGTCCTCAAATGAGAATATGAGCCATGGATAGGCTCTCTCAATAAGGATGATCACTTGATGTAGAGGTGTGTCTAATAGCTAAGATGGCTTGATTATGTATGTATGCTCAAATGCTCAAATGGACTTCAATGGAGGATTTTTGATAGATTTTGGTGAATGGATTTGATGTAAAAAATGGCTTCTCAAAATGGCATTATGGCTTTACTTTCTAGATTGTGTTAAAATGACTTGGGAGAGGATTCCTTAAATAGGCAAAGGGCTTGAGGGATCAAGGGCTAGGATGCAAGGATGGGAGAAAGCTTATGGAAGGTTTAGATTGAATGAGAGGAGAGCACATGGATTGTGCTTCCTTACAGCCAATCAGGGAGTGACACATCTCACAAGGTCATTGGTTAGAGCAAGAGGGGTTGAGGGGTCAACAAAGGAGGCTCAAAGCTCATAAAGACCCTCATAATGGCTTGTAAGAGAAATGAATGTGCTTGTAAGAGTCATTTATGGCTTTGTGGGCTTCATAAAGTTTTATGGTTGGGATATTTTGAAGGGATAGACTTTGGCTTGGCTTGGAAAATTCTTAAGCTTGTTTAGGATTGTGCAAATGATTAAGGGTAGGATTAGAGATGGCTTAGGATTAGATTAGGGATGTTAGAGATGGGCAAGTGGATGGAATTTAATGAAGGTGGGTAAAGGAGGAGATATTTGTTGGCTTTGGCTTGGGTTAGCAAGTCTTAACCCATGTTTAGGGAATGTGACAAGGTTGGGGGGGGGGAGGGATTAGGATTAGGATTAAAGATAAGGATTGACATCTTTTAGAAGAGTCTAGGCTTTGGATGAGGATGAAGACTCTCTAGAAGAGTCTAGAACTTCCTAGGATGAGGATAAATAAGGTTTTTAGGAAATAAATAAAGTTTTATTTATTTCAAGGGTTTGGGTTGAGGAGATATTTATTAAAATATTTTTGATAAACATGAGGATTAATATTTAATCTTAATTAAATATTTTGAGTTGGGATTAGGGGTAGGAAATGATGGGATTAGCCTTTAATCAAAATTAAAGAAGGATTAGAAGATTTTGGAAGAGGTTAGTGGTCTTAAGGAAATTGGCCAAGTTTTGGGCAAAAAATAATTTAATTATTTTTTTTGAGATTTTTGGTCAATTTATTAATTAAATAATTAATAAATAAGGAAATAATGTTTAAATAAGATTTAAACATTTTTTAGAGGGATTTCTTAATTAAATATTTTTAATTAAGATAAAGGGATTTAATGGCATAAAAATTAATTAATTAATTAATTAATGATGATGTCATTATGGACGTTTTCAGAAAATAAAAATACTTTATTTTCTAAAGGATTTAGGTGTCTACACAAGCACCAAGCATTAAATGCAAGGTTTTGAAGGGTATATGGTCATTTTTTCACTTATTTTTTGTCATTTCAAATTTGAGTAAGAGCAAGCAGAGCAAAAGGTGACTCAAAAACTTTTTCATGATATTCACAAAGATCTTAGCAATGATCTAACACTAGCTCTCCAAGATTTTTAAGGTATTTATCACAACCCAAGCTACATAGTTATATTTGCATAAACCCTAGTTTGTCAAATAACATCTAGTTCAAGGAACGTAGAAGGAAAAGAGGTTTTAAATGTTTAGCTTGTCAGTAATGAGGTTAAACAACCCATATTCAAGGAAATCCCTAACATAGCATACAAACAAGATCCCTCTGGCACACTTTCAATGATCCTACCCAAAGTTATTATGATTCAAGATTTTAGGAAATGTTACAAAAATAAGATAAGAGGAATAGGAGATATGGAAATCAGAGAATACTATGACAGATTGTGGGAAAATGGTGTTTTAAAGGAAGAGTTCAAAATCATTGAAAGGAAGGGTTTAACGTGTGCCCTAGATTTTTCCACTCTATTCAAACTGAATGGATTAAGATTGTGATAAGTTGAATACATGACGGATCCTTGTGGCTGGAAGGAGGACCAATAAAGACTACCAAATAAATAATTTATAGGGTTACTGGTTTCCCAACCCTAGATCGGCCCAAAACTCTGTGAAGTGACTCCAAAGAGGTAATAGAGAAGAATACAAGAGCAAAATGGAATAAAAAAAGGATGACAATAGACACTATAACTAATCCAGTAATAAACTTTGAAGTAAGGGTTATTTCTCACAACTTTTATTAATCTAGCAGATTGAATAGTGTACCCTATATTGCAATAGATTTTGGCTACAAGATTATGAAGAAAGATCATACTTATGATCTAGCTAAGCTTCAACTGTAACGACTAATGGAAAACCTCGGATCAGTTAGGAAGACCAAGTTTGCACAGTGCAAATTTGGGTCAATTCTAGTTTGCATATTCTTCTATGTATAGAACACATTCCCATCCTTTGGTATAATTCAATGGAAAAAAAATAGGTCAGTTCCTGTTCAGATAAACGAGTATATTGAATAGATGGGAGAAAACTTTGAGACATTGATGACTAGCACTTTGAAGATTTTAAGAAATCCATGAACGAAAGAATGAAGATACCAGTTTCTTTGGTTAAGCAACATTACAATGATATATGCTTTCTTGTTGATGCTAACTATACATATGTGCAAGTTTTCATTCCAAGGGTTAGATGGTTAGGGCAACTTGGATTTGAGATCAATGTTGATGAAGCATTAGCAACAATCATTGCACTCCTAGTAGAGGAGATTGACAAAAGTGAAAAAATATTTGGAAAATATGAAATTGTAAAATCAAAAATTACCATGGTGTTGAAAACTACCTCCACTCTTAAGAAGAAGGATATACTAGTTAAGAAGCTGAAGGATAAATTTGGTCAAGGTGTAACTAAGGAAGAAGAGGAAGAAAATGAAGATGATGAAGAAGAAGAGCAAGAAAAAACACAAGGACCTCTTATATTGACTCAAGGCATGGGAGAGGATGAGGAAGAAGAGAGAACATAATATGTTGAGGAAGAAGAAGCCAAGGAAACACCAACACATGCCAAGCCAAAGAAGAGAAAGGCTTAGGCATAGCTTGTGACTAAGGCAAAGAAAATTACAAATCTAAGCCTATCCAATCCTACTACTCCTATCACTAGAGAAAGCACACATGCAAACACATAGAAGGCCAAGGAGAAGACTAAGGCTACAAAAAAAAAGAGGCTGAGTGTTGAAGAAATAGAGAAGAAAATATGTTGCATAGCGTGACTTAGATGAAGAAACAAATGAATTATAAGATACAAGCCAATTCAGAGTGGTAAGTCACAAACCACAATCTAATCTTGAAAATATATGTGAGAATGTCAGAAATAATGTAGATTTATCTAGTTTAAAGACTATTGATTTTGAGAAAATTGAACGAGAAAATAAAAATCAAGTGGAAGAAGTAGTGTATGCAATGATGTCTAAATTTAAGAACACTCCACTTGAATTTGATAACACTATACCAAAGGGCATATATGACATTGTTAAACAAAGTGGCATTATTGTTTAAATTTGGAAAAATAGATTAGAGAATCAACATTAGCCCAAGTAATGCCATAGTTAACAAAAGGGTAGATTTCCAAGGAAAACAAGAAATATGGAGGAAGGATTGCACCAAAATATAGAGCCTTTAATATTCTTCAAAACAATTGTTAGGATAAACTACGGACAGAAATAAAAAAAAGTACATGCAAATATAACCAATAACAAAAAATAATAGAACACACAAAAATGAACACAAGGCACCAAGATTTAACATGGTTCACCCAATCCCTGGGCTATGTCCACCAAACAGCAAGTTTGATCTTATTACAATCCAGTGATTACAACCTGATTACAATCCGTAATCCCTTACAGCTCAATACCGCTGCAAGAACCAATTTCACATCACAACATTATGAAAAATACCCAACCCTAAGCCCTTTTATACAAGTATTAAACTGCTTTAGGGTTATAACATGGCAGCCATATGTCGGCCATAATATGAAGTATGTACAGTACTTTCCTGATCAATCACCACAATCTAACAATCTCCCACTTGGAGACTGATCCTGTAGCAATACCACTACCACATGGGGCTCCCACTGGACCAAACCATCCTGGACTCTACTATTCTTTTATTCATGTTCAGTCTAAAAGACCAATCGAAGCTGAAGAGGAGTTTAGCTTCTCCCTTGTTACAACCTTTGTCAAAATATCTGCTAGATTTTCATTGGTATGTATCTTCTCTAGCTTTAATTGTCCATCCTCCAAAACTGACCAAATGAAATGGTACCGCAACGGTATGTGTTTGGTCTTAGAATGCAGAGCTGAATTCTTAGCAAGATGAATGGCACTTTGACTATATGTGAACAAATAATTATCCTTCTAAGGATGTCCCAATTCTTCCAAGAAGAACTGAAGCCATATCATCTCCTTGGTTGCCTCTGTAGCAACCATACTCTGCCTCTGTAGTGGATAAAGCATTAATCTTCTGTAACCTAGAAATCCAACTCACGGCTGCCCCACCAACAGTAAAGACATAACCTGTAGTACTCCACCTGGTATCAATATCCTCTGCCAAATCTGAGTCAACATAGCCCTGTAAATCAGTAGTAGATCCCCCAAAGTGTAAACACTTATTGGATGTCCCTCTCAAATATCTGAGAATCCACTTGACAGCATTCCAATGCTCAAATCCGAGATGACTCATATACCTACTAATGACTCCCACTGCATGTGCAATATCTGGCCTAGTGCATACCATATCATACATCAAACTTCCTATAGTTGAAGCATAGGGTACCTTGGACATCTTATCCTCCTCTTCCTGTGTCTTGGGACACATCTCCTTAGTCAATTTCAAATGACCAGGTAAAGGTGTGCTGACAGATTTAGCATTCTCCATATAGAAACGTTGCAACACCTTCTCAACATAATTAGCCTGAGATAGCATCAAGGTTATGTTCTTCCTATCTCTACAAATCTTCATACCAAGGATTTGTTTTGCTGCCACCAAATTCTTCATAGCAAATGCATGTGCTAACTGGCATTTTAGCCCCTTAATATGATGCATGTTAGACCCAGCTATAAGCATATCATCAACATATAAACATAAAATAATGTAGCTATCATCATCCAACCTCTTAAAATAAACACAGCAATCTAAATGACACCTATTATATCTATGCTCATGCATAAAACTGTCAAATTTCAGATACCATTGCCGAGGTGCTTGCTTCAAGCCATATAAACTTTTCTTCAATTTGCACACTAAGTTCTCCTTACCTTTGACCTCAAAACCCTGTGGCTGAGCCATATATATTTCTTCATCCAAATCACCATGAAGAAAGGTTGTTTTAACATTCATCTGCTCTAAATGCAAATCTTCAGTAGCCACAAGACTTAAAATAGTACGAATAGAAGTCATTTTAACAACAGGAGAAAATATCTCATCAAAATCAATTCCCTTTTTCTGTGCAAATCCTTTTACAACTAACCTGGCCTTAAATATTTTCTTACCTCCTTCCTCTTCTTTCAACCTATAAACCCATTTATTCTGTAAAGCCTTTTTACCTACAGGCAACTTGCACAAATCCCATGTCTTATTTTCAGCAAAGAGTCCATTTCATCTTTCATTGCACACTCCCACTGAATCTTAGTATCCACCTGCATAGCTTCATCATAACTTTCAAGTTCACCAGCATCAGTAAGTAAAATAGAATACAAAGAGGGAGAAAACCTTTGTGGAGGTCTAATTTTCCTTGTTGATCATCTAACATTCACTGGTGTGTGTGGTATTTGTTGTTGCAGTTGTTGCACATCATGAGGAATGGCTGGAACATCAGCTTTTGGAGTATCATCCAGCACTCCATAATCATCTTCTTTCTTCTCATGTTGCTGCAACAGATCTTTGTACAACACTTTCTCATTGAATATGACATCTCGACTTCTAATCATTTTAAGATTTTCAAAATCCCAAAGCCTATAACCAAATTCATTAATGCCATATCCAACAAAGACACATTTCTTTGATTTAGCTTCTAGCTTGGTTCTATTTTCAGAGTCTATATGAGAAAAAGCTTCACAACCGAAGGTCTTGAGAAAAGAATAACTCACCTTCTTACCAGTCCATGCTTCCTCTGGAATACCATAGCCCAAAGGAGTAGAGGGACCTCTATTAATCAAATATACTACAGTATTAACAGCCTCTGCCCACATGTGTAAGGGCAACCCAACATGCAACCTCATGCTCCTTGCATGCTCCATTATAGTCCTGTTCATGTGTTCAACCACTCCATTTTCCTGTGGAGCCCTTGGAATAGTTTTTTGTCTACGAATACCATTAGTGGAGCAATAATCTTCAAATTCATGACTACAATACTCACCACCATTATCAGATCTGAGACATTTTAATTTCTTACCAGTCTCATTTTCAACCAAGCATTTTCATTTCTTAAAAGTTTGAAATACATCAGATTTTTGTCTAAGGAAATAAACCCATACTTTTCTAGTTGCATCATCAATAAATGTAACATAATAATGAGAGCCACCAAGGGAAGATACCTGAGCCGATCCCCATACATCTGTATGCACAAGCTCTAATTTCTCCTTTTTGTTTTCCTTCCCTATCTTTACAAAACTCACTCTCTTTTGTTTTCCATACACACAACTTTTAGAGAAATCCATATTCACACATTTTAGACCTGGTAAAACTTTCCTTGAATGAAGTACTTTCATACATTTCTCACTCATGTGCCCAAGTTTATTGTGCCACAGCATTGTATCAGAATCTATAGCAGCTATTTGTTCTCCCTGCTCAACTGTAGTAATTGTTCCTGAATATTCATTTTCTCTCTGAAACAATCAAAGTAGAAAGAACAATATGACCTGTACAAAGATATAAGGTGCCTACTTTCACACCTTTTTCTACTACAAGGGAACCTTTTGAAACCTTCCAATTTTTATCATTAAAAGTAACTACACAACCCTCATCACCGAGTTGCCCTGCTGAAATTAAATTTCTACTTAGTTTTGGAACATGTCTTACCTCATGTAGTAGCCAATGATTCCCATTCTGCAACTTAATCTTAATTTTTCCCTTTCCAACAATCTGACAGGGTTCATTATCCCCCAAATAAACAAGCCCAAAATCCCCTTGGACATAATCAATGAAATAACCTCTATGATGTGTAGCATGAAATGAAGCACCAGAATCTAAAACCCATGAATCATCAACACTCTCTAAAGACAGAAGCAAAGCATCCTCTTCGGATTTGTTACTTACCACATTTGCCTCCTTGTCTCCATCTAATTTATCTCCTTCATTTTTCTTTCGATTCTAGCAATCTTTCTTTTTGTGCTCTGGTTTCCCATAGTACCAGCAATCATTTGGTCCTCTCGATTGAGATCTCCTCCCCTTTGACTTTCCTCTTGATTTCCCACGATTTCTAGAGTTACTTCCTCTTTCAGTCGTTCTGCCCCTGCTTTGTGCATTTAAAGCACTTCCTGATGTAGATCCACCTGAGGATTTTCTACGAGTTTCCTCACTTAAAATAACACCGATCACATCATCATATTTTAGGGTACTAGATCCAAGAACAGAATTACTCACCGCCATTACCAAGCCATTCCAGCTTTCAGGCAAAGAACACAAAATCAAGAGAGCCCTAATTTCTTCATCAAAATTGATACCCATAGAAGATAATTGACTAGTAATAGTATTAAAATCATTTAAATGATCTACAACAGATCCACCTTCTGCCATTTTCATATTAAATAAATGCTTCATGAGAAATACCTTATTTGAAGTGGAGGGCTTTTCACACAGTGTCACTAGGGTTTTCATCAAATCTTTTTTCTTCTTTGCTTTTGTAATATTAAATGCCACCGATGGTGCCAAGCATAACCGAATTCTTCCAAGTGTCTTTCTATCCAAGAGATCCGATTCAGCCTCTGACATAGTTCCTTGATTCTTGGCTTTGCCTTCCAACGGCTTCCATAAATCTTTCTGATATAAATAGTCTTCCATTTGCATCTTCCATAACTTGAAGTTCTGCCCATTAAACTTGTCAACCCTCAACTTACCCTCATCTTCCATCACTCCCACTCAACTGTGAGACTCCCACTTAACTGTGAGACTTTCCTGCAGGGGATAACTAAAAGACAACCTTGCTCTGATACCACTAGTTAGGATAAACTACAGACAGAAATAAAAAAGTACGTGCAAATATAACCAATAACAAAAAATAATAGAACACACAGAAATGAACACAAGGCACCAAGATTTAACGTGGTTCACCCAATCCCTGGGCTACATCCACCAAACAGCAAGTCTGATCTTATTACAATCTAGTGATTACAACCTGATTACAATCCGTAATCCGTTATAGCTCAATACCACCACAAGAACCAATTTTGCATGACAAAATTATGAAAAATACCCAACCCTAAGCCCTTTTATACAAGTATTAAACCGCTTTAGGGTTATAACATGTCATCCATATGTCGGCCATAATATGTCGGCTACCATGTCGGCCACTGTCCGAAAAAAAAAAAAAATTTGGGGCGATGCCCCGAACCCCACTATTTATGAAGTATGTACAGTACTTTCCTGATCAGTCACCACAATCTAACAATCTCCCACTTGGGGACTGATCAGGCTCCACACTAAACAACAACAATATTGAAGATGTTGTGAAAAAGTCAACCTGAATGTGGAAATTGATCTATGGATTGACAACTGTGAAACAAGGAGAAGAGGACCCCTTTGAGGGTAGGAATTATGATGATGACAAGGAAGATGAAAAAGAAAAAGAAAATATAGTTGAGAAGGAAATGCAAAGGAAAGATGATGACACGGTAATACATGAACAACAGCAAGAGGAATAGAGTGTGCAAGATACACAAATGTTGAGTGCTAGTCCCCCTCATGACATTAGTGCAACTGCAAAAATTATAATTGTCAAGGATTTTTTGATGTTTTAGCTCAAAACATCAATTCTTTAACTACAAATTATTTGAAAAAGATATTAGACTGATCTATACTAAAAGCAAAGTTGTGTGAAAATCTAGTATTGGTTAGTGTAGATGAGCTCCAAAAGGTAGTAGTAGATATCACAAGGGACAAGGTGAATCAACAAGAACCACCTTCTATTATCCCTTTAGTTACTCAATTAAAACCTTCAATTCAAACAAAAATAAATAAATCTACTAAGGTTGATACTAATATCAAAGTTGACACAAGTGACAAAGTTGTTACTATTGAAAAGAAGCAGGAAGACAAAAGAGAATAGATAGATGCATCTGTACCTAAGGCACAAGAACAAGGTGCTATCCAAATCATTGTGATAGATAAGAGAAGATCTAAGGAGAGTGAGGATACACAAAGGTAAAGGAACAAGAGGCCATCCAAGCATTGGTAACTCTACCAATATCTGGTGGCTCTCCTACAAAAGTCCTTTAGAAGCTGAGCATGAAAGCTATACCCCTGCAAATCTCAGTGCCAGGTTCAAGATCTTTAGAAGTTGATAAGGTAATTGACTATGGTGATATCACTTTAAATGAATAAATAGTTATTCCTAAGTTTGATTATGATACAATGATAATAGATCAAAAAAGAATTTTGCAACAAACATTAGAGAAGAAGCATCAAGAAATGCTTAGGAAAGAATATAGGAAAAATCAAGCACTACAAGAAATTAAAGACATCTTTTTACATCCATTTAGCTTGCCTACTTTTGAAGAGACAAAGCCACTATTAGAACAATTGTCAAATATTATGGAAAAGATCAAAAATGAAGAGATTGATACGAGCGCTAAAATTTTAGAGTGGTCAGAAAAGAGATTCCAGAGCAAAGTGAATAAGAAGATATCTAGTGAGATAGCATTGACTCAAGTTGCATTGGCAAAAAAGGTTGAGGATGTGAAGAAGGTACTTGAGAATATCTTCTCACTATACACCAACTTGTGTGACCTCACACTCTTCACCCAAGAGACTAGACATCATATTCTGAGTCTAGATAGGAATCTAAACATTTCAGATACATAGCTACCCAGAACCCAACTTAGAGTAAGAAGCATTTTCATACATTGCTTCAATCATAGAGTTAAATATTTTTGTTAATAGAAGAAGAGGCTAACATAAGAACCAAATTGAAAAATATTTAGGCCTCCCTCACACCACACATGGAAATCTTTCACAAGGAACTAGGTTATGCAAAAACTCTATTGAAGAAAGATCCCAATCTTTCTACTCTAGATGGCATAGTTCACCTTGTAGCAGAGCTAGCTATCTAACTCAATTCATTGGATGTTGCATGTGACACTTAGGATGTAGCTCTTAAAATCATCATGGAAGTCCATAAATCCTTTTTGGAAAAATACTCTATAAGTATATAGCCCATTTGACATAAGTGTCAAAAAGGGGGAGTAAGTAAGCAAAGGGGAGATAATGAAAATGGAGAGAATTAAGAAAGGGGGAGCAATAAAAGAGATAGAAAAATAGCAGCATAAAGAGTATAAGTGCATTGAAGTCAAAGAGTATCAGTAGAAACAAATCTACTTAGAATGGAGAACAGATTCTAGATATAGAATAGAAATATTAACTCAGGGGGAGTTATTAATTTTGAGGTATATAGGTTATTGCAAAATTTTAAAATTTTGAAGTTTTGTATATAAGCTGATTCATGGATATGTTATATTCAAGAAGATTAAATTAATTATATATATAAGTGTTTTTGATACTCATGTCAAATGGGGAGATTGGTTATCTCAAATTGGTTTTGACAATTTAGTGTCAATACACTTAAGTCATTTACTTAGTTAATGTTGAACTAGTAATGCATGTCAAGTACAACATCTAAACATTAGACCATGCCAAGTTGCAATGAGTGCCAAGTCACTCATATGTCGAGTCACTCAGGTGTTGAATAGATACACCATGTCAATTAATTCAAGTGTCAAGTAAACACAACACAAGGAAGTATAGGGAAAACTAGGGCCAAGGGCACACCTAGCTCTCCAAACCACCCTACAAGAGTTAACAAAACGAAAGAAAACACAAAGAATAAAAACCAAAGGAGGAAGAAGAGTAAAATGCTTTTATTGATTCATGAAAATATCTTCATACATGCCTAGCTATAAGGCCTTCTAGGTTATGGCCAAATACAAATACATTCACATTCAAAGATCCAATAAAAAATTTGCACTTTCCAATTCTAATTTGCAATCCTCTTCCCAAATTGCCTAAAAAAAACTTCACTGTCTAAAAACTACTTAGCTCTAAGCCTAAAAACTCTATTGATACTAGCAAAAATGGCTTATAGATCATTCTACAATATGGAGAAACCACAAATTGGCTATCAGAAAATATTAAGTGAAAATAAACCAAAATTAAATACACAAGTCAACTTGCATCAACAATTGACTATCCTGAAATTGATGTCTGAGTAAAATCACAATTTCTCCTAGCTTTTATTGAGTTAGAACTTGAACATTAAAATATATGTAGATATCTAGGTCCTCTACAACCCCTTAAGTGTGAAAGGTATGATTCATTAAGGAAAACTACACATCCATTCCAAAAGTTGACCATAGAAAACTATAGTGCAGAACTGCCAAAAATCAATGTTATAAGAGAATTGCCATATCTCTCAAACTATAAGGAGTTACGACTTGCACTCTAGAACATAGATAGTACCCTAGGCCCTCTTCAATACCTAAATTGAAAAACCATTCATTCATTATGAAAAATTAGTTATATGGTCTGTAACAGTCACCCAGAAACTAGAAAACACAATTTCAGCAGAACCTAGTTTCAGCAGCAAGATAAAAACTCAAAACATGCAGGATAGCAGTGCAACCTAGGATGCTCTTGCATCAGACAACTAGGGTTAGAAGAAATGATTCTACTGAATCATTTAGATGTCACAACCTAAGCTGAATCCAACTTAGATTGAGAAATCTATGAAGCATCTTCCATAGGTTTGTTCTTCCACTTCACCAAATATTCATAATAATCTTTTCCTCTTGTGCTCTTACAATTCCTTTGATCCAATACCTATTCAACTTATTCAATATTCTTCTTAGGATATTCCTTTGATATAGTAACTTCATCACCTAACTCATGATACTTGTATAAATCAATAACATTGAATATAGGAGATATATCCATGTCATCAAGTAACTCAACTTCATAAGCATTTCCATTGTCAAATTTCTTCAAGATCTTACAAGGTCCAAACTTATTCATCTTTAGCTTACTGTATGTTCCAACTAGAAATATTCCTTTCTTCAAATGAACCATCACCTCATTACCAACTTGAAAATCATGATGTTTCCTAGACTAATCAACTTTCTCCTTATACTTTCGATTACTTTGTTCGATCCTCAACTTCACTTCCTTATGCAAAGACTCCATATAATCAACAAATTCTTCTCCTACAACACTTCTCTTTTCTTCACCAACAATATCTCTCAAATTTGATACTCCTCTAGGCTTCATTCTAGTAACAATCTCAAAATGTGCCTTCCATGTACTCCTATTCACATAATTATTATATGCAAATTTAGCTTGTCCCAATACCATCTCCCAATTACTTGGCTTATTCCCAACTAAACATATCAACAAATTACATAAGCTTATATTCACCACCTCTATTTATCCATCAGTCTACAGATGAGATGTAGAACTAAACTCTAATTCAGTACCCATCTTCTTCCACAAAGTCTTCCAAAAATAACCAACAAACTTATTGTCTCTATCAGAAATAATACTTCTTCGTAATCCATGCAATCTCACAATCTCTTTAAAGAAAAGTTCAGAAACATACTCAACATCTGATGTCTTCTTACATGGTATGAAATGAGCCATCTTAGAAAATTTGTCCACTAAAACAAATATGGAATCATACCCCTTCACTTTTGTAGGCAATCCAAAAGCAAAATCCAAACTGATATCACTCCAAGGTTTCTCAAGAATAGTAATATGTGTATGCAAACCATTATTTTGACTCACTCCTTTTGCAAATTGAAAAACTCTACAACTCTTTACAAATTTCTAAACATCCTTATACATTTATGGCCAATAATACTTCTCTTTGATTTCATTAAAACCAAGAACTTCAACCTTCATTTTAGTCACTAGAGAATGTCTCTTGCTTAATGCATCAGCAACTCTATTAGTAACTCCACTCATATGTTTAATAAAAAATGTGAAACTCTACAAGTACTCAACCCACTTCATATGTTTTTAATTCAATTTATGTTGACTTCTCAATTATTGTAAAGCTTTATGATCAGTATACAACACAAACACCTTAGAAATCAAATAGTGTCTCCACTTCTTTAATGCGTGAACAATAGCATAAAATTCTTGATCATACTTAGAATACTTCCTTTCAGCATCATTCAATTTTTCACTAAATAAATCAATAGGCTCACCTTCTTGACTTAATATAGCTCCTATTGCATTACCACTTACATCACATTCAACTTGAAATAATTTATTGGAATCAGTCAAAGCCAATATAGGTAATTTAGCAACCTTTTGTTTCAAAGTCTCAAAAATCTTATCAGCTCCATGTGTCCACTTGAATTCCTTTTTATCTCCTCTCATTATCTTAGTCATAGCATTACAAACAACACTGAAATTATTTATAAACTTTCTATAAAAACTAGCCAAACCATGAAATGATCTTACCTCACCCACATTCTCAGGTGTAGCCCACTCCAAAATTGCTTTAACCTTCTCAGCATCCATCTTAAATCCATTAGTTGAAATCAAAAATCCCAAATACACAATCTCCTCTTGCATAAAAGAACACTTTTTCAGATTAATCAACAACTTTTCCTCTTTCATCCTCTACAATACTTGTCTAATATGCTCAAGATGTTCTTTCTTAGTCTTACTCAATATCAGAATATCATCCAAATAAACAATCACAAACTTACCCAAAAATCTTTTCAAAACTTCATTCTTCAACCTCATGAAAGTACTACGTGCATTAGTCAAACCAAAAGGCATAACCAACCATTCATACAAACCATATTTTGTCTTGAAAGCATTCTTCCACTCATCACCTTCTCTGATTGTGATCTAATGATATCCACTCTTCAAATCAATCTTGGTAAAATACTTTGCTCCACTCAAACAACCTATTATGTTATCCATTATTGGCATATGAAACCTATATTTCACTATGATTTTGTTAATAGTCTGGAATCAGTACACATTCTCCATTCTCCATTCTTCTTAGGTGCTAATACAACATGTACAACACATGGGCTCAAACTTTCTCTGATCAAACCCTTTTACAATAGTTCATGCACTTGTCTATTAAGTTCCTCATTCTCTATAGGTTTCAATCTATACAGTGCTTTGTTCAGAAAACTAGCTCTAGGGATTAGATCCATACAATGACTTATGCTTCTAACTAGAGGTAAACCATCAAGAATATTATAAGCAATAATATATTTGTATTCATTTAGCAATTCTGAAATTTTTTTAGTCATACCAACTTTTACTGCTTAGTCATTACTACCAACACTCGGTCCTCTAGGAACTATAGCAAAACAAACTCGGTTCTTCTTTACTTCCTTTTCAAATTTCTTTCTGTATCCATGCAAACTTTTATTGTAGTACAACTGACCTCTTTTGGACTTTCAATCAAAGGCAACAATTTTTATTTCTTCCCATTTACCCAAAGAGTATATTGATTCAATCTTCCATCATGCACAACATATCTATCATATTGCTAAAGTCTACCCAAAATATGACAACAATCCATGGGCATAATATCACACAAAACTTCATCAAAGTATTGTCCAATCTTGAACTTCACAAGGCATTTCTCACTTACCAATATCTTATGCTCATCTTTGATCCATGAAACATGATAAGGTTTGGGATGTTTCAGCCTCTGCAACTACAACTTTGTAGCCAACTCTTTTGATGCCAAATTTGTAGAACTTCCACTATCAATGATCACCTTGCAGCATTTTCCATTCATCTTACATCTGGTCTTAAAAAGACTTCTTCTAAGGATAGGTTCCTCATCACTTCCCTTATTACATAAGGTTCTTCTCACCATCATATTTTCTCAAGCCTTAGGTCCACTTGGTGAACTCTCAATATCTTTTTGAATCATAACATTTCTATTATTATGCTCACTTTCAGAAGATATACATTGAAAGGATCTATGCCCTTCTTTACCACATCTGAAACAATTACCATGGAAACCACCTCTAGGATAAGAATTAACTCTTCCTCAGTAAGATCTAGTACCTCCTTGGTATGAGCTACCACCTTTCCACTCAGTCTTGTCTTTCAAATCTGCCACCTTCACCATAAGATCTGCCTCTGCCTCTCTGGAATCTACCACCTCTACCTCTTTGCCTTTGTTCATACTTCTTTGCTAAGATCTCCTCAGCTTTCAAGGCATATTGATATGCTTCTTCCACACTTTCCAACTTCAAAAAACTTATTTCATCTTGAATTCTAAATCTCAATCCATTTATGTACCTTGCAATTTTCTCAACATTATCATCCACATATCTAGATCTGATGTCTAATCTATAGAATTCCTCAATATTTTCTTTCATAGTCATGTCATTTTGTTTCAAATTTTACTTCTTTCTCAACAAGCTAACTTGGTAATCAGCAGGAAGAAATTTGTTCTTTACCTTGTTCACCATCTTTGGCCAAGTTTTGATATTATCCTTTCCTCTCCTTTGTCTATTAGTTTACAAGTGCTCCCACCATAGTGATGCATGACCTTTCAACCTAGTGACTACAATCTTTACCTTTCTATTATCAAGAGTGTTTTCATACTCAAAGAAATTCTCCATATCTGAGATCCAATCTAACTCAACATTAGTATCCAATTTTCCATCATAAGCAACAAATTCTATAGTAGGCTTTGAATTTTTCATAGACAACACTCTTAACAATCTTTCCTCATCTTGATCTTCTTCAAATTTTGGATTATGGTTTGGTGTTGTTACCTCATCATCACTTACATCATCAATATGTGCTCCTCTTCTCTGTGTTGTCTCCATAGCATCTAATTTGGCTGCAGTTTGCCTCAACTAATCCAATATGGAATTATTAGCATTTCCTCTACCATGAACCTTCTTTACAAATTAGGTTCCTACAAGATCGTAACCCTCTACAAGTTATAGGTCAAATCCACATATTTTCCACCCTGCAACCAAATCTGAATCAAGGTTCTACATGATCCAATCTCCACAAGGATGAACTTCACTCTCTAATACCACCTAATGCAAGAAAGTATAGGGAAAACTAGGGCCAAGGGCACACCTAGCTCTCTGAACCACCTTGCAAGAGTTAACACAATGAAATCAAACACAAAGAACAACAACCAAAGGAAGAAGAACAATAAAATGCTTTTATTGATTCATGAAAATATCTTCATACATGCCCAGTTGTAAGGCCTTCTCGGTTATGAAAAAATACAAATAAATTCACATTCAAAGATCCAACAATAAATTTGTACTTTCTAGTTCTGCTCTACAATCCCCTTCCAAAACTGTCTAAAAAAAACTTCACTATCTAAAAACTACTTAGCTCTAAGTCTAAACACTCTATTTATACTATCCAAAATGATTTATAGATCATTCTAGAACATGGAGAAGCCACAAGTCAGCTCTTAGCAAATATAAAATGAAAATAAACTAAAATTAAATACACAAGTCGGCCTACATTAGCAATTAACTATTTTGAAATTGATGTTCGGGTAAAATCGTGATATCTCCAAGTTCTGATTGAGTTAGAACTTTCATTTTGAACTATGGGTAGGTATCTAGTTCCTTTACAACCCCTTAAGTGTGCAAGGTTTGATTCATTAAAGAAAAATGCACATCTATTCGAAAATTTGACCATAGAAAACTATCGCACAGAATTGCCAAAAATTGATGTTCTGGGAGAATTGCCATATCTCTCAAACTATAAGGAGTTAGGACTTGTTCTCTAGAAAATAGATATTACTATAGGCCCTCTTCAATCCCTAAATTGAATAGCCCTTCATTCATTATGAAAAATTACTTATACAATCTGCAATAGGCACCCAGAAACTAGAAAACATAGTTTTAGCATAACCCAATTTCAATAGCAAGATAAAAACTCAAAATATGTAGGATAGCAGTGCAACCTAGGATGCTCCTACATCAAAATAGTTGATTCTAAGAAATTTAGATGTCAAGTTAGAAGTAGAAATACAATGCATGTTGAGCGTCGGTAACTTCATATCCCGAGTGACACAGTTTTGACAGATTTCTTTGTAATGGCACAAAAACATATGTAAACCATTTTCAAGATGACTTAAGGATAGATCTTTATCTTTTAGAGATAAGGAGAAATCTATATATGGATTCCATATGCAATTACATGCAGAAAATTAGAAAATAGGAAGGTTTAAGTGGAAAAATTGATGAATCTTAGCTGTAGATTCATATGTAACCTTAAGCCACCAAAGTCTTTTTAAGGAGAATGAAGCCCTAAAATTTTTGTAAGAAAAATAGTGTAACAAGAGGTGAATGATAAAATTGAAGGAGCAAACAAGATAGTTTGTAGAGCATTCAAGGTGACTTAGTAGCAAGAGTATATTCTAGAATCAATTTGAGAAGAATAAAGGATAATGAAGGACACAACATTGTTATATATGATCACAAAGTATCAAGAAGGACATTGTGCAGAGTTGATCTATTATAAGGCAAGTAAATGCCAATCACAAGATCTATGCTGAGACATTTTAATAGGTGATTTTTGTGGAGTAGTCCTAATAGGCTTCACCAAATCCTTTAATAGGGTGGCATTCGAAGTGAATGACCCAAAGTCCTTTAATCAGGCACACTTCTAATAGGGTGTTGAAATCCTCTAACAAGGTGAGGCTTAATAGTCTTTGTAATCCTTTAATAGAGTAGACTTTTCATAGGGTAGACCATGATTAATGGTCAAACCATTGTAAAATTAATTGGCTACACTTTATTGTTGCAGGAGTAAAGATTTGTGGGTGTCATCCCCACCCTAGTTTTACCTTCTCACTTGGAGGATTTATGAGTAATCATATTTGGTGTTATGTGTGTGTTTTATTACATGTTTTAGATGCATTTAATTTACATGTTATATTTAGTTTATATATTGAATGCATCTAATGAATGATGAAAGTTTTATGGGTTGAAGTTTAGAATCCTGATTCACCCACCCCCCGCCCCCTAGAAGTTAAGAAGTTGACCTATCACCTTAATACTTGATCTCTATAATCATAACCTATTTAAAACAAATTTAAAAATTAATTATTCACCATTTAATCATTTACAACATTCATTTCATCTTTTAAACACATTCCTATACCATTATCAAGTTATCTATGTAAGACCCCTTCAATAACCCTTCAAACCTATAACCTAAGTAATTTGAATTAATTGGACCCATAATTAAAAACATAGAAACATTATAAAATATTATTTAATTACTTTCCTAATGAAATAATATAGTTTCACATAATATTCCAACATTTTAAATTAAACTAAAACATAACCATTACTTTCTAACATAACATCTAACCCTTAACCCTATTTACTTCTATTACTTCACTTGAAGGCTATTTCCAATAAATTTTTCTTATGATTTATTAAATTTACAAAATTCAAAATACAATATAAAAGAAATACAATTTCCAAAATCTCATCAACTCATAGGTTACATCAATAGAAACAAATGGTAAAACTAATACTAATGTATCCCCTAAGTACTACTAAATCCATCTACTAACCCTTCTATCAACTAACCCTTTATTACTTGACCTCTAACTAGACCAAAACAATTCATAATGTGTGGTCAATCAAGAATTAAAATGAACCAAATTATAATAATATTTTTGAAAAAATAGATGCATTACTAACTCTATTAATAATTATCAACATAATTTACTAATTCTTTCAAAACTAAAATACTCCTATTAAACCCCTTAAACACCTATTCTTGGGCATCTATTAACAATACCCTTTAACCTACTAATTTAAAATCATTTAAATTCTACTTTTAAAACACAATAATAAGCATGAAATAAATACCCAAAATCCCATTTCATTACATCACTACAACAAAAATACATTGATCACATATGCAAGAGAATGAAATAACATACTAATCTATTTACAACAAGAAAAAAAAATCCATGGCAATAGCAGAGACCAACCTTCACAAGTATTATGGTATAATAATGTTTGAAAAGATCTCAATCCTTCTTTTGTTTCATTCAATCCAAAACCCTAATGTCTCTAAAAATAGAGAGTGGGTGAACACTCTCTAACTCCAACATGGACCTCTAAAAAGGCCTCCAAAATCTATCCACCAATCAACATTAAATTCAAAATTGACCCTTAGTTGTTTTTCTTTCATCTATCCCCTATTCTAAATGTAAGATTGGAAAGGAGTGTGGTTTGATTAAAGTCCAACACTTACTCAATTTTCACAACATGTGGGAAATGAGATATTTAGAGGGTCATGAAAGCCACTAGGGGGGTTCTAATAGTATTTGGAATGTTCCTAACCCATACCCCTAACACTTAGGTACTTGGATTTTGCTAAAATCAGCCCCTAGGACCACTTTTTGGCCTCTATAAGTGACTAGAAAAATTAAATTCAAATAACCTCATTGATAGGGGCTTTATATGTATCTCCCAATCAAAGGGGGTTTAATTGGGTTCCTAATAGGTGAGTTAGGATTAGTGTTACATTTCCAACCTTAGTAGACATGTCATTACATATACACATGACAAGTGTCAAGTGACACTATAAAATAACATTACACAACATTGACATGTCAATTATTAAAAAATGATATCACCTAATACATACATACAATTTATGATTATGAAATAAGTCACTTAACAATGAGGTTCAAATTTCTTCATTAGATTCAACCTTGGTTTCACAGTTTGCAGATATGATTGGTTACAAATTCTCCAATAATTTCCATGGTAACTTTCCTACACACTTAATTTTAACATTAGTAGCTCAATAAAATCTCTCTCTCTCTCTCTCTCTCTCTCTCTCACACACACACACACACACACACACACACACACACACACACACACAGAGAGAGAGAGAGAGAGAGAGAGAGAGAGAGAGAGAGAGAGAGAGAGAGAGAGAGAGAGAGAGAGAGAGAGAGAGAGAGAGAGACCATCTTAAAATGGAAGCACTTATATATTAAGAGTGTTTATCCCTCCAAGTAAGTGGTTTGGGGTCATGTAAAGCACCTTGAATGGGTCTTTGCATGGATATAGCTGTTGCACCCTTGTTTTGTTTCTTTCATTCTATTTTCAACCTATTTCTGACAAATTTCTCTGTGAAACTAAGGACTTTGACTTTCTATGTCAAGGGAAACCTTTTAGGTCAAGGTCTACCTCGACCCTAACCGAGATCAAGGATGACCTTGACCCTGACCTAGGTAGAGTTGACCTAATCCTTGACCCCAGGTCCATTTTTCAATTTCTAGGAGTTTTGGGACATTAGGCTTTAGAAAGTTTCATTTTTCCACTTCTAGGTCAGCTATTTTAGGTTCAAAATGGTAGACTCTTAAATTACATTTAATCTAAATCCATTTCTATGGGTTAGGGTTAATTGGGATTTAAAGCTCCCATGTCACTTTCTCTAGGAATTTGAGCCTTAGATCTCTATATAAGGAAGCCTCCTCCTCTCATTTTTCTCTAAGATGCATGGTGATATTGGATGAACTATTACCTTTCTACATCCATAATTTATAAGTACATCCACCTACTATGAATTTTACATATGATTATTTAATGAAGTGCAGATCTACTAGCATTCAAGGATTCAAGTGTTCAAGCATCCAATTCATCAAGGAGGTCCATTATTAGCTATTGAAGGATCCAATCTCTATGGAGCCCTCTTGCTGAAGATTCCTCTGTCCATATTCATTCAAGTATTTTTCTATGAAAAGATACATTCAAGATTGGTGTTGAAGATCTAATACCATTAATTTGAGACATCCTACATACATTTTTACATTCATTTGGAGCATCTGTAATTGTGGATTCAAGGTTTCGAATCCTCCACAAGGATTTCAATATAAGCAAGGTGAATAGTTCCATTTACTTTGTTTATACATATTGAAATTTTAATTAGATTTCAAGTTTGATTCCAAACTAGGGTTTGACCAAGGAAAACCCCCCATCCAAACAAACAAACCATTTTTCCTGCAGATACATTTGTGGAACAATGAATTGAAGAGTAGACTTGGATACCCTTTTCATCAAACTTGCTAAATCTATGAAAAGAAATTTTGTCAAAGCAATGTAGGTCAAGGTTAGATTTTTGGGGTACAATTGTGCCATGGGGTAAGATTGTGCCCACTATCAAGGTCAAGGTCGACCTCCCTTCAAAAGGACAAAAGTTTGTTGGGTTTTCTTTGTTAGGAAATTTCCAGTCCATAATAGATTACAGAGATCCCTGAAACTATACATAGACACCAGAAATTAGTATTTTCCAGATTTATCCTACTTCAAGGTTAGTATTTGTCTTTCATCTAGTTTGAGATTTAAGTATATAATTTTCAAAATAGGAAGACCATATGACCTCATTTCTCCCTATTCTCCATTGCATGATCCATTTATGCATTGATCACTTTCTTGTGCTTAATCCATTTGGATCATTCCACTTGGGAGTTTGGGTTAAATATAGGCCATATTTTCTTTCTATTGATTTTTGTGAACCTGATATGCATACCCTCTTTTCTTTTGTGGAATTAGATGCCCTATTAAGTTTTGCGGTGTTATATTTCATTTCTTTTTTTTTTCTTGCATTAAGATTAGATTTCATTTATGTTCTTTCCTTTTAATTGAAAAACACAAAGAGTTTGCAAAATTTCTTTCAAAATACACAAAATATTTATGTTTTATGTTTTCTTAGTTTAATACATTTACATTGCATTGGTTTATAAGCTTTATTACATCTAGTCCTACTTCTAATCTTAGGGTTAGAAATAGTTGTAGACTTATGGATACCTTTGAGCTTGAGTCTTCTTCTCCTTTCCTTAGGATTGTAGATGAGATTTTGATTCTTCCTAATTCTAATTCTCTTATGGAGAAAAAATCTTCTCACTCATCTCATGATGAGGAATATGCTTTAAGAGTTCCTCCTGAACAAATCCAAAAAATTTCAAATGAACTTGATAAAATGAGTAATTGGCTTCTTCAAGAAAACCTTTATCAATATTATATTCAAGCTATAGAGGCTCTTAAAAATTTTCTTCATGATAGTGACCAAGGTGTTGATCTCTTTCATGGTATTACTCACCTTGTGCATTCCAATGTTAAACCTTTAGCTCAAGAAGCTCAAGATGTAGGGTTGTTTCCTCTTATCACTAGTGTAGAACTTTCTTTTGTTCCTTTCCTTAGTGTTCCTATTTATACTCCTTCTTTGGTGAATTCAATGGTTCCCTCTATCCCTATGAGTGTTCCTCTTGTGTCCCTTCCTACATCAAAACCTTCTTAACATAATTTTCCTTTTACTTATTCTATTGCTCTGCCAACTGTAGTTCCTAGTGTTTCTCTAGTTGTGTCTTCCATTCCTCTAGCTTCTAACACTTTACCTAGTTTATATAATGTTTTTATTTCTCCTATTTCTTCTCATGATTCAACAATTATTAGTTTGGATCAAATTTTCTCATCTTTACAACAACAACTTGCATCCTTAACTCAAAACAAGTTTAGTATTCCTACTTGTGACATGGGAAGTCCTTTGTCTGAAGATATCATTTGTACTCTCCTTCCTCAGCAAGTCAATATGCCTCATCTTGAGAATTACAATGGTAAGGGAGACCTTGTTCATCATGTTAAAATATTTCAAATCCTTTGTAGTAATTATGCTCATGATCATAGGATTTGAGCTAATATTTTTGCTCAAACTTTTCGTGACAAGGCATTACAATGGTTTTGTTCCTTGATTCCTTATTCTATTACTTCATTTCCTTAATGTGCTAATGCTTTTATTCAAAAATTTCAAAACAACATTGGCCCACAAGTGTCTTTCACTAATTTTATGCATTATAAACAAAATTCTAAAGAAAATTTGACTAAATTTAATGGTAGATTTAAGCATTTCCATGCTTGGATTTCCTATCATGTTCCTAATATTGATATTTAATTTACGTTTATTTCAAATTTGCAAAAGGATATTAGAGCTAAAATTCTTCTTACTGAATTTACTTCTTTATAAAAAGTTTGTGCAGTGCTTCATCATTATCAATTATAAGTGAGTCAATTTGATAGTACCACTCCAATTGCTTATGTTCCTATTGATAAAAGTGATGTTGCTCCTAATCCAAATAAAGTTCAAAAATTCAACAGCTACGTTAAGATAAATAAAAAAGAAAATGCAATTGCTAATCAAGTTATTGTTGCATCTTATAATGCCACTTCTACATCCACTACTTTTTGATTAAATCATACATTTACTCCTCTTTTTGAATCTTTACATTCTATTGTGAATAGGTTGTTAATTGCTAATATGATTACTTTACCTCCTATTCAATCTCTTTTACCTAATAAAAAGGTGACTAAATATTTTGATTCAAAATATTTTTGTCAATATCATCATCAAAATGGTCATGACATTGAGAAATGGTATTCTTTAAAATGTATGGTTTAGGACTTACTTGATTCTAATGCTTTATCTGTTGATAATTTTAATGGTAGTGGGAACAAATCTATTTCTCCTCCTAATCAAAATCAAAAAATCTATATGAATCTTTTACCTACACATGAGACTAATTATATTACTTAAACATCTTCTATGGATATTGTGTATGCTTCAAAGATGGATTATCTTAATCATGTTGTTAATCAAGTGGAGCATGTGGTTCAATTTGTATCTCCACCTTAGTCTCAAGCTCCACTTCAATCTCAAGTTTTAGCTCTACCTCTACTGAAACCTAAGCCTAAATTGAAACCTCAACCTAAACCTCAACAACAACCTAAGAAAAAATGACCTCATGAACTTTTGATTACCTTTGATGATTATGAGACTATTAAAGTTCCTGATGGTTGCCTTTATATTTATGCAAAGATTACTAAGATACCCACTCATGGTTGTCTTGTTGATTCTACCTCCTTAGTCAATGTGATTACAAAAGAAAATATTTTTATGAAAGGTTCACAACATGATTTTTATGATACATTAGGTGTGTGGATTCAAAATTGTAATGGGTTTTTTTATTTGTCATTTGGTTCTATTAATTTATTGGTTGAACTTTGTGGAAAACTTGTGAACACTACCTTTTTGTTGTTCCTACTTCTGATAAATTTCAAGATAAGCTTGGTTTATCATTGCTAAATGTCATGCATGTTGTTGCTTCACCTATTCATAAATGTCTTAAGTTTATTTCTGATGATGAACTAAAAATGGTTAATCATAGTTTATGTCATACTTCTAGGCCTTGGGATTCTGCTATCATTGACTTTTTTGGCCTTCATTATCTAATTCATGTCCTTTTCGACCTGATCATCTTTTCCACTCATATCAAGCCTATACACAACGTAAGATTCTTGAGTTAAGTTTACCTCATATGGATCTTAACCATGGTCTTTCTCCTACACCTTCCATACCTCCATTATCTACAACTTCTACATCTTTTAATCAAGGTCCTCCTGTTGCTTGTTAGTCTCCTGATAATTCTATTAATACTCCTATAGAACCTACAAAGAATCCTGTGGTTGTTCCTCCTAGTTCTAAACATATTTCAAGTAAGGAAAAATGTAATTGATCTACTAACAAACACCATGAGAAGTGTCATGCTCAAGCCAAAGCTCGTAATTCTGGTGTTTAAAAATCTTTACCTTCTTTGCATACAACTATGAATGATGTATTAGAAGAAGTGTTTGCTAATAATAATGTTAAGATGCATGATTCTGATGATTCTATTTGTATCTTAGATCCCATTTTGATTAATCTAGATGAAGAAGAGACTCTTAATGATGTTAATTATGTTAATGATGAATATGAATCTATTAACAATGACATTAATTTACCTAATATGCTTTCCTCACAATTGACACTTGCACCTAGTATTGAACATTGTGATTCTCAAGAGGATCCTTGTTTGGAACTAGCTATCATTCCTACTATGTTGGATATAGTTCCTCTTGTGAGTTTTCCACCTTCCCCAAATGATATGCAATGAGATGGGGAGAGTTGGCCACAAGCTTTATTGGCTAGTCCTTCATGTTAGCATTTTGTGTGTTTCTATGTTGTATTGTGCTTCTCCTGTGATGTGTTTTCTAAATGTTATTAGATTCTTTTATACAATCTTTATTGCTTTTTTGGTGCAAGGTGATAAAAGAATCAAACTTGTTGTACTATTCCTCTATATGTATCTTTATTCTTACATATATTGTTTCATGTTATGTTGTACCTGTGCTATTGTTTGAATATGTTTCCTTGTGTAATCTACCTAGATTCATGACTTGGTAGCACTGATTCTTTTGGTTTCCAAGTCATGTTCCAAAAATATTCTTCTTCATTTTCAAGTCATGGTCTAAGATATATTGCTTTTAGGTTTTCCTTGACCTAGATGTTGGTTATGACTTTTGAGATTGTTATCCATTTTGAACTTGAGACTATCTCCTTAGTGCGGTGGGAGTGGGCTATTTAGGTTCCACAAGGTTGGGTGGTAGTGCCTAATTGACATTGTTTGTACATTACATTATTAGGCATTTTTAGTTCAGGAAATCCTCTAAACATTCTCATGTTACTGATAATGACCAAGTTATCAAAATTGACATGACATAACCTTTTGTGCCACAACCATACATCATCAAATTTTAAAACTAAAGAAGTAGCATCATCTATATCAAGATAGAATAGATTTTTTTTTTTGTTTAGTCACCTTTTCCAATCAGTTTTCCATCTGTGTCATATATCTTAGCAAACTTCTTTTCAAATTCAACATTACATCCCAAATTATTTAATTGTGACATGCTAAACAAATTATAGTTAAGTCCTTCAACATAGAAACCTTTGTCACATAAAATCTTATCTGTGATCTTGGTAGAACCTTTTCCTTTTATCAAACATGGTGCATCACTACCAAATCTTACACTATTTCCATCATAACAATTCAAGGTAATGAACTTACTTTTGTCTCCAATCATGTGATGTGAACACCCATTGTCAATGATCCACCTGTCATTTTTGTTTAGACAAGTCACAAGTGTAGTTGCCTCATCTTCATCAGATTCATCCTTCATTGCAACATATACTACTTCATCATCATGTTCATCAGATGTTTTCTCTTCAGCAATGTAGCATGACTTTTTGCCTTTATCTTTATAGTCCTTGTTGTTTTCATCTCTTCTATTTTTGTATTTGTCACCACCTTTATAATTTTTCTTTTCTAGACATCTAGCAACCATATGACCAATTTCATTGCAATTGAAACAAATGGTAGGAAACTTACCTTTACCTTTGTGGAATATTCTTGCTAGTAGTGCTTCAAGTTGTTCAACATTTTCCTCATCTGTATCACTATCACTGGATACATATTTTATCTTTTTCTTTTTCTTCTTCTCATTAGGTTCCTTTAATGACACTTTAGGTTTGAAAGAAGATTCAATACTCTCAGGTTTGTAATTATCAAAGTTAAATAGTTGAACAACAGTAAATCTATCTACCAATCCTTCAAGTGAAAGATCATTCCCTGGTATACATCTTAGTTTTTGAATTGCAGAAACTCTAATAGTATTTACAAGTAGTAGTGTCCTTAAAACTTAACATGGTATTATCATCAAATTTTCCATTAGCTCCTCTTATATCATTAACTACTTCTTTTATCCTTGTAACATATTGAGCAATATTTTCACCTTCTTCTATTCTCATTTCATCAAACTTACCACTGAGGCTTTCAGCTTTGGCTCTAAGAACATTGGTATCTCCTCCATAGATGGCAGCTAGGGCATCCCACATTTTCTTTACACTGTCAAGATCTTTAATATCATCAAATTCATCATAACTTGGGGTAGAGACAATCTCTAGCATTGCCTAGTTGTGTTCTTTCTTCTTTCTCATATCCTCAGCAGTTGGAGTACCAATGGGATCAACATGCTCAATGATAATGGTAAATTGTGCATGATCTCCAAGTCCTCCAAGATGTAGCTTCATCAAACTTTTCCATGCAAGAAATTTATCTCTGTTGAGCTTTGGTACTTCTCTTTTTGATATCTTGATCTTTGTGCTTCTAGTTCCTTCAAACTAGTCTTGTTTAAGTAGATGGCTCTAATACCAATTGTCAGAATACTTAAAACTTGTAGGTTATTGTCAAATCACATTGCAAAAATGTAAACATGAAACATAACAGATTCATCAGAAACCTTGACACAATGATTTACATGGAAACCCCATTTGGGAAAACCACCATTAACATGCTACTCCTCTTTCACTCTTTTGAAGTGATGCCCTGTGAAAGGCCAACCCTGTTAAAGGTTACAATACACCCTCTTAAATGTGACCCTATTAAAGGATTTGAATCACCCGATTAGAAGTGAGCCTTGTTAGAGGACTTTAGACCATTCATTTTGAATGTCACCTAGTTAAAGGATTTACAAATGATTCTTAGGTCAACCTTAATTTAAAGGATTTAACCTAGACTGATACAATGGTTAGAGAGTAATAGTAAGGCTTGATCTGATACAATTTACAACTTTATTTGCAAATTATATATCACTATTTTAGTCCTCCATTCTGCTTGGCCTTCACACTTTGTAGTTTTAACAACTTGTTCACCCTTCAAGCATTCATCTCCTTAAGCCTTCTTTCTTAGCATGCCAATGGAGTCTCCTCTTAGGTCACTTGATGGAGCAGAGCTCTTAACTCCTTGTCTTCCATAGGTTCTCACATCCAACTCTCTTTTATTCATGACCAACCATTCCTATAAATAGGAAATTAAGATCTTTTCCTACTCATTTTTCATTGCCCAATTTAGGGTTAGGACGGATTAGCTAGGATACAATGAATCTATGGATTAGCTAGAATACAATGAATCTATCCCACATTCCATCTCTCTTCAAGAAACTTCTATTTGAATTCACTTAAAAATTCTGTGCCACTAGCTCATCATCCTTATCTTTCACTTCGTTCTCAAATTTCAAGAAAACAAACTTGTCAGCTTAGATTCATCGAATTCACAATCTTTTAAACAATGCAGTAGCTCGACATTATCTTGCTTTTGATGATCGACACATACTATGTTGCTTGGCATCTACTGTGAAATTACTCGACATGAACTAAAGTTTGTTGGTGCTCGGCATCAACTAAACTTTACTCGGCATCTGACATATACTAGAATGAACTTTTACTCAGCTTCAACTAATTTGTTGCTCAGCTTGTACTGACTTTTCTTGGCACTACTATCCACTCGATCAAGCTTGGCAGACAAACTTTGTGTAACTTGTTCTTCTAAACTTTCTTAGTGTAACTAGCCTTTGTAACCATAAGTAGATTATCAATACATCATGTCATCATTTCCTTAACTAATTCTTATACTTCATTACATAATCATAACTCAACCTTTCCTCTAGGTGCTATTGTTACTCCTTTTAATCAAATCCTCTTCATTAATCAACTAAGTGATAGTACTTAAATCATATAAGCAATTGATTTACTAGCAAATAGCAGGTTTGACATTAGTGACAAAACAATGATTGAAGCATACTTGTATGTTCTCAACAATCTTCCTCTTTGATTGGCTTCTTCAATCCATTCTCAACATGGCCCCCTTCAATACATTTCATGACAACATATGTCCCTAAGGATAACCTATGGCCCTTGGACTTATTTCATGACAACATATGTCCCTAAGGGTAGATAAAAGCACAAACCTGTGTCACTCTTTTATAAAGGAAAAGGCTAACAAAAGTATAATCATTTAACTTCAATGACATAAAAGTGGTATTATTATTTAGAATTTAAAAATGAAGTAAACTCATGAAATGTGTATAAATGGATGAAGATTAGGATTATTATTTATAATGATTATTTGGAATAAGAATTGATATATTATCCTAATTTTTAAAGATAATTTTTTAGTTGCTAAGAAACACTAAAAATTAGGGGCTTATTTCCCACAACAAAACTAAATGGGTATAACCCTTTTTCCCTTTGATCTCAGATAATGTTATAGATGACACATATAGCTAGGTCAAGAAATAATAAAAAATAGCTTTTGACCTATATTTTCTCTTTTATAATAGTTCAAATTTCAACTCAATAGAAATTGATAGTTTTCATCTTACACCACATGTATCATAATAGATATGTCCTTAATGAAAGAGAAATTATGCATCCAAGAAGAGGACTCTCCTCTAGAACATCATATTCTTGTCAATTTTTTATATATGATTGAACATGTCTTTCTTTCTCAAAATCAACATTTCCTTGAGTGTTAAGATACATCCTTGTAGTATTTTTTAATTACAATATACTATGTCTAAGTAAAACACTATAAACTCTACATGAGAATATTATTGACTTTGAGCTCTACAAAATGTGTTTATATGTTATTACAAAAATATCATTAAAAAGAGTAAGAGTTATTGAAACATCACTTTTCTAAAATAATTTATTTCTTTAGTAATTAGACAAAAATTGGTACGAAACATGCGTTTAATAGATATTTCCAATTGGAAAAGTGTGAGAACATATATAATTTAGCTAGAATGAATTTATAAATAGATCATATGTTAGGAAAACAAAATATTTTTAGATAGAAATACTCAAATTTGGTCATTATGATAGTAGCCTAAAAGGTGAGACAACTTTATAATTTTACCCAGGTTCTAGGACCCCTAAGGTTGTATGTTGTCAATAATTGTGTCAAAGGGAGTCATAGCTTAACCTATGACACCCTTTGACCCATACGATAAATTATAGTGGGCATAGGTTAACCTATGAACCCCTTCGACCCATACGGTCAATTATAATGTCCTTAGGGGTCCTACAAACCCTAATGACATATGTTGTCATGAAATGGGTTGAAGGGATAATAGATTAACCTATGACACCCTTAAACCCATAGGATCAATTCTAATATGTTCCAAAGGGTCCAGTGACCCCAGGGGACATATGTTGTCATGAAATGTGTCAAAAGGGGTCATAAGTTAACCTATGACCTCCTTCGTTACATACAATCAATTCTAATATGTCCCTACTTTTGTTGTCATGAAATGGGTTGAAAGGGGCCATAGGTAGGTTGACCTATGACTCCCTTTTACCTATTTTATGACAACATATGTCCCTAGGGGTCGATCACCTATGACCCTCTTCGACCCATTTCATGAGAACATATGTCCCACATATGTTCTCATAAAATGGGTCAAAGGGGGTCATAAGTCAACATATGTCCCTAGGAGTTGGTCACCTATGACCCCAGTTGACCCATTTCATGACAACATATGTCGCTAGGGGAATCCTAACGATATACATGATCATGAAATGTGTCAAATGGGATCATAAGTTAAACCTATGACCCCCTTTGACCCATATGATCAATTAAAAAAATGTCTCTAAGCTACCTAAGATCCCTAGAGACATATATTGTCATGAAATGTGTCGAAACGATTCATAAGTTGACCTATGACTCCCTTTGACCCATACAATCAATTAGAATATGCCCCTTATATTGTCATGAAATGAGTCAAAAAGGGTCATAGCTATTATCAATTAGAATATGTCCTAGGACCCCCCCCAGACATATGTTGTCATGAAATGTGTCGAAAGGGGTCATAGGTTAGGTTAACCTATGACCCCCTTTGACTCATATGATCAATTATAATGTCCCTAAGGGACCCCTAGGGGCATATTTTGTCATGAAATATGTCAAAAGGGTCATAGTTACCCTTCGATTCATACGATCAATTATAATATGTCCCTAAGGGACATATGTTGTCATGAAATATGTCCAAAGGGGTCATAGGCTTTGACTCATACAATCAATTATAATATGTCCTCCTTAGGGGTCCTAGGTCCTCTAGGGACATATGTTGTCAATAAATGGGTCAAAGGCGTCATAGGTCAACCTATTACCCCCTTCAACCCATACAATCAATTATAATGTCCCTAAAATTTTTTACTATCTAAATTATAGAATTATGAGAACATGTTTTAATGTTCTTATTACAAAAGCATGATTTAGAAAATGAATAAGACTAGTTGGTAAGAATATATGAATTTGATGCTTATTTATTTTAATTAAATAATTAAAATAATCAACACAACGATGAAATATAGAATGAAATTGAAAATACGTTTATAATACCTGATCAAGTTAGAATGTACACTCAAATCGATATGAATGTTAAACGACAAAATTGATGCTCAAATTTACTTTTCTGCTAAAAAAAAATCTCAGTGGGAAGGTGTGACTCAAGCATGTCACCTCCAATCCATAAGATCTTGGTAGCAATACTTATATGATTATTAGATGTATTATGCTTTGTTAGAGAGATCGTTGGAAATCATCAATTCAATTTTTTTCTAATATTGTCCATCAAAATAGTTATGGTAAACAATGATCTTTTTATCATTATCATTTTAAAATATATGGAGCAAATGGAGTTTGGAACAATTGTTTGTCATTCTACCAATGTGCCTACTATTTGTGATTTCACTTTCATGCGATAAGTTTCATTTGTAATTTAGCTTTCTCCGAGTGTTAACTTTATATTTTCTTTACAAATTTATATTATTTATTTTTTAATATGCTTAGCAATCTTACACACAAAAATTTAATATTTGCAATATTTAAATATTTTAGAATTTTATTATTATATTATAAATATATTAAATAACTTTGAATTTTTTGATAAAATATTTATTTTATTTATTTATTTAAATTATTTTTGTACATATTCCAATTACATTTGTAGTCGAGCTGTAATTCTTGATAAATCTATTCAATACAATATCACAATTTGAAAGAGAAGGATGTGACATTTTTAACTGCTTAAGAGCTCCAAGAGAGACCAAAACCTAGCTGTTTATTCTTATTGGGCCACGATATGACCACCAGCTTAATTTCATTGGAAGACCAATAAAAACAGTACAACAACTGAATAGGTAAAGGAAGAATATAATTGAACTGGCATAGCTTTTACAGCAATCGTTTTTAAGGCGTCCATTGAGATTTGGAAAATTGTATGTAGGCTTTTTCTTTTAACGAGTCAGATGCTCTAATTAAATCAAAATAATGAAAAAAATATCGCAAAGCTTGTGAGAGGCATTAGACAAACCGAAAAATAAATGAGGAGAGCATTACTTTAGAAAAAGAAGTTGTAGGGCAGGCAAATGGTAGATTGCTTTCCTCTGATAAAGTAAGGGAAGAATAAAGTTGAGTTAACGCTTTGCCTTTGAATAAATATGTGAAAATCCTATTTCTCAATGTTTATGCTTTTCTTTGTTCCTTAAAAAGTAGATTGCTTTGCTGAGATAATGATCGCTTGTGAAGTAAGCGAAGAATAGAGTTGAGTTACGCTTTGCCTCTGAATAAATGTGAAAACCCCATTTCTCAATGTTTATTCTTTTCTTGTTCTTAACAAAGTGTACTAAACGAGACAACAGGCATATTGTTCCCGACAAATTTGAAAGCTTTATAATGCGGCTCCCACTATAAATACATACATTCTGTTAAAAGAGGGAATGCTGGAGAAAATTTAATCGAGGTGCTACATTACGATGTCCAATTGAACTGCTTTAACGTGACAGCAAGTTGGTCGGGCACAAAACGATGCCCAAGAAAAATAATAATTGGATTCCCAAGAAAAGAATAATTGGATTCCAAGGAGCTGCATTACGATGCCCAAGAAAATAATAATTGGATTCCAACTTAAAAAGGACACCTAAATAGCTGTTGGATTAAATCAGTTGGATTAAATAGCTATAGTGAATCATTCAAATGCACGCATCGGCCTTATCATCTGCTGGAAGTGCATTCCTCCTTTGACGTCATTAGTAGTGTTCTTTATCTGTTAGTGTTGAGAAATAACAACAATGGCCTACTCTCTGGATGACTGGAAGATGATTCTTGCCACATCTGCGCTACTGATTTGCATGATTTGGGACACTGCAGTAGGCATTCTCAAACATTACACTAGAAAAGTCCCTTCGTGGATCCCAAGTAAGCTTTTTAGTCTGAATGCCCTTTCAGTTATCATTCTTGCAAACGTGGATATCGAGAAAGGAGGCGCCCTTCACCCATCCGACAAAAGCTCCCCACAAGAGATGGTTAATACCCAACTGAGAACAGATGTTGCGAGACTCACAATTTGTGTTTTCGTGGGCTGTATTCTGCCCGGGTTAGCCATGGCCGGCACTGAAGGGGGGTGGAGCAGTCTAGCCGCCTTGTTTATCAGCTTGTCTTTCCACATAGCTACGGAAATGTATGCACAGCAGAATAGCAATAAAAACTCGAATGTGGGAAGGGAGGCGAATAGCAATAATAATGCCTGGTTCGTTTCATCCGGCGTGCTTCTCTCTCTCGCTGCCTCCTCTCTCCTCCTCCTGTCAGGGACACTCATGCTGGGCACTAAGGAAGAACGCTGTTTTCACCGCTATAATTTATCTGAATTACTCTCTCAAGAGGAGGAAAATGAAGGCGACAGGTGGGAGACATTAAGAATAAAGCTGACGAAGGCGTGGGTTGCAGTCCTCGCATGGAAAACACAACTCTTTGGTTTGAACTCATTGTTCAATCCAGGTAGTGGAATGATTGTCACGGTTTGCGTTGCAGTCATCGCTGTTAATGTTGCATATCGCTCATCTCTTCTTCATCACAATAATGGAGGGGGTAATTTGATATTTTATCTTCAGTGTATTTTTATTTTACTAGGGTGGCTGGTCATGCTCTGGAGATGGGCTGAGGCGGCTATTTACTGTAAAAATCTATTTCACAAAGATCAGTATTTCCTAGTGTCATATTTCTTTCTTGCGCCTCTTATTGTTGTAGGAGACTTGTTATGCCCCACCCTGCTTGTTAGCCTGCTATACTCTCTCGGTAATGAGAGTTTTACATTGAAGAGGGTTCTAATTTCGGTTTTTGGCTTCATAGCACTTCTTCCTCTGTTTGTCTTGACTTTAGCAGCGAGTCTGATCCTGCTGGTCTGCTTCATATGCTGGTATTTCTCGTGTTTGGTATTCAGCAGCCAATTTGTTCAGCGTCTCTTCAGATCTGATGAGAGTGTTTCAAGAAAAGATGAGTATTCAAAATACCAGTCGATACTTGCAAGCTTGGGTTTCGACAACGAAGAGAAACAAAACATTTTTTGGAGAGTCAATAAAAAATCATTCGATAGAATAAAAGGTAGTATGAATGTCAATGAACAGAAGTGCTCAAGATTGCTTTCAATGATGGAAAGAATTAGAGTGGCTGGAAATCAGCGTCTGCGACTAAGTGATCCCAAGAAGCAGCATTCGTGGGTGGAAGTAGTATCAAGAATATTTAGACATATTGCTGATGCTAAGATTGGGGTCGATATGAAGGATGCATTTGCAGTTTACTGGGAGGCACGGGATGTGCTTAAGTTTGTGGACAGTCCAGATAACCTCATTGTCGACCCCTTCAACATATTCGCCAATTTGAATTTGAAAAACTTATTTGATAGATTGCGTTGTGAAGTAAAGATATATAAAGCAGAGAAAAAGTTGAAGCAGGGCTTGGGCGAACATCTGGAAGTAAACCAGGAGAGCGTAAATAAGTTATTTGAAAGGCTTAATAGCTTGGGTGAAGAAATGTTCACAAGTCCCTTGATTGGGATGTGTGAAGAAATTGTCATAATTGATGAATGGTGTTATGACAACATGGAGGGGTTAAGTGGAAAGCTATGCATGATGGTGGGTCATGTCATTGTTGCTGGTCTGTCAGAAGCTCCTGATGTGCTGGTAAAATACGCAAGGGAGTGGGCAGGCAAGTTCGATGAAGGGAAGATTGAAAGAGCAATGGAACTTGCAGGAAAGGTGATGGAACTTGCAGGAAAGGTGAGTGCAGTTATGGAAAGTGTGGACGTCCATTCAGAAGAAAGTTAAAGCAATGTGTAATGATTATATTGATTGTAATATGTTAAAAATATTTTATGATTGATTAGATCTGGATGTCTAATTAGTTATTAGATTTGTAAGTATACCTCCTTGACTAATTTTTGATATTTTTAAAACATTTTTTTAGTTATATACATAAAGGTGTGTTATGCCTTTCTTCTATATATTTTCCACTCACTACATTATGAATACTTGTCATTAGACATAGTAATTATCTAGTGATTAATGCTAATATATTAAAGACAATTTTTAAAGGCACAAATATTTATAGTAAAATAGTTAAAATTTTATTTTTCATTATAATTAACTTATCAATATGTTTTTACATTATAATTTTTAATTATATAATAAAGTACTAGTTATATTATAACTATAAAAAATATAATTATAAAAGTTTTATTTGTCATTATAATTAACTCACCAATATACTTTTATATTATATAATAAAATATTATTTATTTTATAATTATGTAACAATTAAAAAAAAAATTATACTCATATTAAATAGAATAAAACTATAATTAAATTAACATATAAAATTAGAATCAAAGTTTTCTAAAAGGCAAGTACTAAGCCACTTACAATGATCTTGACCAACATCATTGTGTAGTGCCTACCTCTAGTTTACTTTTCATGTTATATTGTTGAACCATTTTAAGTTAGTTTTTATGGTTATGTATTATGATTTAGTGGTACGTGGTCACCTAATTTGATTGATGTTATTTCATACTTAGTTTATATATATTTGACAAGCTACTTGATACTCTATCATTTCATGTGTTCATGTTTATTCATTCAATGATGATGCTTTGTATCTTCATATAGTGATTTCAGTTGTTTCATGATGATAGTTAGATGGGTGATTTATATGTGGTTTTATGGTTACTTACCCCATACTTACATTTGTATGATGTACATGTATGTTTGACATTTTTTATGTGGTTGAGGGAAGGAGTCGTAGTCATTTGCTAGTAGGGATCTGCACAATGTACCACTCCCTGCCATTGCCTATTTAGTTTAAATATATATGCATATGTACATGGTCGGCTTTTATGCAGATTGTAGGTATTGGGCATCAACTTCCTTGAATTGGTAGAATGAGAGTGCCCTATTGCAGTGTCTTAATGGTAAAGAGGGGAGATAGTTCTCAAGTACAAATCCTAAACCTAAGCCAATTTTTCTTAAGTATAGGACAAGTATCTGAGTTATTTACCTGTCTAAATTCATCAAGTGACATGAATTTGAGATTTTGACCTTTAAGTTTGAATTCGTACTTTTTCGTTTAGATGAGTTTTCTTATTAAGTTTCTAGGTCTGATATGATTTTTGGTTTTAATTAAATCAAACAAAGATATATTCAATTATTTAATTAAATAAAAAATTATAAAGAAAATTTAATTTTTAATTATATTTAAAAATGGGTTTTCTTTTTAAACATTGAGATTTAGTATCATTATTACTTTATTTTTATATATTAAAAAAATTGTAATAACTATTATTGGAATTAACCAAAAAAAATAGTTTTACTAAAGATGGGTTCTTTAAAACTATGGAAATAGGGAATTATATTATGATCATCTAAATCTAGAAGAGATATATACTAGGAAGACTTTTACAAATGAAACTTGAACTTGATGTAAAATGATTTTTATGAAATTTATATCAAAAATTTTAATGGTTGATTAATTACACTTGTTTTATATGTCTAGTGAGCTTTCGTGTTTGATCTTGCAATGGTATTGGGAAAACCTAGTATTTTATCCAATAAGGTATGTTACCATAGGCTTGGGAGGTGTTTAATTTATGATGTTGAATTATAATGTTGTGATTTTTGTAATTTCAACATTGAGGAATTGATCAATATTTATTGTGATTTTCAGTCGCTTCTATAGGACTGATGTGGACATTGTGATTTTATGATATTCTTTGTTATGAACTTAGGGTAGGTTATCTTTATGTATTCTTGGAAGTGGCTTGCAATGGAGGCCAAAGCCCTAAAGAGGCTATCTAGGTAACCCATTGTAAGTTGTATTAATAAGTGATAACATTCCATTAATATGGTTAAGATAAATGAACAAGAGTTAGTGTATTACCTTTCCCATGCCTAGAGTGCTAGTACCAGCTAGAATGGGAGTAGAGAGGATGCTTGGTTACAACCTTGCCTTTTTAGTATGCCTTGTCCATAAGGAAGGATATTGATGTTGCATAGAGTCACTAGGGGGCCAGAGTCCAAAGAGTTTGCCAGGGTAACCTTTGAGTTGGCTCATGTGATGACACTTTCCCACTAACTTATTAGGCTTCCTACGTATCTTTGTTGCCTTTGGGATTAGGAGTTACTTGTATACTTGGTACCTTTGAGATAGATTGCTATCAAGATTCGTTGACCTAGATTTTTGTTATGACTTTGGATTATTACCCATTTGGGACTTGAGTTTATCTCCTTAGCACAGTGGGAGTGGGCCATTTAGGTTTCATGAGGTTAGGTGGTAGTGTTTCTTATAACATTGAGATCCAACAACTGGATGTCAATGCTAAATGTATTTGTGCAGTTGTTCTATCCTTCTAATCTTGTGATTTTGTTCTATGGTCATCTTCTGATTGATTGTACTTCAATTAATTGAGATCCTATGAGATGTGGTATCTTATCTTGATGTATATTATTTTAGCATTTCATACCCTATGACTTGTACAGAGGATGATTATGCATTTTGGTTATGTCATGTGGCATCTTATGTACTTGTATATTATTTTAAATTTTATTTCGTACTTATGGTTATCTTATGATGTGGACTTTTTTATGTATTAGGTTTACTCTTAATAAAACTTATGTATGTGATTCAATGTCATGGAACCCTTGAGAGATGTAACTGTTAATGTATTGCTTATGTATGTATATGATTATTGCTTCCACTATGCTAACTCTTGTTGTTTAATCTTTGAAAAAACAATGTTTAGAAAACTTAGTGACATAATAGGTTAATTTATTTTGGGTCAATCAAAATGTTGTCATGAAAGCTATTGAAAAGCTTTTGTCTTCTTTGTGCTTGTTATATCAAATTTGTTGATCAAAAACATGTTTTTAATGTAAACCCTTGTTTTGAAGTTATTTCTCTTCATTTTTGAAATGTGTGTGAAAGAAAAAGAAAAGAAAATTGAAATCCTCATTAAAAATATTTGAATTGATAAATTTTAGTTCATGGGTAGGGTTTGAAACTAGGAAAAGTTTGGTGTTTTATTAATTTAATCGGTTACAATTATTCCCTGTATTAGATTAGTAAATAGAAATAAAAAAATGTGTGTGTGTGTGTGTGTGTGTGTGTGTGTGTCTAATACTTGTACAATAAATAAATTTACTATGATAAGTATCATTTTTGGGATTTGTGTTTTGGGGGGTATTATAAATTTTTTTAAAATGATATATATATATATATATATATATATATATATATATATATATATATATATATATATATATATATATATATATATATATATATATATATATATATATATGTGAAGTGGGGATGGGGGCCACCACATCCCCACCCCCATCTATACCTCATGGCTCATAGGTTGAGGTTGCACAAGGGCAGTAGTTGTTGCCTTGGGCATGTCGTCGATTGTTGTCCTATCTCTAGGGGTTAAGTTTTTTTTCTTAAAAAAAATATATATAATATTATATGTTATTTAAATTATTATTATTTATTTATTTATATTAATTAATGTTATTTTAATAATAATAGTTTGATTTTTTAAGTAGTTAAATTTAGTTTATTTTTATTAAACTAAATTTAATGTTCTTTTTGCTTTTAAAAAAAAAACAATATCAATTAAATGATCATATTAGGAATTAAATAAAAGCTTAGATTTTAGTAGAGATGGGTTCTTTTAAACTACGAAAATAGTGAATTATATTATGGTGAACTAATCATGGAAAACATATATACTAGGAATACTTTTTCAAATGAAACTTGAACTTTTACTCAAATCAGGATTTATGAAAGTATATCGAAAACTAAATTGATAGAATAACTACACTTACTTTAAATGCATGTTGAGATGCTATGTTTTATCTCGTGATGGGGTTTGGGAAAACCTAGTAGTTTGGCCAATTAGAAATGTTTGCTAGATATTTGGGAAGTTGATGTTTTTACGATTTTGTTATGTGATGTTGTTTTGTCATGATTATTTCATTCCCAACCAAAGTCCTATATTTGTAAGTTTCTGTGATGAGATTGAGTTCTTCTTTGTAAGCTCATGTGTTGTGATTTTCTTAGTTTAACCTAAGAAGTTTCAATCATTTTTCTATTGGTCTTTCTAGTTGCTTATATAGGATTGATGTGATTATAATGATTTATGATATACTTTTATGATCTTAGGGTAGGTTATCTATATGTATTCTATGATTTGTGTCATGCAATGGAGGTCGAAGTACTAAAGAGGCTTCTTAGGTAACTGATTGTAAGTTGTAGTAATAAGGGATAATATTTTCATAAATGGGATTAAAATCAATTAACAAGAGTCATTATATCACCTCGCCCATGCCTCAAGTGCTAGTATAGGCTAGGATTGGAGTAGAGAGGATGCTTGGTTGTGACCTTGCCTTGTCAGCATGCCTTGTGTGCAAGAAAGGAAATCGATGCCACATAGGGTCACTAGGGGTCTGGAGTCCAAAGAAACTACCAAGGTAACCTTAGAGTTGGATCATGTGATAACACTTTTCCACATGCATAATAGATTTTCTATGTGTCATTGTTGCCTCTGGGATTAGATGTTAACTTTGTACTAGGTACCATGAGATAGATTGCAAGTAGGTTTCCTAGACCTAGATTCCTATTATGACTTTTGGATTGTTATCCATTTGGGACTTGAGATTAACTCCTCAACACGGTGGCAATGGGTCATTTAGATTCCATGAGGTCAGTGGTATTTTTTCTTATACCTTTAAGATTCGATAGCTGGATGTTGATGTTGGATGTACCTTGTGTAGTTACTCTATTCTTCTTATCTTGTCATTATGTTCTACGATCATATACTAGTATATGGTACTTTGATTATTTGAGATCCTACAAGATGTTGTATCTTATCATGATATATATTATTTTATCATTTCATATCCTATGACCTATGTGGAGGATGAGAAAGCATTTTGGTTATGCCATGTGGGATCTTATGTGTAACGCCCCGCCAAGGGATCTAAAGAATTAACCTAGAGTTTTACTAAGTTTCGTAACATTTTTTTTTTTACATGAAAGTAAATACCATACATAACTTATTCACAATAACAGAAACAATAGCAATGTCCATCTGAAAGTAAACATAACATACATAACAGATTACATTCTTTAAAGATCCCTTACCATTGAATTACATACAAGAATCCATCTAGTACAACATTCACATGAAATAATAATGATAAGTCCAATGTTTAAACATTAGATTTCCAAATGCTCAATCATCCTCTATACATGTCATAGGGTATGACAAGCTCAAAGAATATACATATGTGAAATAAGGTACATCATCCTATTCCAATCCATGATACATCAAAGTAGAGATAATCACATGATACATCATCATAGAAGACATATACATACATCATAAGATCAAACATAATAAACTAAGTGCAGGGTTCCTCCCAACCTTCAATAGCATCATTAGACCATCGTGGGCCCTAGCCATCCCTCCGTGCATAACATCCCAAATCACCGAAGAGATCATCGGTACTAACATAGTAGGAATGTCACTCCTAATATATACAACATCATATGCAAATAAAAGCATAATATAACATCATCTAACATATGCTAATCATCAATGAAAAAGGATACATATGGACACCACCATGAAGGACGCATCAACCACGATGTCTTAATGAATCTCAAAATGATAAGAGTGGAAAATACACTACCACCTGACCGCGTGGTACCTAAGTGGTCCACTCCCACCGTGCTGAGGAGATAATCTCAAGTCCCAAACAGGCTATCCAAAATCACATAGCACAAATCTCTATAAGTCCAGGAATCCTAAAAGTATACTAACTCAAAGGTTCCAAACACAAAATCTGACATCTACTTCCCAGAGGCACACAATGACATGTAGGAACCTACTATGCAAGTGGGAAAGTGTCATCGCATTTATCACGTACAAGTTACCCTGGCAGTTAGCTAAACTCCACGGGTCCATACTGATCTCATGCAGCCACTAGTATCCTCTCATACTGACAAGGCATACTATGGAATGCAAAGTCGCAACCATGCATCTCACTACTCCCATCCTAGCCTGTACAAGCACTCAAGGCATGGGTGAGAACAAAACACTTATCTTTTTAGGTTCATTCAGTTAGTATTAGGTGTGAATGTTATCACTTATTAATCCAACTTACAATGAGTTACCCTGGCAGCCTCTTAGGACCCCGGCCCCCATTGCAAGCCACTTCCCGTCACTACATGCAGATATCCTACCCCAATGCTCATGGACTCATAAATCTCAAAATTGCAAAAGATAATCCATAATTAAAATCATCAAATATGCATAGAAGCATCAAATCTCCATGAGCAAACATCCATAGAAAATCATGAGCACAACAGCTCTCTATTGGCAACTGAAGTATCACTAATAATCAAATATCCAATGGTTCTCAATAACCAAAATATATCTCAATCATACTGATCGAAGACTCCAAAAATGGTTGAGTCAAACATGTCACAACATGACATCATCAAGAATAAATCCACATCTCAATCCCATCATGGCGACTAGAAAATAACCAAGGATAACTGATCGATGACCAAAATAATGGTTAGCTCAAGAGTCTCATAAATAAAAAATCTCAACTATAACAATCAGTATTCACATCCAATACATAGAGCATTCCATCACATAACCATGGTTGGGTTTATAAAGATCAAGATTAAAACATCATCATGACATCACAAACAAAAAACTCCCAAGCCTCTGGTAGACGTCCTATAACTGGTCAACACTAGTCAACCCAAAACCCAAAACAATAGCATAAAGAATACACAATGTAAACACATGTTTTGGTTTTGCTAAGTTTTCAATTTTGAATTCAAATACAAAAGTCTCAGTTTACGTTTCCAAGTTTAGAGAAAGAATTAGACGAACATTTTGTACGTTTTTCCATGTACTGTTTTTGGATGGATAAAAGTTTTCCTTTATAAAACTAAAATCCGATTTCCAATTATAATATTTTATTGAAATCGTTCCCCACCAACCTTTTTATTTAAATTTCATATACTTTATATATTTTATAATTTAAAACTATTAATTAAATCTTAAATTATAAAATGATTCTTTATTATAAAAGATGAGCCCTTGAATCTTTTATCAAACAATAATAATTCAAATTTATTAATTACATATTTACATATTACATATATATATATATATATATATATATATATATATATATATATATATATAATTATTATCACATTTTATAAAATTGATTAATATTAATTTCGATTTATATCATATAACGTATGAAAATCTAATACAATAAAAGTCGAATTCCATAACATTCTTTCTTTTTAACAAAACAAAGCCGAATTATAATATACAAACACTGGCCGAAATTGTATAACATTAAACATATAACATTCAGCAATTTTTTTTATAAAAAAAAATGAAGTCGGCTGCTTGATATGACGTGGTACCAAGTGTTTGGTACTCTACTGTCGCAAAGTACTATGGCGACAGCGGGTACAGAGTACCCCTGTCGTCGCAATACCTACGACGACAGGTACTCTGCCGGCCTGCATAGCTCGAAACACAATATTATATATATATATATATATATATATATATATATATATATATTTATAACATTTTTAATAAAACGTTTCCCCATTGATGCGGTTCGAAATTGAAATAAAATTTCATCGCTGCGAATAATAAAATGCTTGTTCAGTATATATATACATATATATATGTATATATATATATATATATATATATATATATATATATATATATATATATATATATATATATATATATATATGTATGTATATACATACATATATGTATATACATACATATATATATATACATATATCTATATATATATATGTATGTATATATATATATGTATTTGTATGTATGCATTCGCAGACTTTAATCAAGTTTTACAGCATATATATATAAATGTTTTCTGTGTGCAGATTTGACCAATATAAACATGTATATACACAGTTTATTAAAAACCTCTAATTTTCAAAATTCCCCCATAGACCTTTGATCTCCAAAATTTCCAATAATTAATTCTAATGGGTTTGAATATGAATTTCAACCCTAGCCCCATTTTCCTTTTTGATCTATGCATATAAAATTCTCAAATAAATTTATATGCCCAAATTGAAAATGCATACAATAAAAATATGAAATTCCTCAGAAGACATATGGAAGACACGAAGAAGACAGGAAAAGCAAGATGCGGAAATAGCATAAATAAAATCACAAGAATCTACTCGAATTCTGATGCTAAATCGCTCTTCCTCAGAAAACCCGCAGAGCAAGCTCCCTTCTTCAGAACTCTCAAATCCTCCAATGCTCCAATTGCACTCCAAACGCTATGTCTAAGCTTCTAGGGATGCCTGAATATAAAGAGCTCTCAGGAAACCTCTAGAATGCTTCTAGAAACCGCTAGAAGGTGTCACCAACTAAGCATGGGTCTTTTCCAACCTTTTTGATGAGTCATAGGGTTGTAGACACCATGTGCTTAATTGATGCACTAACCCCTGTGTTGTTGACACAAGAGAAATAGAAAATGTGTTAATTCCCATGCAAGCTTATAACTCCAATTTACTTTTTAAATAATTTCTATTTAAATTTTACAACTTTCATTTTAATTTTTATAAATTTTATTATTATTTTATTTATTACTTTATTATTATTTTATAATTATTATTAACTTTAATTTTCTAATTTTCTTTTATTTAATTCTTTTTCCTCAATTAATTCTCATTTAATTACTTATAATCACAATATCAAAAATCATGATATTTTATTAATTTTCTCAAATAATTAATTTATTAATTAAATCTATTTATTAAGACTTAATTAATAGAAAATTCACCATAGACCTCCAAGATAAAATATGAAAACCCATCATAGAACAAATCATACAAAATCAGTCTAAAGGGTTAAAAATCATGAATTATGTCATCTGACACATTCCGTTCGTACTCAATTCTGATACTTGTCCTAACTCACTAGGACAAATGATTTTAGGGTTTGGGATTTGGACTTGAGAATTTATCTCCCTTCTCTTATCATTGAGATAGTATAATAGGGTACGCTCATCCTGGCAATTCAGGAAAGTCGATACCCGGTACCTGCAACCTACAGAAAAACCATGCATGTACATCCAATATATATATAGTGCTAAGCTAAACAGGCAATGGCAGGAAGTGGTGCATCGTGTAGATCCTGACTAAGCAGGTGACTATGACTCCCTTCCTTAACCACATCAGAAATGCCATACAATAAGAAAACACACACACCATACACATGCAACTATGGGGTAAGTATCCATAATAAAACACAAGAGATAATAAACCATCTAACTAATCATCATTAATAACTGAAAACAATATAATGATCATCATGTATGCATGAAATGTAAAGTCTAAATGATCACATCATATAACCTCTAAATCCATAACATAATGTTTGATAGTCTCAAAACAATACCACTAATCCATCAACATAATACTAGTCCATCAAAGTCTGATAATAAGTCTAGAAAAGATGTGAACGAGGGTAGGCACTACATTATGTACTTCTATATTCTTTCATATGATTGTCATGCCAAAAATTTGGGCCAAAAATACAACAATTTTTTTTTAAAGGTAATAAAAACTATGCTAACACATACTAGGATAGAATATGTTCCAAAGAGATGTCAACATGATAAAGATAGCTCTTTGAGTCATGAAATTTAGGTGAGTTTTGATTCACAAGTTTTCATTTCTAATAAGGAGACGAGAGAACACCACAACATTGGTACATCAGGGTTTTAATCACAATTACAGGTAAATCAACCCTAATTAGTTAAATTTAATTTCACAACATTTCATATGATCAATAAGTTAGCTCCATTAGGTTGATATGATACCTTATACTCATTTCAAAATGCCAATTCAATCTCCTAGGTGAACTAGTTTTGCATCTTTAAGAAGTTGACCTATCACCTTAATACTTGATCTCTATAATCATAACTTATTAAAAACAAATTAAAACATTAAATATTCACCATTTAATCATTTACAAAATTCATTTTATCTTTAAAACACATTCCTATACCATTATCAGGTTATCTACATAAGACCCCTTTAATAACCCTTTAAACCTATAACCTAAGCAATTCAAATTAATTGAACCCATAATTAAAAACATAAAAACATTATAAAATATTATTTAAATAATTTCCTAATAAAATAATATATTTTCACATAATATTCAAACATTCTAAATTAAACTAAAACATAACCATTACTTTCTAACATAATCTCTAACCCTTAACCCTATTTACTTCTATTACTTCATGTAAAGGCTATTTCCAATAAATTTTTCTTATAATTTATTAAATTTACAAAATTCAAAATACAATTTCCAAAATCCCATCAACCCATAGGTTACATCAACTAAAACAAATGGTAAAACTAATACTAACCTATCCCCTAAGTACTACTAAATCCACCTACTAACCCTTCTATCAACTAACCCTTTATTACTTGACCTCTAACTAGACTAAAACAACTTATAATGTGTGGTCAATTAAGAATTCAAATGAACCAAATTATAATAATATTTTAAAAAAAGACGTGTTTCTAGCTCTATTAATAATTATCAACATAATTTTCTAATTCTCTCAAAACTAAAATACTTCTATTAAATCCCTTAAACTCCTATTCCTACACATCTATTAACAACACCCTTTAACCTACTAATTTAAAATCATTTAAACTTGTTAGTCTCATAATGGTTTTGACATTTGAGTGCTAACACACTTAACCACTTTCTACAACATGAGCCGAGTCAAAAAATCACAACATGAGCCGACTCAAAAAATCCAACAGGTGTCGAGTGATCTTCAGGTGTCGAGTGACTTCAGGTGCCGAGCATGATACAAGTGCCGAGTAATATTTAGGTGTCGAGTCATAGATGATGCCGAGGAGGATAGAATCAATACCGCAGCCGAGTGAGCTAGTCTCTTATATGTGTCGAGCATCAGGAAAGAGTAAGTGTCGAGTAACACGAAATGCACATATGAGTTTGTAACTTCACTAATTCAAATGTAAACTATTTTTATGGATGACATTGAAGGATCTAGAATGATCAAACAGATAAGATCAAATATTTTGTATTTTCTATACAATCTACATGCAACCAATAAGAAAAATGGAGAAGGCATGCAACCAATAATAAAAGTGCAAGGAATGAGTGGGAAATAGAGATTCAATATGGATCGTAGATCCACATCTAACCCTAAGTCTTCAAATGTCTTTATAAGGAAAACAAAATCTCATTGTATCTGAGATGGATGGTGGAGTGTATGGAAAAACTATAGTGGAGTTTAGAGTGAAGAGTAAAAAGACTTAGAGGAAAAGAGCAGTAATTAAATATTCAATTGATCAAAGCTAAGCAAGGAATACGAACAGATATCAGATTTCATAGAATCAAGATCAAATAAAGAAGATCAAGTACCTGAATTCAGTAAGGATTGTAAGCTATCAGGTTTATTATACCTAATACTCTCTAGCAATTGTATTAGAAAGGAAATCCTATGTTGATAGGTTAGCTTAACAGCTAGGTTGTAGATCCTTTGAAGAGGTGATTAAATCCTTTAACAGGGTAACACTTTTGTTTGTAAATCTTTAACCAGGTCACTATTGACACAGTGTAAAGCCTTTAACAAGGTAGACCATCAGAAGTGGTCAAACATTATTGCTGCAGTGATTTTGTGGGTATCATCCCCACCCCAGTTTTACCTTCTTATTCCTAGAGGGTTTTTGGGTTACCCAAATCTCAAGTGTTATGTGGTGATGCATATTTGTTTCTCATGATTGCTTAATGTTTATATGCATGCATGTTCATTTCAATTATATGTTATTAAGGGTTTAAAAATAGGCTAAAAGCTAGTACTTTTGATTCACCCCCCCCCACCCCGAACTCTTAGAAGCATTCTTACCATTGAGACATTCCAACAAAACTATACTTTTAAAACACAATAATAAGCATTAAATCAAAACCCAAAATCCCATTCCATTGTATCACTACAATACAAATACATTGATCACATATGCAAGAGAATGAAATAAAATGGGTGAACCCACAATAATGGGTTCCACTTTAGTGGGACGAACAAAAATGAAAAAAAATTGCAAAATGGGAAATTGAGTTTACCATATGTTCGCTTGAACATACTTATTATGTTCATGCAAACTTTTTTTTAAATCATGTTTGCGTGAACATACGTGATAACTATGTTCGTGCGAACATATGAAACATCGACTTCCAACGTTTTAAAACATCTTTTCACCCAATTTTTTTGGGTCATATGTTCATGTGAACATATTCACATGTTCGCGCGAACATACAAAATTACATTTTTTTGGGCCCTTTTTTCTTAATTTGTTTTTTTTGTTCTTTTGACACCCATAATTGCAGATAAATGATCTCCTACTGTAAAATAAAAAAATGCCAAAATGTGCTGCTCAGAGCAAGCTTTCTAACGACTATAATTGTAATACATATTTTAATCATTAAGGCTTTCAAATATGAGTTTAACTCATCATAGGTTTATTACCAATTAAACATCAACTGACTTCGACACCTCGGGAAAATTAGTCAATTAGGTTAAAAAAAAATTTAAATATATGTAGGAACTAGCTTATTGAGATACCTTTCTATTCAAAAAAAAAAAAAAAAAAAAAAGGGTTTCTAATAAATTGACTTCAAATTATCTGTGTCAAATGGAACGTATGTCTAAATTACGATTCGTGTCACTTCAAAACTTCATAAACTATACAATATTCAACCAAAATAAATCAAACCAAATGCATCCTCTGGATATTGATGTTACGAATCTAACACCAAAAGAATTACTTCATTATCATTTTTAGAAAAAAAATTTATGTGTGTCAAACGGACTGTCACTCTTTTAAAATATTGAATTTTATTATGTACCATTTTTCAAAGGAGATGAAAAAATTGACATAAATAATTTTTTTTTTAAGATTAAAAAATATGGTTACAAAGTAGGAACAAAGTACTCAAAATCATTAGTTTATGTCATCTTGAAATTGTTTATATTTTTTGAGATATAGTTACTTGAACATGACATTTGTTGCAAAAATATTGATTTCAGTGTCAAAATTGGTCAAAAAGTGGAACCCATTATTGTGGGATCACCCAAATAAAAATCTATTTACAAAAAGAAAAAAAACCTCCATTGGAATGGAAAAGACCAACCTTCACAAGTGTTATGGTATAATGATGTTTGAGAAGATATCAATCCTTCTTTTTGCTTCCTTCAATCCAAAACCCTAATGTCTCTAAAAATAGAGAGTGGGTGAACACTCTATAACTCCAACATGGGCCTCTAAAAAGGCCTCCAAAATCTACCCATCCACCAAGATTAAATTCAAAATTGACCCTTAGTCATTTGGCTTTTATTTGTCCCCTATTCTAAATGTAAGATTAGAAAGGAGTGTGGTTTGAGTAAAGGTCAACACTTACTCAATTTTCACAATATGTGGGAAATGAGATATTTAGAGGGTCACGAAATCCACTAGGGGGTTCTAATAGTATTTGGAATATTCCTAACCCATACCCCTAACACTTAGGTACTTGGATTTTGCTAAAATTGGCCTCTATGACCACTTTTTGGCCTCTAGAAGTGACTAGAAAAATTAAATTCAAATAAACTCATTAGTAGGGGCTTAAGGGGGTTTAATTAGGTTCCTAATAGGTGAGTTAGGCTTAGTGTTACATTTCCAACCTTAGTAGACATGTCATTACATATACACATGACAAGTGTCAAGTGACATTGTAAAATAACATTACACAACATTGGCATGTCAATAATTAAACAATGAAATCGCCTAATACATACATATAATTTATTATTACGAAATAAGTCACTTAATAATGAGGTTCAAATCTCTTCATCAAATTCAACCTTGGTTTCACAATTTGCACATATGGTTGGTTAGAGATTCTCCAATAATTTCTATGTTAACTTTCCTACACACTCAATTTGAACATTAGTAGCTCAATAAAATCACACACACACACACACACACACACACACACACACACACATGCATCATCTTAAAATGGAAGCAATTCTATATAAAGAGTGTTTATCCCTCCGATTAAGTGGTCTGGGGTCATGTCAAGTGCCTTGAATGGGTCTTTGCATGGATCTAGTTGTTGCCCCTTGTTTTCTTTCTTTCATTCTATTTTCAACCTATTTCTAAAAATTTTCTCTATGAAATTGAGGACTTTGACTTTCTAGGTCAAGGGAAACCTTTTAGGTCAAGGATGACCTTGACCCTAACCTAGGGTAGGGTCAACCTCATCCCTGACCCCAGGTCCATTTTGTTGGTGTAAATAAGTATTCACTATTTACACTTTACTTAAGTTTACTTAGGTTAATGCATTATTTAATTATTTATAAATTTGACACCTAGGAGTATGCGTGCTCTTATGAGTTGTCTTGTTGACAACATAGGAGTTAGCAACTCTTTTATGCACATGGTGTCTACAACACAAGAGTTAGCACTCTAATTAAGCACATGGTGTCTACAAAATTTTCACACAAGATACACCCTGTCATACTTATCCTCTCATCTACAATGGAGGATAATCCACTTTTAGTGGATGTGTACTTAGTTGTCATGCTTATCTCCTAGCTCCTTCTAGAGACATTCTAGATGCATCTTAGAGGCCTTTATATATAGGCACTCCTAGTGTGTATGTACATGTTTTGAGATATTCATTCTCATATTGATAATACTCTATTGGTCTATCCTTGTGCTTGTGCTTGAGTTCCTTGATCTTTGATGATTTTACCCTAAGGAAAATTCATACATGGTATTAGAGCTAAGGGAATTTCTCTTCACATGGCCATTTGAGACCATTTTCTTGCTTCATCTCTTGGAGGACCTTGACCCAAATCCAGAGTATCATAGTCATTGGGAGTGTCAAGAGCCAAAGTGGACCTCGCCATTGCGTTCAGAATGTCAATTCGATGAAATTTGACTGTAAATTTTCCTACCCTAGGCCATAGTTGAATTTGAGGCAAACAATTTTGCAAACTAACACCTGAAGGCCCAATTTGTAAATTTGGTATGATCTATTAGATCTGTAATTTAATTTGTTTCAAATCAATATTTTATTTTTTCTTTGCAAATTCATCAACTTTTTTGGAACAATTTTTTTGAATTTTTTTAGGCCTACTAGGCCTACAGAGAAATTTTTACCCTAGCCCCTATAGGGAATATTCATTGCAAATTTGGAATATTCCTTATATTTTCAGCACTGCATATTCTGGCCACACATCAAAAATCAACTGATCACATTCAACAACTGGCGGGAAAATTCCTAGCAACTACCGATTACCACTCTCCACATAACTGGTGGCTTGGTTTGCTTAAACATTGTAGGCATTTGAATTTAAAACACCCACACGGTGTTTGCACATTGCATGTGGGATAAACCCACTATCCCATTGGTGACCATGTCATTCCCAGCAGCCTGACCTTTTGGCTCCCTACTGATAAAATTCCCTCATAGTGGAATCTTTGATGATCACGACAGTCACACCAATTCCTAACAATGTTTACTTTTTGACATTTTATTCTATGACAATGGTTGACTTTTCTACCGTCCATGACTTTCCTGACACCAGAGATCAAAAACTTGGCCCACCCTTAACCACTAGTCTTCACACATGACATTTCTAATAGGTGACATGCAACGGTCTCACCTTACTCTGCACTACATTTGAGTTTGTAGTCTGCAGGCACCACATGACCTTCTTAGATTCTAGACAGCTCAGCAATCAGCGGACCCCTCCACATCAGCTGCCAACTTAACCATCTAGTTTTATACCACCACCTCAGTCGAATACATAGGCCTTGCCATGTTATAGTGTCATATGCCACATCAGTAGGATTCGTATGATCTATATAGTATGGCCCTGCCATGTCACCTTAGGGCCCCTTATTTTTTGATATAAGCATTCTACTATGCTAAATTTTATAGTCATTTGACCGTCATTTCTAGGAAAAATTGAACTATTGTGCTGGCTAATTGAGGCCAAATTTAACCTTATACCCCTTTTTAGATGTAGTTTTGATTTCACAATCTAACTTTGAGAGGACATAACTCAGTCATTTGGACTCCAAATCAAGTGCAATTTTTTTGATTTTGCATAGAATTTCCTAAATTTTTTAGTAGTGCTATTATTTTCTAGTTTTGGTGCATGGATTTGTCAAAAAATTTATCTTTTGGTGACTATACCTATCTAATCCCGCATTTTGCAACTTGAAATGCTCCATACATGCTCATCTGGACACATTTTTAGGTTCTATTTTTTTTCAAAATGCTTAACTTTTCATCTACTTTCCATATCTACTTTCATATTATAGGGTCATGTGGACAAAAATATCACTTTTAGAATTAGGACCTTTTCTACATTGTATTGCTTTGATTACTTTTCAAAATTGTTGTACATCTAAGCTACAATGCTTATTGATAGATTTGAGCCTCAAAAGGTAGTTGTAAATAGAAAAATCAAAAGTCCACTTTGTACATTTTGACAAGTGGCCTATTGTACATATGCTACCTATAAAGTGCCAAATCATACATTGGGGGGGTTGATTGATTTTTTTTGCATTTTGGGGGGTTCATTGATTGATCTCATGGAGTCTTGTCACACATGTCAGTTTGGGGTTAGACCAAAGTTCACAACAGGGAACTATCACAAATGGAGTGCTTTGATACTTAATCATCTAAGAGAACATCAGGAAGTCCTTCCTTATCTCTATTCAAAGATATTGCCACATAATCCTAATTGGACATATCTTTCTAAACTTCTTCACTTTATGTATAACATTATGAGTAAGGAATGTTTTGTTCCTCTTAGTATGGAAAGTTTTCCTCATGATGTTTGGATGGCTCTTTGGGAAGCATATGGAGATCCAACCATTCCTCCATTTCCAAAAGACATTCTATCACCAGGCACTCCAGTTATGGTACCTGCAACTCTAGATGAAATCACACCTCCTGATGCTCCTATTGCTACTACTGATCTAGTTCTAGCCACAGATGCTTCTGATTTAGTGTAGCAAGAAACACCATGTCTTCCTACTTTAGCTTCATGGGAAAACTTCCTTCTAGACATTGCAAGGTTGTTTATGGAGTCTCACATTAAAGATGTGGACATCATTGATGACATTCATCTTATCTTTATTGAGGAGAATACTTCATACATTGTGGAAACTGATAGTGACACCAACAATAGTGATTCAATAGATTTAGATATGTGGGATCCTATTGATAGATATAGGAAGGGTCAGAACATCAGCACATTCCACATGCATGCATTGCTACAGTGATAGGTCCATGTATTTCAACACAATAGGGTACACTTTGTCTTCCAGTTCTAGCATCAAGGGATGGCTTCTTGACACACATTTCAAGCTTGTTTGTGAAGTCCCACATAGAAAATTTGGGAGACATCATTGATGATATACATCTTCTCTTTGATGACAAAGATCCTTCTTCAGTTGTCATGAGGGATCACTCTGACCCTTTTGTCCATTCTCTACATGATCAGTCTTTATAGGTTGATGTGATTGTGGATCCTTATGAATAGTAGTTGCAGGAGGTCTCTTTATCATTTGAGAAGATAGTTGGTTCTTTGGGACATGTTCTACATCCATCCTTGCTAGATCTACACTCATTCTTTTCATCAGTGTTGGAAGGGACGACCATTAGTATCAACACAAGGACAATTGAGCAAGTTTCAAAGACACCATTCATCTTTGGGATTCTTTCTCCACATTGGGGAAGCATCTCACATGTACCTTTAGCATTGTTTCTTCTAAAGAGGAGGAATATTATTCAGCATGCATGGATCAACTTCTACATTGGAGCAACTCTCACTGATCGACAATCTACATTTAGGGGGGGGAGGGGACATCCTTGTCTCCTTTCTTCCTCTTCTCTTTTATGGGGGAGATTTTTTCCTTCTCTAACTTCTCTATTGTATATAATTGATGTATGTCATAATGGGTGATCTTGATTACTCTATCCATTCATGCATCTTTTTTTTTAATCTCTTTTTTTGGGGAAGGGCATTTTGGGGTCGGGGGGGGGACTACCATGTCTCCTTTCTTCCTCTTCTCTTTTATGGGGGAGATGTTTTCCTCTTATGGGGTTTTTTCCTTCTTCGACTTCTCTATTGTATATACTTGATATATGTCGTAATGGGGGATCTTGATTACTCCATCCATTCATGCATCTTTTTTTTTTATCTCTATTTTTGGGGAAGGGCTTTTCTCATGAGTTTTTCCCTCTTTCTCTAATTTATGAGAGATTTCATTGTCTTTTGTACATGGGTACCTAACATGGCCTAGCAGCTGGGACCCATCATTCATTTTCATCTTAATTTTTGTGAGCTTAAGTGCATTCCCCTAAGTTACACTTAAGGGGGGGTTGTTGGTGTAAATAAGTATTCACTATTTACACTTTACTTAAGTTTACTTAGGTTAATGCATTATTTTATTATTTATTAGTTTGACACCTAGGAGTATGTGTACTCTTGTGAGTTGTCTTGTTGACAACATAGGAGTTAGCAACTCTTTTATGCACATGGTGTCTACAAAACTGGAGTTAGCACTCTAATTAAGCACATGGTGTCTACAACATCTCCACATGAGATACACCTTGTCATACTTATCCTCTCATCTACAATGGAGGATAATCCACTTTTAGTGGATGTGTTCTTAGTTGTCATGCTTATCTCCTAGCTCCTTCTAGAGACATTCTAGATGCATCTTAGAGGCCTTTATATATAGGCACTCCTAGTGTGTATGTACATGTTTTGAGATATCCATTCTCATATTGATCATACTCTATTAATCTATTCTTGTGCTTGTGCTTGAGTTCCTTGATCTTGGGTGATTTTTCCCTAAGGAAAATTTTATATATTTTTTTATTTCTTGGAGTTCCGGGACATCAGGCTTTAGAAAGTTTCATTTTCTTGCTTCTAGGTCAGCTATTTTGGGTTCAAAATGATAGACTCTTAAATTATATTTAATCTAGGTCCATTTTTAGGGGTTAAGGTTAATTGGGATTTAATGTTCCCATGTTGGCCTTCTCTAGGAATTTGTGCCCCAGATCTCTATATAAGGAAGCCTCCTCCTCTCATTTTTCTCTAAGATGCATGGTGATATCAGATGAACTATTACCTTTCTAATCCATAATTTATAAGTAGATCCACCTACTATGAATTTTACATATGATTATTTTATGAAGTGAAGATCTACTAGCATTCAAGCATTCAAGTGTTCAAGCATCCAATTCATCAAGGAGGTCCATTGTTAGTTATTGAAGGATTCAATCTTTATGGAGCCCTCTTGTTGAAGATTTATCCATCCATATTTATTCAAGTCTTTTTCTATGATAAGATACATTCAAGATTGGTGTTGAAGATTTAATACCATTAATTTGAGACATCCTACATACATTTTTACATTCATTTGGATCATCCATAATTATGGATTCAAGGATTCAAATCCTCCACAAGGATTTCAATATATAAGAAAGGTGAATAGTTCCATTTACTTTGTTTATACATATTGAAATTTCAATTAAATTTCATGGTTGGTTCCAAACTAGGGTTTGACCAAGGCAAACCCCCCCATCCAAACAAACAAACCATTTTCTTGTAGATATAGGTGTGGAATAGTGAATGGATACCCTTTTCATCAAACCTATGAGATCCGTGATAAAGAAATTTTGTCAAAGCAGTGTAGATCAAGGTCAACTTTTTTGGGCTACAATTGTGCCTCAAGGTAAGATTGTGCCTTGCTATCAGGGTCAAGGTCGACCTCCCTTCAAAAGTATAAAAGTTTTTTGGGTTTTCTTCATCTCGACATTTTCAGTCTGAAACAAGTTGCAGAGATTCCCAAAATTGTACACAGATACTAGAAATCAACATTTTACAAATTTATCCTACTTCAAGGTTAGTATTTGTCTTTTATCTATTTCAAGATTTAAGTATATACTTTTCAAAATAGTAAGACCATAGGACCTCATTTCTCCCTATTTTCCATTGCATGATCCATTTGTGTATTGATCACTTTCTTGTGCTCAATCCATTTGGATCATTCCTCTTGGGAATTCGGGTTAAAGATAGGTCATATTTTCTTTCTATTGATTTTGATGAACTCGATATGCTTACCCTCTTTTCTTTTGTGAAATTAGATGCCCTATTATGTTTTGCAGTCTTATATTTCATTTCATATTTTTTTCTTGCATTAAGATTAGATTTCATTTATGTTCTCGCATTTTAATTCAAAAACACAAAGAATTTGCAAAATTTCTTTCAAAATACACAAAACATTTATGCCTTATGTTTTCATAGTTTAGTTCATTTACATTGCAATTGTTTATGAGCTTTATTACTTCTAGTCCTACTTCTAATCTTAGGGTTAGATGCAGTTGTAGACTTATGGATACCTTTGAGCTTGAGTCTTCTTCTCCTTTCCTTAGGATTCTGGATGTGACTTTGATTCTTCCTAATTCTAATTCTCTTAGGGCCCATTTGGCGAGCAGAATACAAGCGATATAGGCATATGTAAATTCCAAAAAAATTGAATTCCTCGTTTGGATGCACCAAAATGGAATTGGAATACAAATTAAAATAGGAATACATATTCTAATTTTGGCACAAAAATGGGGTTTTGCAATTCCACCCAAATATGTGTTATTCCTATTGCACTTTTTTTTAATTTTAGAAAACATAAATTTTGCGGTCCGCAAATTCCCATCAAATATTGGCTGAACCAAATAGAGAATAGGAATACATAGCCCCATTTTCTATTCCAAAATATGTATTCCTGTTCCACTTTCCAAACAGGCCCTTATGGAGAAAAACTCTTCTCACTCATCTCATGATGAGGATGATGCTTTAACAGTTCCTCCTGAACAAGTCCAAAAACTTTCAAATGAACTTGATAAAATGGGTAATTGGCTTCTTCAAGAAAACCTTAATCAATATTATATTCAGGCTATAGAGTGTCATGTCTCCTAATTAGGCTAATATAAGTAAATTATTATGAATAAATAAATATATTATTTCTTAATGTTATAATATATTAAAAGAAATATTGATATATTATTAATGATACAATAGATTATTAAAGAATAAATAATAATATATTATTGATATAATAATAATACATTACTAAGGTAATAAGGTAATATTAAAGGTCAAATCATTATTAATAAATAAATAATAATATAATAATGTTACTATCATACAGTATGATATTACATTATAACTATAATGTGATATTAGTATTAAAATATAATAAATAAAAGATAGATAATATTAGTAAGGTAATCAAGATTCATGGACATCAATTGCACACATAATAATAACAATAGTGTTATTAATAAATTATGTACACTATTACTAATACAGTACAACCATTAATGTAAAATAGTACAATATAAATATACAAATATAAAAGTAAATAGTCTAATATTATGTAATTTTAATAATTATATTGATGAAGTTAAATAAATAATAGTAATACCTTATAGAGTATTATTATCCAAATTAAATTATTTATCATGAAAGATATAAATGTTAATAAGTTATACCCATATCACCATTTATTTATTATAACACGAATTATAATATAATTATGATATATATTATAATATATACCATCAAAGTGTGTTTTCCAAAGTACAACAAATAATAAATACAAACATTTACAATATTAAGTGAAGAATATATTGTATAGAAGGATTAAATATATATTAAATGTAGTAATCATTACATGTCTAAAGTCGCGTCCATTCTATCATCCAAGTATATATGGGATAGATAGCCAAACATTTATGCATAGCATAAAATTTGTCTTGCCGGGGTACTCCTTGTATGGAATTGAAAATAAATAGGTCAACCATAGCTAATAGAAAGCAACAATGAAAACAAATATTGTGGACAAGCGTAGAGATGAAGTCATGATGAACATACTTAAGCAGTGGCAATAATACGGTGATTGTGTGAAATTTTACATGAAGCAACAAAAATCAATTATGATATAGTAAAGGGTGAATTGGAAGTAAAGTGATTCATAAAATATCAATTAAGTCAATGAGATGATAATTTCTAAGGAAGCGATAAAGAAGAAACAAAGACATTCATCTTGTATGGTATCAACTATATACATAGATGAGGAAAGAATACATTTGCTAGCGGTCAGAGGAGCCCATGATAATGTCCTTTAACAATAAGGAAATCAGGTAATGAGTTGGAAAGGGTAAAATGATGAAAGTAGCCAAGAATCCACGTCTTTATGAACTATCTCAGATTGAAGAGAAAGTCGTGTCGTCAATTACATTTACAATTTGGATAGATGGGGATAGATAGATTGTATGTCATCTTGAACCCTAAGATAGTGATAATAAAATGTTGTGATATATTATATATGTGCAGCGATAATCTAGCACTGGACAATTTATCTAGATAGAGATTAATAAACACTACTTTGAAAATAACAAATGATATAGATTATTATGCAGTGAATAGATGATTACAACAATGAGAAAGAAAGTGAGTAGCTAAGTCAAGACCACAATTCCATCAGCAAGGATACTAGCCACATTAGCTTGAAGAAGAGTAATCAGCAATTAAAGAGAATGACTATAGTGAAAGTATCATTCTACAGTGGTTATTGTGTATTTTGTTTATACAAATAATTACGGAAAGAGACTTGACCATTACTAAATATTAATTAACACATGAAGTAATGCCTCTTTCCTAAAAGATGTCTCTTTCTATTTGATATAAGAGTATACAAGTAGTATGAGTAGTAGGGGGAATGTGTGTTGTCAAAGAGTGGATAAAAGGAAAGTCGTAAAAAAGTGAATGACCCCAAAATGGGTTCATTACATAGAGGCTCTTAGAAAAGCTCTTCATGATAGTGACCAACGTGTTAATCTCTTGCATGGTATTACTCACCTTGTGCATTCCAATGTTAAACCTTTAGCTCAAGAAGCTCAAGATTTAGCGTTGTTTCCTCCTACCACTGGTGTAGAAATTTCTTTTGTTCCTTTCCCTAGTGTTCCTACTTATACTCCTTCTTTGGTGACTGCAACGGTTCCCTCTATCCCTATGAGTGTTCCTCCTGTGTCCCTTCCTACATCACAACCTTCTTATCATAATTTTTCTTTTACTTATTCTATTGCTCTTGCAACCATAGTTCCTAGTGTTTCTCTAGTTGTGTCTTCCATTCCTATAGCTTCTGACACTTTACCTAGTGTACCTAATGCTACTATTCCTCCTATTTCTTCTCATGATTCAATAATTATTAGTTTGGCTCAAATTGTGTCATCTTTACAACAACAACTTGCATCCTTGACTCAAAACAAGTTTAGTATTCTTACTTGTGACATGGGAAGTCATTTGTACTCTCCTTCCTTAGCAATTCGATATGCCTCATCTTGAGAATTACAATGGTAAGGGAGACATTGTTCATCATGTTAAAACATTTCAAATCCTTTATAGTGATTATGCTCATGATCATAGGATTTAGCTAATTTGTTTGCTCAAACTTTTCGTGACAAGACATTACAATGGTTTTTTCCCTTGAATCCTTATTCTATTACTTCATTTCCTCAACGTGCTAATGCTTTTATTCAAAATTTCAAAACAACATTGGCCCACAAGTGTCTTTGACTAATTTGATGCATTGTAAACAAAATTCTAAAGAAAATTTGACTAAATTTATTGGTAGATTTCAGGATTTGCATGCTCGGATTTCCTATCATGTTCCTAATATTGATATTCAATGTATGTTTATTTCAAATTTGCAAAAAGATATTAGAGATAAATTTATTCTTATTGAATTTACTTCTTTTAAACAACTTTGTATAGTGCTTCATCATTATCAATTACAAGTGAGTCAATTTGAGAGCACTACTCCAATTGCTCATGTTCCTATTGATAAAAGTGATGTTGCTCCTAATCCAAATAAAGTTCAAAAATTCAATAGATATGTCAAGATAAATAAACAAGAAAATGCAATTTTTGATCAAGTTGTTGTTGCATCTCATAATACCACTTCTACATCCACTACTTTTTGACTAAATCGTACATTTACTCCTCCTTCTAAATCTTTACATTCTATTGTGAATAGGTTGTTAATTGCTAATATGATTACTTTACCTCCTATTCGACCTCTTTTACCTACTACAAAGGCATCTAAATCTTTTGATTTGAAAGATTTTTGTCAATATCATCGTCAAAATGGTCATGACATTGAGAAACGGTATTCTTTAAAATGTAAGGTTCATGACTTAATTGATTCTAATGCTTTATCTATTGATAATTTTGATGGTAGTGGAAATAAATTTGTTTCTCCTCCTAATCAAAATCTAAAAATCTATATGAATCTTTTACCTACACATGAGACTAATACTATTACTCAACCATCTTCTATGGATATTGTGTATGATTCAAAGATGGACTATCTTAATCATGGTGTTAATCAATTAGAGCATGTGGTTCAATTTGTATCTCCACCTCAATCTCAAGTTTCAGCTCTACCTCAACTGAAAGCGAAGCCTAAATTGAAACCTCAACCTAAACCTCAACAACAACCTAAGAAAAAATGACCTCGACAACTTTTGATTACCTTTGATGATTATGAGACTATTAAAGCTCCTGATGGTTCCCCTTATATTTATGCTAAGATTCCTAAGATACTCATGCTTGTGGTTGTCTTGTTGATTCTATCTTCTTAGTTAATGTGATTACACAAGAAAAACTTTCTATGAAAGGTTTGCAACATGATTTTTATGATACATTAGATGTGTAGATTCAAACTTGTAATTTTTTTCTTTATCCTTCATTTGGTTCTATTGATTTATTAGTTGAACTTTGTGGAAAATTTATGGACACTACCTTTGTTGTTGTTCCTAGTTTTGATCAGTTTCAAGTTAAGCTTGGTTTACCATTGTTAAATACCATGCATGTTGTTGCTTCACCTATTCATAAATGTCTTAAGTTTTTTTTATGATGATGAAGTGAAAATGGTGAATCATAGTTTATATCATACTTCTAGGCTTAGGGATTCTACTACCATTGACTTCTTTTGGCCTTCATTACCTTATTCATGTCCTTTTCAACCTAATCATCTTTTCCACTCATATCAAGCCTATAAGCATAATAAGATTCTTGAGTTAAGTTTACCTCCTATGGATCTTAACTATGGTCTTTTTCCTACACCTTACATACCTCCTTTATCTATGGCTTCTACATCTTTTAATCAAGCTCCTCCTATTGCTTGTTAGTCTCCTGATAATTCTATTAATCCTCCTATAGAACCTGCAAAGGATCTTGGTTCTAAACATATTTCAAGTAAGGAAAAATGTGATTGATCTAGTAACAAATGTCGTAAGAAGTGTCATGCTCAAGCTAAAGCTCATAATTTTATTGTTCAAAAATATTTACCTTCTCTGCATACAACTATGAATGATGTGTTAGAAGAAGTTGTTGCTAATAATGATGTTAAGATGCATGATTCTAATGATTTTATTCGTATCTTAGATCCTATCTTGATTAATTTATATGAAGAAGATACTATTAATGATGTTAATTATGTTAATGATGAATATGAAACTATTGACATTGACATTGATTTACCTTATATGCTTTCCTCACAATTGACACTTACACCTAGTATTGAACATTATGATTCTCAAGAGGATCTTTGTTTAAAACTAGCTATCATTCCTACTATGTTGGATATGGTCCCTCTTGTGAGTTACCTACATTCCCTAAATGATATACAATGAGATGGGAAGAGTAGGCAGAGCACTTGATTGGCTAGTCCTTCATGATAGCCTTTTGTGTGTTGTATTGTGCTTCTCTTGTGATGTGTTTTCTAAATGTTGTTAGATTCTATTATATGATCTTTATTTCTTTGTTGGTGCAAGGTGATAAAAGAATCAAACCTTTTGTACTATTCCTCTATATGTATCTCTATTCTTACATATGTTGTTTCATCTTATGTTATACATGTGCTATTGCTTGAATATGTTTCCTTGTGTAATCTATTTGGATTCGTGACTTGGTAGCACTGATTCTTTTTGGTCTCTAGGTCATGGTCTGAGATAGATTGCTTATAGGTTTTCCTTGACCTAGATGTTGGTTATGACTCTTGATATTGTTATCTATTTGGGACTTGATACTATCTTCTTAGCATGGTGGGAGTGAGTCATTTAGGTTATACAAGGTTAGGTGGTAGTGCCTAATTGACATTGTTTGTACATTACATTATTAGGCTTTTTTAGCTTAGGCAATCCTCTAACCTTTCTCATGTTACTAATACTGACCAGGTTATCAAAATTGATATGACATTACCTTTTGTACCACAACCATACATCATCAAATTTTACAACTAAACAAGTAGCATCACCTATATCAAGATAGAATGGATTACTTCTGGTTTAGTCACCTTTTCCAACCATTCTTCCATTTGTGTCATATATCTTAGCAACCTTCTTTCCAAATTCAACTTTACATCCCAAATTATTCAATTGTGACACACTCAACAAATTATAGTTAAGTCCCTCAACATAGTAAGCATTGTCACATAAAATGTTATCTGTGAACTTGGTAGAACTTTTTTCTTTTATTAAACATGGTGTATCATTACCAAATCTTACACTATCTCTATCATAACAATTCAAGGTAATGAACTTACTTTTGTCTCCAGTCACGTGATTTGAACACCCACTATCAATGATCCACTTGTCATTTTTGTTCACACAAGTCACAAGTGCAATTGGCTCATCTTCATTAGATTCATCCTTCATTGCAACATATACTACTTCATCATCATGTTCATCATAAGTTTTCTCTTCAGTAATGTAGCATGACTTTTTTCCTTTATCTTTATAGTCCTTGTTGCTTTCATCTCTTCTATTTTTGTAATTGTCACCACCTCTATAATTTTTCTTTTCTAGACATCTAGTAGAAATATGACCAATTTGATTGCAATTAAAACAAATAATAGGTAACTTACCTTTGAACTTTCCTTTACCTTTGTGGAATCTTCTTGCTAGTAGTGCTTCAAGTTGTTTGACATCTTCCTCATTTGTATCATTGTCACTAGATACATATTTCATCTTTTTCTTTTTCTTCTTCTCATCAAGTTTCTTCAATGAAACTTTAGCTTTGAAAGTAGATTCAATACTCTCAGATTTGTAATTATCAAAGTTAGATAGCTCAAAAGTAGTAAGTCTACCTACCAATCCTTCAAGTGATAGATCATTCCCTGGTATGCATCCTAGTTCATGAATTATAGAAATTCTAATAGCATATACAGGTAGTAGTGTCCTTGAAATATTACCTAACATAGTATCACCATCTAATTTTCCATTAGCTCCTCTTATTGCATTAACTACTTCTTTTATCCTTGCAACATATTTAGCAATATTTTCACCTTCTTCCATTCTCATTTCATCAAACTTACCTCTGAGGCTTTCAGCTTTGGCTCTAAGAACATTGGTATCTCCTCCATAGATAGTAGCTAAGGCATTCCACATTTTCTTTGCATTTTCAGTACCTTTAATATTATGAAATTCATCATAACTTAGGGAAAATTCAATCTCTAGCATTGCTTGGTTGTGTTCTTTCTTCTTTCTTATATTCTAAGTAGATGGAGCACGAACAGGATCAACATGCTCAATGGTAATGGTAAATTGTGCATGATCTCCAAGTCCTCCAAGGTATAGCTTCATCAAACTTTTCCATGCAGGAAAGTTATCTCTATTGAGCTTTGGTACTTCTCTTTTCGATATCTTGATCTTTGCACTTCTAGTACCTTTAAACTAGTCTTCTTTAAGTAGATGGCTTTGATACCAATTGTTGGAATACTTTTAGAATAATTGAGGAGGTTGGGGGGTGAATTAGTTATCCAAGGTCCAAATGTATAAATAAAAATTTTCACAACTTAGTGAACCCATAAAACATTATTCATCATGCATCCATGCATAAGATTATGTAATCACTTAAAACTTGTAGGTTATTATCAAATCAAATTGCAGAAATGTAAACATGAAACATAAAAAATTCATCAAAAAACCTGACCTAATGATTTATGTGGAAACCCAATTTGGGAAAACCAACAGTAACATACTATTTCTTTTTCACTCTTCTGAAGGGATGCCCTACAAAAGGCCAACCCTATTAAAGGTTATAATACACATTGTTAAATGTGATCCTGTTAAAGGATTTGAATCACCCTGTTAGAAGTGAGTCTTGTTAGAGGACTTTAGACCATTCACTTGGAATGTCACCTGGTTAAAAGATTTACAAATGACTCTTAGGTCAACATTAATCTAAAGGATTTACCCTAGACTAATACAATTGTTAGAGAGTAAAAGTAAGGCTTGATTTGATACAACTTACAACTTAATTTGCAGATTACATATCACTATTTTAGTCCTTCATTCTGCTTGACCTTCATATTTTGTAGTTCTGACAGCTTGTTCACCTTTCAAGCATTCATCTCCTTAAGCCTTCTTGCTTAGCATGCCAATGCAGTCTCCCCTTAGGTCACTTAATGAAGCAGAGCCCTTGACTCCTTGTCTTCCTTAGGTTCTCGCATACAACTGTCTTTGCTACATGACCAACCATTCCTATAAATAGGAAATTAAGATATTTTCCCACTCATTTTCCATTGTCCAATTTAGGATTAGGATAGATTAGGTAGGATACAATGAATCTATTCCACATTCCATCTCTCTTCTAGAAACTTCTATTTGAATTTGCCTAAAAATGGTTTACCTTGAAGTCTGTGCCACTAGTGCATCATCCTTATCTTCCACCTAGTTCACAAATTCCAAGAAAATAAAGTTTTTAGCTTAGATTCATCGAATTCACAATCTTTTAAATAATGTAGTAGCTCAACATTATCTTGCTTTTGATGCTCAGCACATACTGTGTCACTCGGCATCCACTGTGCAATCGCTTAGCACAAACTAAAGTTTACTGGTGCTCTACATCAACTAAACTTTACTCAACATCCACTGTTCTACTCGACATACACTAGAATGAAGTTTTTCTCAACTTTAACTAATTTTTTGCTTATCTTGTACTAACTTTTATTGACACCTACTATCCACTCTGTCAAGTTTGGCAAACAAATTTTGTGTAACTTGTTCTTCTAAACTTTCTTAGTGTAACTAGCTTTTGTAACCTTAAATAGATTATCAATACATCATGTCATCACTATCTTAACTAATTCTTATACTTCATTACATAATCATAACTCAAGCTTTCCTCTAGGTGCTATTGTTACATCTTTTAATCAAATCATCTTCATCAATCAACTAAGTGATAGTACTTAAATCATATAAACAGATGTCTTACCATAAAATAGTAGGTTTGACATCAATGACAAAAAAATGATTGAAACATACTTCTATGTTCTCAACAATCTCCCTTTACAATCTCCCTCTTTGATTGGCTTCTTCAATCCATTCTCAACATGACCCCCTTCAATACATTTCATGATAACATATGTCCCTAAGGATAACCTATAACCCCCTTCGATTTATTTCATGACAACATATGTCCCTAAGGGTCAATAAAAGCACAAACCTATATCACTCTTTTATAAAGGAAAAGGCTAACAAAAGTATAATCATTTAACTTCAATGACATCAAACTGATATTATTATTTAGAATTTAAAAATAAAGCAAACTAATAAAATATGTATAAATGGATGAAGATTATGATTATTATTTATAATGATTATTTGGAATAAGAATTGATATATTATCCTAATTTTTAAAGATAATTTTTTAGTTGCTAAGAAATGCTAAAAATTAGGGGTCTAGTTCCCACAACAAAACAAAATGGATATAACCCTTTTTCCCTTTGATCTCAGATTATGTTATAGACAACACGTATAGATAGGTCAAGGAAAAATAAAAAATAGTTTTTGACCTATATTTTCTCTTTTATAATAGTTGAAATTTCAACTCAACAAAAATTGATAGTTTTCATCTTCCACCACATGTATCCTAACAAATATGTCCTTAATGAAAGACAAATTATGCATCCAAGAAGAGGACTCTTTCTTGTAGAACATCGTATTCTTGTCAATTTTTTTATATATGATTGAACATGTCTTTCTTTCTCAAAATCAACATTTCCTCAAGTGTTAAAATATGTCCTTGTAGTATTTTTAATTACAATATACTATGTCTAAGTAAAACACTATAAACTCTACATGAGAATATTATTGACTTTGAGCTCTACAAAATGTGTTTATATGTTATTATAAAATTATCATTAAAAAGAGTAAGAGTTATTGAAATGTCACTTTTCTAAAATAATTTATTTCTTTAGTAATTAGACACAAATTGGTATAAAACATGCATGTAATAGATACTTCCAAGTGGAAAAATGTGAGAACATATATAACTTAGCTAGAATGAATTTATATATTGATCATATGTTAGAAAAAAAATTAAAAAATAAGATAGAAATACTCAAATTTGGTCATTATGATAGTAGCCTAAAAGGTGACACAACTTTATAATTTTACCCAAATTCTAGGACCCCTAAGGTCGTATGTTGTCAATTATTGTGTCAAAGGAAGTCATAGGTTAACCTATGACACCCTTTGACCCATATGATAAATTATAGGGGGCATAGGTTAACCTATGAACCCCTTCGACCCATACGATCAATTATAATGTCCCTACGGGTCCTATGACCCCTAATGACATATGTTGTCATGAAATGAGTTGAAGGGGTTATAGATTAACCTGTGACACCCTTAAACCTATAGGATCAATTCTAATATGTCCCAAAGGGTCCTATGAACCCTAAGGACATATGTTGTCATGAAATGTGTCAAAAGGGGTCATAAGTTAACCTATGACCTCCTTTAGCCCATACAATCAATTTTAATATATCCCTATGGGTCTAGACTTTTGTTGTCATGAAATGGGTTGAAAGGGGTCATAGGTAGGTTGACTTATGACTCCCTTTTACCCATTTCATGACAATATATGTTGCTAGGGGTCGATCAACTATGACCCCCTTCGACTCATTTCATGACAAGATATGTCCCTAAGGGACATATCTTGTCAAGAAATGGGTCGAAGGGGGTCATAAGTTAAACCTATTAACTCCTTCGACCCATACGATCAATTAAAAAATGTCCCTAGGGCACCTAGGATCCCTAGAGACATATATTATGATGAAATGTGTCGAAAAGGGGCCATAATTGACCTATGACTCCCTTTGACCCATACAATCAATTAGAATGTGCTCATGAAATGAGTCAATATGGGTCATAGGTATGTCCCTAAGGGACCCCTAGGGGCATATGCTGTCATGAAATATGTCGAAAGGGGTCATAGTTACCCTTCGACTCATACGATCAGTTATAATATGTCCTTAAGGGACATATATTGTCATGAAATGTGTCCAAAGGGGTCATAGGCTTTGACTCATACAATCAATTACAATATGTCCTCCCTAGGGGTCCTAGGACCCCTAGGGACATATGTTGTCATGAAAGGGGTCATAAGTCAACCTATTACCCTTTGACTCATACGATCAATTATAATGTCCTTGGAAGTTTTTACTATCTAAATTATAGAATTATGAGAACATGTTTTATGTTCTTATTACAAAAGCATGATTTAGAAAATGAATAAGACTAGTTGGTAAGCATATATGAATTTAATGCTTATTTATTTTAATTAAAATAATTAAAATAATCAACACAACTATGAAATATAGAATCAAATTGAAAATACATTTATAATACCTGATCAAGTTAGAATGCACACTCAAATCAATATGAATGTTAAACAACAAAATCGATGCTCAAAATTACTTTTCTGCTAAAACAAACAAATTCTCAATGGGAAGGTGTGACTCAAGCATGTCACCTCCAATCCATAAGATCCTCGTAGCAATACTTATATGAACATTAGATGTATTATTCTTTGTTAGAGAGATCGTTGGAAATCGTCAATTCAATTTTTTTTCCTAAATCGTCAATTCAATTTTAAAATATATGGAGCAAATGGAGTTTGGAACAATTGTTTGTCATTCTACCAATTTGCCTGCTATTTGGGATTTCACTTTCTTGTGATAAGTTTCTTTTGTAATTTAACTTTCTTCGAGTGTTAACTATATATTTTCTTTACAAATTTATATTATTTATTTTTGAATATGCTTAACAATCTTACACAAAAAAATTTAATATTTGCAATATTTAAATATTTTAGAGTTTTATTATTATAATATTGATAAAATATTTATTTTATTTATTTATTTTTGTACATAGTTCAATTACATTTGTAGTCTACCTGTAATTCTTTATAAATCTATTCAATACAATATCACAATTTGAAAGAGAAGGATGTGAGTTTTTTAACTGCTTAAGAGCTCCAAGAGAGAGCAAAGCCTAGCCATTTATTCTTATTGGGCCACGATATGACCACCAGCTTAATTTCATTGGAACACCAATAAAAACAGTACAACAACTGAATAAATAAAAGAAGAATATAATTGAACTGGCATAGCTTTTACAGCAATAGTTTTTAAGGCGTCCATTGAGATGGGGAAAATTGTATGTAGACTTTTTCTTTTAACAAGTGAGATGCTCTAATTAAATCAAAATAATGAAAAAAATATCACATCACTTGTGAGAGGCATTGGACAAACCGAAAAATAAATGGTAGATTGCTTTCCTCTGAAAAAGAATAAAGTGAGCAATGGAAAATGTGGACATCCGTTCAGAAGAAACGTGAGAGGTTGCAATTCAAAGCCGAGAAAGAACAATATGATTTCTTTTTCGTAAGTGTTAAAATATTTTAATGAAATTCATGAGTGTGGTCCTCTAAATGTAAAATAAAATATAATTTTTCAGAAAACTAGCATTTTTTTTTCCCCTTAAATATGACTTCTCAGAAGGATTATTGTATAGATTTGCCTACTTAATAGCATATTTAAGCATATTTCTATTTTTACTTTTATGAATGAATGAAACACTATACTGTTTGGAAGTCTTATTAATTTATCCATTTTTATGAATTAACTTGGAGCTCTTATCTTGCATTTCTCTTGGATGATATTCTCATCCAATATATAAAAAGCAATAATATGAACAATTTCAATTTAATGATTTTTAATAGGGATTCAAACTTGCATTTGTGTACCATTACAAAATGTTTAAATGTTTGACTATATTTAGAAAAAATCACAATCAATATGAACACTCTCTTTAATTGCATTGTCCTTGTATCAAAATTTAATTATTTTTGTATATAGACATTTAACCTTTCATAATCTATTGATGAATATGTATTTTATCTTTATCATAGTAACTCTTGACATAAAAAGTATAAATAATCTCTAACTTATCAGATGTCTTCTTCTATTAAATATCATATGAACTCATATTGTTCATTTGTACAATAAACACTTATATATATATACATATCTATATCATCCTATAAGGTTATTCAATCACTGTTTACATAAATTAGTTTGGCACATCAACTTCATGATTATGAAACGCATGAAGGGTTCTTGGTTTAGCCTTCTTGGGCCTATTATTATAAAAAAAAAAATCACATTTTAATAAAAATTAATTGCAACTTTACCAAAAACCATTAGCACCCATATAATCCCAATGAAACTCAGAGAAAAACCATGCTCCTCTACTTTGGTTTTACCTAAATTTGTTACAATGTCACAAAAATCACCACTGACAACTAACACCAAAACCCAAGAGCATACAACTATTTGTTATAAAAGCAGCAAGAAGAGGGTCTTGGCCCTTGGTACAAGTAGCATTAGGGAAGCACATTAACAAAGGATTAACCACTTACAGAGAGTAGAAACAAAAGGAGCCCCACATAACTTTTCTCTATCAAAAACAAACTTAAGAAAGGATTTAAGTACCAGAGTAGCAGCTGTATATGAGCAATGTCAGTATGCTAATACAAACCAAATTTAAATAAAGCTTCTACAAACTAAACAAAATTCATAAACTTCAAGATAGACTAAGATGAGCTCTCAATTGAGAATATAAGCCGTTAATGGGCTCTCTCAATGAGAAGCTCTCTTGTTGAGTAGCTTTGTCTAAATAGATAGCATGTATGCTCAAGCTTTTATGCTTCAAAAAGGGCTTCAAATGGAGTTGGAATTTGGGTGTGAGTGTATGGTTTTGATGTAAAATGGCTTCTCAAAATGGCATTATGACTTTACTTCATGGATTGTGTTGTTTTGCAAAGGGGAAGGATCCAATTTATAGGCAAGAGGCTTGAGGGATCAAGGGCTAGGATGCAAGGATGGGAAAAAGCTCATGGAGGGCTAAGATTGCATGAGAGGAGAGCACATGGATTGTGCTTCCTTACAGCCAATCAGGGAGTGACACATGTCATAGGGTGAGAGGATGGAGGAAAGGGGAAGGATGAGTCAACAAAGGAGGCTCAAGGGATAAAATCTTCATAAAGACCCTCATAATGGCTTGTAAGAGCAATAAAAGGGCTTGGAAGAGTCATTTATGGCCTAGTGGGCTTCATAAAGTTTTATGGTTGGGATATTTTGAAGGAGATGAGAGGAATTTCTACTTGGGCTTAATTAGAAAGGTTTTAAGCTTGCTTAGGCTTGTGCAAATGATTAGAGGATGGATTAGGATGGTTTAGGATTAGCTTAGGGATAGGCAAGTGGATGACATTTAATGAGGGTGGTTGAAGGAGGAGATATTTGTTAACTTTGGCTTGGGTTAGTAAGTCTTAACCCATTTTTAGATAATGTGACAAGGTTAGGAGGGGATTAGGATTAGGTTTAAAGACATCTTCTAGAAGAGTCTAGACTTTGGATGAGGATAAAGACTTTCTAGAATAGTCTAGAATTTCCTAGGATGAGGATGAAGACTTTCTAGAATAGTCTAGAACTTCTTAGGATGAGGATATTTTTAGGAAATAAATAAAATTTTATTTATTTCAAGGGTTTGGGTTGAGGAGATATTTATTAAAACTTTTTTAATAAATATGAGGATTAATATTTAATCTTAATTAAATATTTTGATTTGGGATTAGGGGTAGGAAATGATGGGATTAGCCTTTAATCAAAATTAAAGAAGGATTAGAAGATTTTGGAAGAGGTTAGTAGTCTTAAGGAAATTGGCCAAGTTTTGGGCAAAAAATAAATTTTTTATTTATTTTGGATTTTTTGGTCAATTTATTAATTAAATAATTAATAAATAAGGAAATAATTTGTTTAAATAAGATTTAAACATTTTTGGGAGGGATTCCTTAATTAAATATTTTTAATTAAGATAAAGAGATTTAATGGCATAAAAATTAATTAATTAATTAATTAATTAATGATGATGTCATCAGAAATTTTTCAGAAAATAAAAAAAATTTATTTTCTAAAAGTTTTTGGGTGTCTACATTTTGCCCCTCTTTGATGTGATGCTGCAAGTGGCATGGCATCAAAGATAAGTAAATAAGATGCCCAAGGCTAGAGTAGAAGAGGAGAGAATGGACTGTGAGATGCCCCCTCAAGAAGGCGGCGGGGAGAGAAAGTGAGGCTCAATGGCTTCTTGAAAAGTACAAGAATCTCGGATGAGCAAGGAAACTCAGATTGGCTTAAGAGAAGAGGTTTAGTTAGCTCAAACTCTCACTATGGGAGAATGATAAAGGAGAATCAGATGCACAAGAGGAAGCAAGCTTAAGACTTTAGGGAAGGTGGAGGATGAAGGAGCAGAGCGCTATAAAAGGAATCTAGGATGGGGAGATGGATGAGGGGACTAAAAAGCTGATGCAACAGGATTTCAAAGAGTCAGATTGGCAGAAGATGGGTTTCGAAGATCCCTAGGACTAGGATTGTGGATCTCGAAAGATGAGGCTTGGTGGATTGATTTGGATTGGTGGATCCCTAAGACTAGGATTGTGGATCCCTAAAGCTAAAGGTGAGGATTGATTCAAAGAGATACTGATGTATAAGCTGGGGTAGGAGAGACGGATGCTAGATATGGATGGGGGATAATGGAGATGAAGGAAAACCATTGAAACTTTTTGAGCGGGGGGGATACTTCAAATAGAAGTACCACCATGTAGTTGAGCACTAGATTTGCTATAGAACTATTGGTTAATTGCCAAGGTTACCAAGAACATCAAGGCCTTTTCACCAACTGTCCAGATGACTGACGAACTGACTCAAAACAAACACGCAAGGATTGCCCCAGCATCACACATGAATCTCGAAAGAATCAGAATGGAACCGACACTGGGTAACTCACAAGCAGAAAAGAAAAACAAACAAAAGACTTGATCAAGACCTTACGCCCAGATTGCCCCATTCGTAGTATACCATGATATGGAAGATCGCAGCAACTTTGAGGAGGGAACAAAAAGATTGTTTGGAAAAGATACTTCAAGACCCAAAAGGGAAGATTCCAAATCAAAAGAAAGTGAAAATTCAAAAGAGAAACATTTTCCAACGAGATGGGTAGGACGAGGTACTAACGGACTAAGATCAGACATGAGGAAAGCTATATCCTACAAGGATCTATCGGAGAGCACCTAAGCTAGTGGATCTAGATGAGTGATGTGTTTGGCAAGCTGAACTAAGAAGGATAACACTTTGGTGACATGAGATCTAGCTAAAGGATGCATTGGGATAGCTAACCAAGGGTTGTGCGATGTGTGCAAGATGTTGAGCAAGGACGAACTGACACAAAAGCTAGATAGATACAATGGTACTAAGCTAAAGAGGATGTACAAGCTAACGGACCAAGATATTTACAAGCTGAAGCTAACCAAGATAGTTACAAGCAGGAAAAAGCTCAAGATGATAGGATAGCAGGATGGTTTGATGTTGTGCAAGATGCGAAAGCTAAGGGTGGGGTGATAGCGAAAGATATGGATTTGGCAGGATGCATCCAATGATGATGAGAGATTTTGTGACCAAGGATAGCTAGAGGAGCAGGATGAGATGGCTGGATAGGATGGTAGATAGCTAAGATTATGATGGATATAAAGAGATGACATTGGGTTTGCATGAGGATAGCCTAGAGCTAGATACCAATGACAAGGGAGGATGGACAAGACAAGATCTCCAAGGAATATAGTGCCCCCAATCAGAAGATAACATGCAGAAGGAGGTCTTATGATGGATGTGATAAGATTGAAGCTAGGATGGAAAAAGCTGAAGGGGCTAGGGAGATGGATGATAGTTGGGATGGTTGGCTGAAGCTGCAGGAGATAAGTGGATGGTGTGAGATGGAAGATGGAGGGTGGAGGATAGGTGGATAGATTCGAAGATGGAGTCGGATGTCAAGAGATGACCAAAAGCATGAGGGTGATAGGCTAAGCTGGGGATGGCGAGATTATGCATGACGCTTGTTTGCCAAGTTTTCATCATGGTACTTGTCCAAGGCACTTGAATTGCCAAGTTTTCACCAGTGGACGCTTTATTTTTCTTTATTATTTTTTGACTTTTTGACTTTTGACTTAGCTGGAATGATTTTGGCTTTCTTTAGCTATTTTTGGCTCATAGATATGAGCAATGTTAGTATGCTAATAGAAACCAAATTTAAATAAAGCTTCTACAAACTAAACAAAATTCATAAACTTCAAGATAGACTAAGATAAGCTCTCAATTGAGAATATGAGCCATTAATGGGCTCTCTCAATGAGAAGCTCTCTTGTTGAGTAGCTTTGTCTAAATAGATAGGATGTATGCTTAAGCTTTATGCTTCAAAAAGGGATTAAAATGGAATTGGAATTTGGGTGTGAGTGTATGGTTTTGATGTAAAATGGCTTCTTAAAATGGCATTATGACTTTCGACTTAGCTGGAATGATTTTGGCTTTCTTCAGCTATTTTTGGCTAATAGATGTTGGTAGGATGGATGAAAAAGGATTGAATTGAACAAGTGGAATGGTGGGTGGGATTTTGACAGATAATGGATGCGAAGACATAAGGCTTGTGGGTAAATGGATGAGGAAAATGGAAAGATCATCATTGGCACACACCTTGAGAGGTGATAAAGTAGTGGGAAAGATGGTTTTGAGCGAGGTTGAGGAGAAAATGGAGGAAGAGAAAGATAAGGACTAAAAGTAGAGTTGGAAGATGGAGGATGGGAAATTTAGGATAAGAAGCATATGGACTAAAAGTGGATTGGGGGGATGAAGGATGCTTATATGGGGATTTGGATGAAGGATGGATGGATGAGGCTTTTTGAGTAGCATGAATGGATGCCAATTGAGATTTTTCTTTGAGCTGCATTTCTTTTATGAGCATCTTGGGTATCCACATGATTTTTGACTTTTTTAGCTTGGGCTTTTGTGGCCTCTTGACTTTTTCTTTGATTGGGATTAAATGTTTCTTGTTTTGAACATGTATTTTAGAAGGGACATGTTGAGACTTGGATTTTTGTGGATTTTTGGATTTATGCTTTTGTATTTTGGCATCCAATATGCTTCTATTAGCCATGGGATGGGAACAATAGCATGGAGGAGATGGAGAGATAATTGATGGAGTGATAGGGTTTAAAGGTTGGAAGGGATTCAAGGGTGAGTGCCTTTGATGATCTAGCTGGTGGATTTGAGGGGATGGAAGGATAGATTGGAACATAGGATATGGATGGATATAATTGCCCAAAATGGATGGAGGGAAGGAAGGATATGGGCCCAAAATAGATGGAAACGGCGAAGGTGTAGGTCCCAAAATAGATGGAGGGGATAAAGGATTCATATTAGGTATGTAAGGACCCAAAATGGATGGAAAGGGTGTAGGATTTAGATAAGGGATATATGGACCCAAAATGGAGGGTTGGAGATAAGGAGTAGGATAAGGGCCCAAAATAGATGTGGAATAAGATGGATGGTAAATTTGGGGTGGAGATGGAAGGACTTGGGACCATGCAGGAATAGCAGGGATACCAACATCTAGAAATACATTTTCATTTCTTTTTTCAATATGATGTTCATTATTTGGAACACAAGATGTGAGTCCATTACTAGCTGAAGGAGTTGGAGCTTCGGATATGATAATTAGTTCTTCTTTGATGGATCTATCATCATGGATTATGGGAGATGTATGATCATGAAGCAGAGGATATGGGAGGATAGGATCTTGAGTTGGGTGGGATGAGGGAAAGGGATCTTGAGATGGAGTAAGTAAGATGGTAGGATCTAGATATGGAGGGGATGGTAAAAGTGGATCATGTAGAGGAATAAGTGGGATGGCAGGATCTGTTGTTCTGTCAGAGGATATATCAACATGCTTTTGGACGAGATCTTGATAGGAATGGATGGGAGTGGATGCATGAGGTTCATTATATGAGATTTGGATAATGCTTGGAGGAGGAGATGTGGATGGGATTTGGAGCGATTTGATGAGTGGTGGGAATTTGATGCTTTCAGGAAGTGGAAGGATTTTAAGAAATTTGATGGATGGTATGGGGATGATAGCTATGGGATATGGGGGTGGTATTATAGATGGAGAAGCTTCATCACTGAATACTTCACATGGTTGGATTAGATGACATGGCTTATCGACTGTTGGAGGCGGCTTTTCTTGTATTTCCTCTAGGAGATCCCTTGGGGACTCATGTGTTAGAGGTGGAGGTGGATTGACAGGAATAGCTAGTGTGATGGGGGTAGAAGATTGGAAGCTTGGTTGATTGGGTGATGGAGGAGAAGCTGGGATATCAGATGGCATGACTAGATAGTTTGGAAGAATATGGATTTTGTGGGATGCTTGGGGGAATGTTTCTAAGGCTTTCAATATACCCATCATAGTCAACAAGATTTTCATCATCATTGGAAGAGGAGGTGGCAGGAGCAAGGACAATACAATCGAACACATCATGATAGGTTTGGGATTTCATGTTTTGATGATGAGTCGAATGGGGATGGGGTCTTGCATATGGATGAACACGGAAGCTCATGGTTGGATTTTGGATTAAGCGCAGATTTGGGATTGGCTGATGAAGGATTTCCTAGGGAGAGTCAAAGTTGTATGACAAACCTAAGGAGGATTGGCTGGAGATTTTTGGCTTTCCTCTAGATGGAAGACTTCAAGGGCATGCTGTCAAAAAGTGAGAGTTTTGCTTTCCTATGCACTGGATTGGAGGAGATTGTGTCAACTTAAGGATAGACTAATGATCCTATGGGCATGACACGAGATTGACCACTTGTGGATCCCAACCTTTAGCTCAAGGTGATGAGGGATAACAAGTGACAAAGCTAGATTACCCTAGACAAAGCTCTGTCAAAGGGATAACCTTGGTGAGGTTGGTGGATTGGTCAGATTGATTGGATAGCAAATTCTAGCAGAATGACAACAACTCTCTAAAGGCTTGGGTGTGATTTTGGATTGGGTTGCTAGCTAGTTGGGGGGGATGAGTTGGAGAGACTTTGGATTTGGGATTGTTCTAAAGAAATGAACTAGATAGATTCGGTTGCAGCGGAGGAGCTTGGATGATTTTCTGATGAGGCAGTGACTACGCTAAGTATGCCTTGAGCTGGGAGATTTTTTCTTTTTTGGGATTTTGACCAAAGTTGGCAAACATTCATTCAAAAGCTATGAACAAACAAGTAGACAAAATTTTGGAGCAAGCACGGCAAACACACCAACATCCTAGGAAGCTTTCTACAAGGATGAAAGTTGGTTTAGCTAGGGAGTCCTCGATATACGCAAGGTACGTGAGGCCCAAATCCATAGATGAAACCAAAAAGGTGTCACACAGCCGAGAGGAGCAGTAACCCACTTCTCCTCTTTCACTTCTCAAGGGTATAAATTTCCTTGAGGCTTAGCCCGAGTGACAAAATCTTGATTCCAAGAGAGGTGTCTTTGGATTCACCTCTCGATTTTTATACTCTGCCGAAACGCTGGAGTTGAGGTCGTCCCAAGGGGTGATGAAATCCCCAAGAAGGCCTCCTAAAAAGTGTAAAACAAGACCACATACATGATCTTGGGCTTTAAAAGACACGCGTTTATTCCAATTGATGATTTAGATTTTGTAAGCTATGATTGAAGACACTTGTGATTATGGCATACGATGTTCATTCCAATTTGACAGCATCGTCAGCATAATGAAAGTCGAGAGATCGTCAACATAAGAAATGTGAGCGTTATTGAAAATGTGTCCAAACCATGCAATGTTCATTGATTGTTAGGCATTCAAGATTGAGTGTGAGTTTGTTTTAAGCCCAAAACAAAGATGTGTGAAACTCGATTGCCAAGCGTGCGCTCGGAGGCCCTCCACGTCAAGATTTGTCCAATTTTTATGCCCAAATGAAGTGTGAGCGAGATTAATGCGCATTCAAGAAATTTTCTAGCTTAGAAAAACCACTAAAGACCCAAGGGAGTGGAGTTTGATCTTTGTGGAGCACTTAACACCCTCTTAGGTAGACCCATCCCCATAGATGGCACTGAGATTGCAACCAATGGTTAAATTGATGGGTGATTAAAGAGGGTGAGTCCAACTACAAACTTACTCAAAGCATCTTTATTAGTTTTTATAACTTAGAAGATTTCAAAAATGTGGATTCTTTTTATGCCCCAAAAGATGATTATTTGATCTATGGCATTCAAGATTGGATTTGTTGTTTTAATCATGCATTCATAAAAAAAAAAAAATTGATTTTAATCCATGTCACTCAAGAGTGATTTTAGCAACATGCATTCAAAGACAAGTGATTAAACATTCAAGTTTTTTTCTTTGAGCATTCAAGATTGAGATTTTGTGTGTTGTTTTAAGAACTTTGAAGTGTTTTGTTTTAACCTTAGATCATTCAAGATTGTTTTGGACTCAAAAGTGAAAATGACTCTTTGGACTTTGGTTTTCATTCAAGATTTTTTGTTCTAGTTTGCATATTTTAAGCCCAAAAATGATATTCCTAGATTGTTTTGATGCATGAAAAACCTAAGAAACATTCAAGATTTTGCAACAAGACATTTGTTTGGAACAAATAACAAAGCTTGTAGGACAATTTTTGGCAACCATTTAGGAATCTTTTTTTTCATGAGATTTTTAAAAGAACTTTAAAATATTTGCAAATGAGGTTCATTTTATCCTTGATTGATGCTTTGAGTTTGATTTATATTTTAGTGTGCACTTAGTCTTAATTTTGAACCTTTTGAAATGGAAACTTGAAGTTCTTTTTAAATTTCCAAAAATGAAGTGTTCCTAACTTTTCATGAATGCATCTAAAACCTTGATGTTGCAAGGATTCAAATGATTGAGTTGGTTTAGTTTCACTTGTTAAAAGGCTTTTTTTTTTTTTTGCAAATTTTTAGTTTTTAATGGATTTAAGTATGATTTAGAGGTTCATTTAAAGCACTAAAAAGAAGTGTGTATGATTTTGCTTCCTTCAAAAAAAATGGCCAAGATCTCCCACAAGAAGAAGAAGAAGATGGAATAAGAAGAATATAGACAAGAAGAGGAAGAAGAATTCCAAGTGCTTCATCCACCTATAAGCTTGAAAAATCTGCAAACACTATGAGATAGATTATGAGTTCCTTTGTCTTTTTCATGCTCATGTGGACCTACAAAACCAATTTATACAATCATACCAATCACAAAAACAAACAAAATTAGCCAAAATTAGCAAATGACATAAAAAACTTGACTAAAAAAGCTAATGAGGATGACCCATGCGGGGTCCCACCGAGCGTGCCAAAATGTATATGAGCAATGTTAGTATGCTAATAGAAACCAAATTTAAATAAAGCTTCTACAAACTAAACAAAATTCATAAAATTCAAGATAGACTAAGATGAGCTCTCAATTGAGAATATGAGCCATTAATGGGCTCTCTCAATGAGAAGCTCTCTTGTTGAGTAGCTTTGTCTAAATAGATAGGATGTATGCTCAAGCTTTTATGCTTCAAAAAGGGCTTCAAATGGAGTTGGAATTTGGGTGTGAGTGAATGGTTTTGATGTAAAATGGCTTCTCAAAATGGAATTATGACTTTACTTCATGGATTGTGTTGTTTTGCAAAGGGGAAGGATCCAATTTATAGGCAAGAGGCTTGAGCGATCAAGGGCTAGGATGCAAGGATGGGAAAAAGCTCATGGAGGGCTAAGATTGCATGAGAGGAGAGCACATGGATTGTGCTTCCTTACAGCCAATCAGGGAGTGACACATGTCATAGGGTGAGAGGATGGAGGAAAGAGGAAGGATGAGTCAACAAAGGAGGCTCAAGGGATAAAATCTTCATAAAGACCCTCATAATGGCTTGTAAGAGCAATAAAAGGGCTTGGAAGAGTCATTTATGGCCTAGTGGGCTTCATAAAGTTTTATGGTTGGGATATTTTGAAGGAGATGAGAGGAATTTCGACTTGGGCTTGATTAGAAAGGTTTTAAGCTTGCTTAGGCTTGTGCAAATGATTAGAGGATGGATTAGGATGGTTTAGGATTACCTTAGGGATAGGCAAGTGGATGGCATTTAATGAGGGTGGGTAAAGGAGGAGATATTTGTTAACTTTGGCTTGGGTTAGTAAGTCTTAACCCATTTTTAGGGAATGTGACAAGGTTAGGAGGGGATTAGGATTAGGTTTAAAGACATCTTCTAGAAGAGTCTAGACTTTGGATGAGGATAAAGACTTTCTAGAATAGTCTAGAATTTCCTAGGATGAGGATGAAGACTTTCTAGAATAAAAGGATTTAATGGCATAAAAATTAAGATAAAAGGATTTAATGGCATAAAAATTAATTAATTAATTAATTAATAAATGATGATGTCATCAGGAATTTTTCAGAAAATAAAAATACTTTATTTTCTAAAGGTTTTTGGGTGTCTACAGCAGCATTAATGTCTAAACAACAAAAAACACTATGAGGGTTCATCATAGTAAAGTAAACTAAACTGTTAAGCCACACAAGGCTAGAGTTTATAAACATCATCATATAAATAAAATTAACGAAGCCCCAAAGACTATAATAGCAAAAAATGACCAACATCCAACAGTTACAAGAAACCAACGCGTCTACTATGATAGACCATTTTTTCCCTTATGTTTGCTCACTATTATTTATAGAGTTTTTGTGGTATTTGTACTCATATAGGTACATTTAGTAATTTTACTTCTTTTCACATCTTATCACCACCACTTCCTTCCACTTTACCCCAAATCTGAGACCTCTGTAGACCTATTATTCCTTTTTCTCCTACTGCCTCTTATTTGATTTGATTTTCACATAAACCTGCAACTTTATTGAGTAACATTTTTTATAGGTAACTTTGATAACTAATAAAACCCTAGACCAAGGAACCATTTTGGCAAGATGTCACCAATATTAGAAAGGTATGGACACCCCCATTAAACTTTTCTATAATTCTAGGCTTATGGCTTTTGATGAGCCAATCAAGGTTGAGAGGTTAAGGTTGATGTTGAACAAAAAATAATAAGGTGATCATCCAAGAGGTCATGAGGGTTCTGGGTAATCAATTCATCAACTACCCAAACCACTAGAGATCGAACTATGACATAGTGGGAATATTTGTAGCCATAACCCGCTATGTTTACAGTGACAATGATTTGATTATGGAGCTCTGTGCCAAGATTTTCATCCCTAGCATTCAACTTGGTCTTGACAAGGCTATTTGGAATATAAGGAATGATTTTACTATTCCAAACTATGGGATGCTTTACATTAGAGAGGAAGAGGTGCTCGCATATCCAATCATCTTCACATAGCATGAAAAAGGTTTTTGGGGCACCCATCACATTTTTGAGAGAAATCTGAGCTTCTTAGCTCATTATCATGGAGTCCTTGTCCCCACCAATCTGAATTGGGTAGAGGATTATCTCAATGAGGATGAGGTATTAGAGGACAAAGAAATGGAAGATGTTATCAAAGAGCTGAGGGAGGAACTTAATAAAGATTTATATTAGATAGTTCTGTAAAGAAGTTCATTGTTTTTTATTTATAGATAGACCTCTGGCTAGGATCTAAGGCTTTTAGGTTTACAATTTAAGTGATAATCTCTCTTAGACTTAATATCCTCCCCCTTTTGTTTCAGGGAGATGGTAACTCTTACTATTTCTAGCATCCACTCCCAACTTAAACTAATAGTGCTTGATCTTTGTAAACATTATCTGTTTAGTTACATAAATATATATTATGGTAAAATGTGTTAGAGAAAAAGGTTAATTTAATTTCATTAAATTAAATTACCTTTTCTCCCTTATTAATATTTTTCTTTATGCACTTTTACATTTCACATTTAATACTTATTTAGTAATTATTAAATGGCTTTTACCTTTTAGGTTACCCTTTGTTGGTTGATAAATACTTAAGTTGGTTGAGAAATACCATGATGGTATATGTTGGTTGACATTGATACCACACTTGTCCAAGTTTTTGAACCAAGGGTTGTTTGGATAGAACCTATGGAGTATGAAATAAAAATTTATGAATCTATTGAAGCCATAAAGGCATTAATGAATAAATCAGTGAAAAAGTTGGCCAAACCTTTTGGCACCTATGAGAAATAAAAACAAAGAATAAAGCTTGACATTAGTGTCCCTGTGATAGAAAGAAAAACAAGGAAGAGGATAGACACGCTAGAGGACACATTCAATGAAAGAAATGAAAAGTAAGTACTAATGTTTATTGAGGGAAAAGGTGAAGATATTGAAGAAGAAGAGGATAAAAGAAACCAAATTGTATTTTTTGTGACTTAAGATAAGAAAGGAAAAAGGAAGTTTCCTACTGCACCAAAAATTACTAAAGCTACACATTCTAGGAGCAAAGCTACAATATAAGTCACTCCACCTTTGAAGAAAGGAGTTGTTAGAGTTATCAAACCTATACACAATTATAGGTCAAGACTTATCAGAAGAGGAAGGATGTTCCTACATCCTCAAATCAACAAAATAAGAGAAGAAAAAGAAGACAGCTAATAGTTGAAGAAGAGGGCAGTGAGAAGATAGAGTTTGATGACATTAGCCAATTTAGAGTCATAGTAAGCATGAAAAACAAAAATATTGATGAGATTGCTAATTTACTTAGAGAACCAAGTGTATTAGGAGCTTTTCAATTTATTAATTTTTCTAACTTAGAAGATGGTGACAAGAAGAAGAAGATTGAAGATGCTTTAATTGGCATTATGCATAAATGTGGGTATGCACCTATTGAGATTAGGAACATGATCCCAAATGAACTCTTTAATAATATTGACAATAGATGGAAGCGTGCTTTGAAAATAGAGTACCAAATAAGGAAAAGAGCCCTAGCTATTATTATGCTAGAATTTGATTCTATAGAAATCAGTGATGTAATGAAAAGACATAAGCAAAGATTTGTGCAAAAGAAGAGGGTACTACAAGTTTTGACTGGAAGATTACAAATAATAAATACAAATGGTCAAAAATTATTGAAGCATGTCTTCAAAATTAAGGACTCTAAGGAATTTATACAAGTAGTAGCTATTGAGCCAAAATTTCATATTGAATTTGACAATCAAGAAGATGATCTTATTCAAAATTTTGTGGATGAAGTACACTATATGGCCAAAGACATTAGTAAAAGAGATGATGTTACTACCATTGAAGATGTTACTGAAGAGGACCCAGATGATAAAATGATAAAGGATAAAGATGTAATGGTTGACACTAACCATAACATTGAAGAAAAACCATTTACTAAGTTAGCTCATGCACATACTAGGCTATGCAAATTTTAATGTAAAAATTAAGGAGTATGAGAAGCTTGAGACACAAAATGAATCACAAAATGTAAATACTAATCCTATTGATTCTTTCAATTCTTTTGTTACTATTGTACCAATGGATGTAGATACTAAACAACCCATTCAATAGGGTCAAACCACTTGAGAAGGAGATAAGAGTACCAAGAAAAAATATGAAGATGCAAATGATGGTACTCTATAGACTAGAGGAGATAGAAAGGATAATACGGCAAGTGACTCTGCTACTAGCAACAAGCCACAAGCCCGAGGACCTCCAAACAAGGGTATGATAGGGAAAGGACAAGGAGCTCAACCCGAGAAAAAAACACAAGATGATCCAACAAAAGAAAAAATTAGGGTTAAGCCTTATGTGCCACCTATTCATAGTTACGCATCCAGTGCCAGATCAAGAGAAGATAGAAGGAGAGAACAAGTAGACTAGTGAACTTAAAAGGATAGTCAAGAGAAAAAGGCTCTAGTTGCCACTGGTTGGTCCATCCCTAGTGGTCACTCTATGTGGCTTGAGGCCACTTCTTCTAAATGGTCTTTCCCTCACTTGGCCCTAGCAAGTTTGCCTCCCAAGAGTAAGGGAAAAAAGGAAATGATGCTACTGATGATGGGTGGTCTCTACTTGACCTAGTTGTTAATCCTGCTAATGTTTGAGGTTTAGGTGATCACCAAGATCCTCCTCCCTTGGTTGACACTACTCTTGCAGCCTCAGGATGTTTATACTTTTTTTATGAATAGTTTGTAAGTTGCTTGACCTTCGTGCCATGTGAACTTTTGTGGGGTAATCTTGTATCCCCCAACCCATTTTTTTAATATGTTACTTCAATATATCAATTAATAGAGAAGGTATTATTCATCAAAAATTAATTGAAAAATGAGACACAAATAAATGCAATAATACTACTTACAACAACTATGTTACTGATAAAACAACATCATATAATTTCATTCAACCATTATTGAAACTACATTAATTAGTTTAGCACAATGATTCCATGGCTATGGTTTGAAAAATATAGAGGTCCCTTCAACCCTAAAATTTGACAGCCATCCTTACCTGTTATATGATTTTTTATACATGTTGTGAAGAATATTGATAGTCAATTTTGTATTTCTGATTTATAAATAATTTAAATATCTTTAAAATAAATCTAAATATTTACCAATATATAATAAATATTTTAAAGAGATTAAACTATATAAATTTAAAATAATATTTTTTAAATATTTGTAAAAGTCATTAGGATAAATTTCTCAATCATATGTTTTAGAAAAGTTTCTAAATTCATAACTTTATGTTCTTTGTTCTATCTTTAAAAATATTCTAAATTGTTGTAAATAATATTAAAAATATATAAAAATAAAGAATTTTATGTATTACATAATAAATATATATTATTATATAATAGATTGTATTGTTAATAATAAAATTTTGATACTTTATTAGTAAGTTTGAGTGTCACCCTAAAAATTAGTCTATTATGGTTCACCAAATTTTCACCATGTTGTATACAAATGGCTAATACAACGATCAAATTTCAAACCTGGTCAAGCCTTATCTTAGCTTCCCCTTGCCCACTGTTTAGTAAAGTGAAAATCCACACTATTTCCAAAACTAATTGCAACTTTTTCCCCCAAAAAAATAATGAACACTCATATAATCCCATGGGAACTCAGAGGAAAAACATGCTCCTTAGTTCTAGTTTCACATAAATTTTCTACAAATGTCACAAAATTCACCCCTCACAACTAACACCAAAACCCAAGAGCATCTAAACGTTACAAGGAACCAATGCCTCTACTATGATGACAAACCATTTGTTTCCCTTGTGATTTTAATTAATTTGCCTTGGGATTTTTACTCATTTAAGTGCATTTAGAATTTCTCATCTTTGATTTCCTTTCCTACTATTGTAAATTCTAAAGTTTTTAAAGAGGAGATTCTGGTGAGAGAATGGTCTAGAGATCGAATCTTATGAAATGTAGATGTTCTGGTTCTATCCTATGAAATTGTTCCTATGGAGGGGAATGAATTTTGTACATAGAAAAATATATAGACAAATAGGGAACCAAACTTACATGATGTATTCTTGGCTTTCTTTATTGCTCCAAGATTCTCTAACAATTGTTGCACTTGCATCTCAACAAGATCATAACTAGGATCTTTCTTCACAATTTTGTATCCCAAGTCTGCTATAGTGCAATGCATGCTATTTAATCAGGTTGACTAATAAAACTTGTATGCAATCACACGTACTATGAACTCAATGACTAGGTCTTCAATCCCATCAATAGATATTCCACAACCATTCCACTTTTCCTTTTTTTGTTGCTCGATGCACTTCTTATCATCTGAGTGTTAGAAATAAATAATACTGAAGGGGGGGGGGGGATGGGGGTGAATTACTTTTCTACAAACTTTTGCCTAAAACTAAATATTTTTAATTACTTTATAACTTGCATATGAAAGTAAACCAATAATGTTGAGCAATAAATATAACCATACATATAGAAAACTCATAACACCATTATTTGTTAACTGGGGAAACCCTAGCCAAGGGAAAACCCCAATGGGGATGATACCCACTAGATGATACACTAAACAATAGGATCTAGTTAAGGATATTGTGTTGACAATTGGCTATATGTAGTAATGTAATTGTTGTCATTAATGACAACACATGATGTACATGTTGTAGAAAACCTTGGAAATAAATATACTTAGCAAATTGGTACTCAGAGAATTGTCTAAGTATGAAATTGGTTTGCAATAGTGTATTGTTTTGATGTATAACTTGTTTATATGATGTTACCTAAGAGAGAGAAGTCAAATGGAAGTAGTATACATATTGATGATGATGATGTCTATAACCTAGAACATCAGTACGGACAGTAAGGAAAAAAGATATCCACACTTTACTAGTGAGCATAACTGTGGAATTAAAGGTAAAAGAATTATTTTGTTTAAAAAATAATTACATAACCAATTAGGTCCAACATCCTAATGTTTACTCAAAGTTGGAAAAGTATATTGCATTGTCTTAGCTGACTGAGAAACAATTTTAGAAAAGGCATGATATTTATTCATAAGGACTTTTTGTGAAGCAATATATGCAAAGTTTTTGAGAACCTATTTTTGTGATCCAAGATTGAGATGAGGTCAGATATCAACCAAGAACAAGTTATAGAATCTATACATCTATATCTAAAAGTTCAATTACTTGTTTGGGCAGTGAGCTCTTCCTATAATTGAAAGGTCATGTTTGTGCAGTGAGCTCTTCTTGCATCCATTGTACAACAACTCCTAATAGGTTTGGAATCTCCTAATAGGGATTCAAAATCTCCTAACAAGGACTCCTATGTACTTAATGTTTTTATAGACTCCTAACAAGGTGCATCCTCTAACAAGGAACATTTATATTAGTACATCATCTAGTGGGTATCATCCCCACCGCAGTTTTCCCCTGGCCAAGGTTTCCCTAGTTAACAAAATATGGTATTATGAGTTCTCTTTCTACATGGTTATTATTACTATTAAACATTACTTGTTTACTTTCTTATGCATGGTTCAAAGTAACAAATAATATCTAGTCGGTGACAAAATTTTGTAGAATATTGATTCACCCCCCCGCCACACACACACCCCCCCCCCCCCCCTCCTCCATAATTCCCTATTTCTAATAATTGGTATCAGAGCACGATTACTTAGAATAGGATTAACAACTTGAGTAAGATCCCTATGGATATGGAACAATTGATGAAGAACCTTGAAGAGGCACTTGAACAAATTGATCTCTTTATTGGAGAAAGAGATAAGCTAAAAGATAGATATGAAGACTCCAAAGTATACATTGGACAATTGAAGGACAAGATTGAACATCTCAAATCCAAGACTGAATCTACTAAATCTAAAATTGGTAATGATGAATATTCAAAACTAAAAATAGAGTACAAGATCTTGAAGCATGAATTGAAGATTGGCAATCTAAAGTTGAGTTTGAGGAATAATCCTAGCAAAGTTGAATATGAATTGAAGACTAAAAATTTAGATCTTAGATCGAATCTAGAAAAGTTGACATCTGAGTTTGAAGCATTAAAAGAAGATCATGAAGAACTTCAAAAGTAAAACACTATTATGAAATGTGAACTGACTCAAAGTAAGGTATAGCTTGAAAAGCTTTATTCTAGCAAAGAAAGGCTTGATGAATCAATGTCAATACAAAGACCTACCTATGATCAGATAGGTCTTGGTTATCTATTTAACATGTTTGCAAAGAAACCTGAAAATAGATCAATTATGAAAGTGAAAGAAAAATCTGATGATAAGATTGAATCCAATCAATCTTTTGATAAATCCAAAGAAGTTGAACAAGAGAAGGAAATTGGGAAATTGGATGAACCTAAGCAAGTGGAATCTCCTAAGGAAACCAGGCATGAATTTTAAGGTAAGTGTTTTTCATGTAATAAAATTGGTCATATAAAAAGAGATTGTACAAATAAGTCATTGGGTTGGTGCAAGAAGTTGGGTCTCACTTTTGGCCAAAAAGTGGAAGTGTTTTTTCTATTTTTGAAATATATTATCAATTGATGACAAAATTTGAGCCATTTAGAGATTAAATATATTTAAAACCTTCAAAAATAAAAATTGTAGTGCCTAGGATCTTCTTTTTGAATATGTAATTTATTTGTATACCCATATGATAGATTTTTTTTTGGTATGGATCTTTAAAAACCACTTTTTCAAAATGTTTGTTTCAGGACCATACCACACTCGTGTATGGGCACAATAATTTGACACAACTGAATGAATTTTAGTGAATCCTTTTAAACGAGGTTACCTTACATACCAAAGATTGATGAGAATATTTTTCTTGAATTTTTTAATGAATATTTTTTTATTAATTTTTAATTGATGATTAAGCTAATTTATAAAACCTCTCTTGTATGGACGCCATAATTTAATCAAAATTTGATTTTTTTTAAAAAAAATTATTAACTTTAAAATAATTGTGTGAGGATTGATGACATGTAAATTAATTTAGAAAATATGGAAAATTTAAAAAGTTATTAAAGTTTTAGTGAATGTCACTATTTAATGCTTAAGAGATACTTTTGATTAATAAATAATGGAAAAATAGAAAATGAACTCATAATGCTATAAAATTTACATGTTTGAAATTAGAATAGTAAGACCTATAATGGGTTTTTGTTTCATCAAAAAATTCAATGGGGATGACCATATCAAAATTACGATAATCCCTGAAATTGTTGAGTAAATGCCTTTAAAAAATGGTTAATAAAGGCATAGGCTTGGTGTGAACAAGCCTATGCCATGCCTTTTCCCAAGGAAAAACCCCATGCAAATTTGTGGCCATTCCAAATTCCCACCCATGTCACTAGAATTGGGCACCTAATTTGTAATTCAAAAATCATGTGCCTGATTTGGTTTTAGGTATTAACCAAAATGAGCACCCGATTATTTAAAAATTAGGTACCCAATTGTTTAAAAATTGCATGCTCGATTTATAATCGGGTACCCAATTGTTTAAAAATTGGGTGTACCTAATTTTTAAATAATCAGGAACCCAATTCTAATCTACCCATTGGGCCCCAAAAGGTGCTCCACAGACCAATTTTCAATGATTTCAATGATTGAATGATAGTTTCAATCTACAACAGCAAATTTCTATCATAGTTATTCTATTTTCTTGTCTTCTTCTACAATTTGCAAGCTATTAATTCAAATTCAAAATTGGTGCAAACATGGGATCAAAAAAATGAAGAAAGAAGAAAATAAAAGTTCTGACAAATGAGGAGATTGCAAAAAATAAAGAGAATGAAGCACAACATCAATGAGAGAGAAGAAAAAGAATTAGAGAATTGAGAAATGTTTCAAAGGAGAAAGACATTGAGAATACCATGATGGATGAAGAGATTGAAGAAGAGAACCCAATACAAGGAGATTCAAGTGCACATTCTAATCAAACATTTAATACAAGCATATCTCCAAACCCTCAAATTTTCTCTCATGATGAAATTGGTGATTTTTTAGAAGCGGGTTATGATTTAAATGATTTAGATTTTCTTCTTGAGAATAGATTGTCAAAGAATTGTGCACAACAAACTCCAATGGAAATGCATGCTCTGAAAGAAATACCAAGAAAAATTGAAAATGAGATTCAAATTCCAAATAACAATGAAAATGAAATGCCAGTTGAAAAGAACAATTATATTAATGTAGATGTAGAAATTCCAATTACTAAACAAACATGTCAGAATGATACTAAAGTGCCTAAACATAATTTTCATTTTCCTAATTATCTGCTAGATAATCTTGAGGGATTGGTTCCATGGAGACAAATTAGGACACATGCTAATAGATTATATAGATATATTCTTTATACTAATAAGTTTGGGTTTCAATGTTAGTTGATGTTGCAACTAATTAAAATGTCTAAAGTACGAAAAGTAATGAAAAGGTTAGGAATGTATGCAAAACTCAAGAATAAAAATGAGTCTTTAAAACAAGTTGTATCCACTATTTCTAGTGCCTTTGATATTATCAAAAAGAGAAGTTGTTCTAAAGATAAGAATGCAAAACAAAAAGCAATAACAACATCTTTAGTTAACAAATCAACAACTAACAAAAGATTGATTAGCAACATAAGTGGATATCTTAATGTGAATCATAAGACTTTAGAAAGAGTTGTAAAGAGAAGGGTTAACTTTGAATGTGATCTAGCAAATATTTTGTGGACTTCTAGTGGTAGACTCCTAAGATGTGATATGAAACTTAGTAGTGAAGTCAAGAGTTTGGTTGAAAAAATTTAGCATGATAATAGAAGATTATCACTTAATTCAAGAGATGTTCTTAAATTGAGAGTTGGTTCAAAAATACACGATCCACATCCTAAACACCTTTTCGACATGTCTCAAACTAAATTATTTAGAAAATTTGTAGATGCTAAGGTGTTAACTATTACCATTAGTTAAAGATCTTTTGAAAAGTGTAAACCATGGTATGTAAGGATTAACAAGGAAAGAATCACATGTTGTTGTAAAACTCATGTTCAATTTCGTTACCATTATGATGTATTTTGATCTATACATGATACCATGCATAGTAAAGAAATGTTTAAGGAATGTGGTATAAAAATACCACCTCAAACTATAAAGGATTTCATATCAAGTTTGTTTTGTAAGCCACCTATCAATACTTTCTTTTCAATGCATTTCTTTCTAGTACATGTGATATGTGTGGCAATCTTTCTTTGTTAGATGAATGTTTGCATGAAAATGCTTTGACTACTTTTGGACAACAATTAGTTGATGCAAAAATATTCAAAACTATTGAATATCTATTGAAGGATGAGAAGATTGGAAGAAGGTGTGATCTAGTTATAGATAAAGTTAGTTGTCATACATTTATGGATGAGTTTAAGAGTGTGATCATACCAAAATATGTTAAACATTCTCAATATGCTAGATGGCTTGATGGACAATTTTTTATATATAAGAATACATTTCCAATTGGTATTATACTTTCAGTTCTTGACTTTGCAAATAACTACACACTTGCACCGCAAGATGAGGTACAACCACAATATTACAATTTAGTGCAACTAACAATTTATGTTCATATAGTTTATAGGCATGCACCTGATAGTATAGAGGAGGATCAAAAAATATTGAGAGAGTGCCATTTCTATATGATTGATAATAAATTTCATTCATATGAGTTTGTCCAATATTGTTTCAAGGTCTTTTATGATAATTTAAAAGAGAGACAAATTCAAATGACACAACATTGGATATGGTTAGATAATTGTATAAGACAATTCAAGAATACTAGAATGTTCTATTGGTTGAGTAGGGTGCATAAGAAAACTAATATCCAACATGTGTGGAGTTTTTTTTGAGGCCGAACATGGTAAAGGAGAACATGATGGTGTTGGTGCATGCGTGAAGAGATCCCTTAGTAGAAAACAATTAAGATTTGAGGAAAAAGCCAAATTCAAAAATGCACATGAGATTGTCGAATGGTGTAACAAATATTTATACATAGGATCAAGTCAGAACTCTACAATCAGACGTTTCTTCTACCTAGTTGAAAGACAAGAATATCCGTTCAAGATATGACTGTGATACAATTAGCAGGTTAGCTAAATGGCATTCATTTAGGAGTTCAAATTCTAACACTTGGACTATATGGACTAGGGAGCATGCTTGTTTTTGTCAATTTTGTCTTGCAAGTGAATAGGAAGAATGCAAGAATATAGAATGGGCTGAAGATTGGCAACAAAAATCATTAGCACCTAGTGACACACATTTTCAAGATGATATAGTAAATGAAGGTTAGAATATTACTTTTGCATCAAAAGACTATGGTCGTATTTCAAACCTCATACAACCTAGTATGCACAATTAGATTAGATTTTGTTGTGATTATGCTTTAATTTATATTATTTATTTATCTACATATCTTTAATATAATTCAAGTACATGTCTTTAATATATTATTTATATGTGTACACATGTGATTAAAGTGTTTATTTAGTTTACCTTATCTTGTAGGACATGTTTATGATGTTATTGCACCTAATGATAATGATGAATAGACTAAGTATTGGCTAGCTAGATGTGTGGAACCTAAGAAAAAATTGGTATGTCATCAAGCAGATGATGATGGTTTTGAGTATCCAATTTGGTCTATCGTTGTAGTTGGCACCTAGCTATGTATATACCTAATAAGAAGAAATGGTTTACCAGCATTTGAAGACTACCAACCTGAAAAGAATATTTTACACTATTCTCATTTGGTTGTGGCAATGAATATTAAATTAGAAAGATACAAAGGGAGACCCACCAATAAGGTATTATGGACAATTTCAATGGATGAGCATGAGATAATCATAGATGCATTGCAAAAGAGAGAGGATGCAAATGGTACGGTGGGATGACTACATTTAAATCAAACACATGTAAGTTTTTTTCTTTATTGTGTCATTTTTATATATGTACTTATATAATTTAATTACATGTATGTATGAGTTGTCAATAGAAAATTAGAGAACTTATATATACCTCTTATTCAGGTCTTAACTACAATTTATGCAAATTTAAATGTTAAGGTGGATTGAACATCAACATATTGCACAATTACACATAGTGAGTACATACAAATTACACATATTTACATAGTTCAGATAGCTCATATTAATTTATATTTTTATTAACATGTGTTTTTGTTTTACAATTTTATTTTATAGGACCTCATTCGAAGAAATGTGTTGAACCAATTTTATATTTTGAGTTCACATCTATGAATATGTCATTGACATTTTCTTACATATATTGTGAAACATGTTGTAAACATTTAAAATAAGAGTTTAATTCTATTTGAAAGTTAAAGATGTGCACTTGATAGCATAAATTAATTGTCAATTCAAATAATGACCTATTTTTTTCCATTACTTTTACATTTAAACATGTTTAAATTAATGTTTGTATATAAATAGTTAAAAATATTAAAATTATTGTTCATGTACCATATACTTACAAGATGTTTCATAACATGAATAAAATATGTTGCAATAAAGAAAATGGTTCATACTTGTTGAGTAGCATGGATCGTGTCTACAAATGTAATTATATTGCCATTTTTATAGATATGTTTCAAATGCAGATTTCGATCTCATATAAGTATGAGAGAAGGAGACATGTCTTTTGAAGAGACATGTCTCCAAGGTTTAAACATCATTAGTTAGTATAAAATAATATAACTAAACATATATATATATATATATATATATATATATATATATATATATATATATATATATATATATATATATATATATATATATATATATATATATATATATATATATATATATATATATATATATATATATATATATATATATAATCCTTGCCATCAAGGTTCAAATCTAATGGGGATGAGGTCCCTTGTTTTTGGCCTCACTAGTTCATAGCTCCAAGTCAAAGCATTTACCCCTCTTATATATATATATATATATATATATATATATATATATATATATATATATATATATGTAATATAAGAATATTTATTTTATCATCAATAATGAAACTCGTGGTCATATCAATCTGACTATAACTACAAACTTAACACTCCCTCTTAGTTAGGAAGGATTGATACAGAACATATTATGTTCTTGAGTATACAAAGAGATACCATCTTAGTATGATATTCCTAGAATGGTATATTTAAATATATCAACATGAATCCATCAACACACACATATATTATATATGGAATTTGCTGCAATTCATAATGACACTAAATTTCTCAACTCTTTTCCTTTTAGCAAGGAGGGAAATTAAGAAAATACTATAACTTTAATATAAGTTTGAATACCACTTTAAGTGTGGTCTATAATAGATTTAAGTTTTGGTGTCCCACAATATTCAGCTTAAAGAACCATAACAATTTTCATGGGGTTTGACAAAATTTGACCTAATAACCATGATGGATATCAATGTGTCCAACAAGAATCTAGCCTATAACAATGACACCAATAATTTTCATGATGTTCGGCAAGATCCGACCTACAATCATGGTGGATATCAATGTGTCTAGCAGAATCTAGCCTATAACAATGACACCAATAATTTTCATGATGTTCAGCAAGATCTGGCCTATAATCATGATGGATATCAATGTGTTCGGCAAAATTTGGCCTATAACAATGACACCAGTAACCTTCAACACTTTTGGTATTAGAAGATTGGTCATCTATTGATAAGATTTTCACCTTATAATAGTTACCTTTTGTTCATTATCATAACTTTCGGCACACCGGGACAACAACTTAATGTAGTTTGTTATGATAACATGTCAAGTTATTGATAAGATCATCACCTTTTAATAACTCCCCTCTAAATATATACATCAATAAAATTGTCATCTTTCATGACATAACTACAACAACATCATGTAGTAACTCACATGATATCCACCATGAACCAAGTCAGAGGGTGGACCCACCATAGCTGCTACTAGAGGGTGGAACAAAGGGTTTTCACCTCATACTTCTCTCTCATAGAGAAGAGCACATTACAAAGGCTTTCTCTTAAAACTTTAGCTCATAGAAAAATATCATCTATGAAGGATTACATCTCAAACTTTCTCCCTCTTAACATCAATCATGGCAAATCAAGTCCTCTAGTTACTTCCTTAGAAATCTCTATTCACCCAAGGATGCTAGTCAAACTCATCTTGAATCTTTTGATTTTCTAGTGATAAGTCAGTACTTCCTCATGATGCACTCAAAAGTAGGCCCATAAAAATCATGTAGTTACACACATGCATTTCTAGACTCCCTCTAAGTATCAATCTTCTAAGCTCATGTGTTGCCTTCAAAGAAGTGTCATACTCCCTCTTAATGTAGAAGAATCAAATAATCTCAACTATCAAAGATGTTTGCTTCACGAGCCTCATTTTATTCATTTTGATCATCTAGGTCTTTGGAGTTGCTATCACTAGATTGAGTCTGCACAATATTTGGTAGCATGTGTAAAGTACCAACTTTCTTTTCCTATAAGGACAGTCTTAAACACAAAGGAAAAGATCAAGAAAAATAACCTTTATAGTATGTATAGAAATACAAATAAGAGAGATAAATGTAAAAAATAGGAATACTTATCTACACATGAAGCTCCCCTCTAAAAAGAGATTCAAGTGGGAATGGAACATTGACTATTATTCCCCCAACACTGTAAAATTTCCACTCTTTCTTATATTATAGAGTTTTCAGTCACAATCAAGTCCAATAAGAAATAATTAATCAATTTACACTCATCTTTGTGGCTGCATTAATAACAATTCTCTATGGTTGTGTTAAGAGCATTAGTTCTTGTATAATCATCACTACCACCATTACCATATTTACCATCAACTTGACACACTTGGCTATAGTCTGTTTGTTTGATTTTGGCATATTCTTTATTCTAAGTTTGCAACTCTTGTTGATCCATATTAGTAGATCTTTTAACAAATGCCAAATTTTAATATGTACTCACAAGTCCACAATGTTCTAGATTAACATCCAATTATAATGCCCATCTGTTGTTTATGGTGGCAAGAATAACTAGTTGAAGGATTGTACTGCCTAGATAGAATTCTTCAATATTTGACACTTATTTCATATAACATATTTCAAGTGACAAAAATACCACTTTTTCCATCCTTAATGAATTAAGTCCATTCATTTCAGTTTGAGCCCTGTCAAATAGATCATGCCTCTAATTTGAAAGTTTCAAACATTTTTCTATGTTTCCATACTCACATGCAGTTATTGATTAAGTAGTGACCATATTTTTGAGTCTCCAAGTATTAAAGGATGTCAACCATTTTAAAGCAAATCGGATAATCTATCTCCCTCTTTCCATTTATGATCATAACTAGAAGCTTTGTTTCATGGATTTTACAATCAATCTCTAGAAGCTACTAAAGTCAGTGATGCAGACACTAGTTCATCAAGATTTTTATCAACAATATTTAGAACAAGCACATTAAATCTAGAGACAACCAAGATTTCTTTGTTGAATCTCAAATATGGTAGTGCAAATGTGAAATCAAGTTTTTTATACTCACTCAACATATCTCTAGGATCATCTTCAAGGTTTTTTCAAATTGATATCTGATCACACACTTGAACATAGTCTCACATATTAATATAAGACTCTCAACCTTTGTAGTTTCCAAATAATAGCATAGAATGTCTAACTATAGTTTCTAAATTTGAGCTATTTGAATATATGTACAATTAATCTTTAGATAAAATCATAGCTTCTCTTTGAGGAATACTACTAAGAAAGAATTAGAATGATTATCAGTCACATTATAAATTTAATCCTCCCTTCATCTTTTGGCATTTTACTATTGTGCACTAATAATGGTCATCTTTACTATTTACTCCTTATGATTCTCCTTATTCGTGGATGTTATTCTGCACAGAGTATGGTGGTTTAGATCCACAATATTCATTGTCAAATATGTCTTAAATTATCTATCTGCTAGGATGTCTATTTGATAGTATATTTCACTGTCTTGTAATGGACTTTATCAATATTGCTAGGGCAATTATTCTGCTCTATATTTTTTATTTCCCCCTACACTTCTAAGATGGAAATTATAATGAAAGGTAAGATACTATACTCTATTTTATTATTTCTTCATCCTCCTTACTTCCTCTTTCTATGTAATCCCTTAACGTGGGTTGTTGATCTAATATTAATGTTCACTGATTCAGTCAATTTCTTCTAATTAAATTAATGTCTAGTATATCCTCTTGCTATAATTTCTTTATCTTTTTTCCAAAATATGTACCTGATGTATTGCTTTGAGTTTATGTGACAATCCTTTCTTCCAAGTGTGATACCCACTTGATGCAAATCAGTGGGCTAGTGATTGCGATAAACAAATATGAATATCTATTTATTGTAAGTATTTATAGGGGAATTGATGACTTCTAATGCTCTATGTAGTGTTCACCATGATAATAATTTTCTCAAAATGATTATTAAGCTACCGATGGGAATTGTTGAGTCCTCACTTGAATGACATAGGTATTTTGAATTCTCATTGGTCAGTCTTCCTCAATGATCACTATTGGACTTGATGAAACAATACACGTTAATCTCCCAATTTCAAATTTCTCATACAAAATCTCTAATTCATAATAAGAAGATTCTCCTAAACTTAGACCCATGTTTGATATCATTTGCAGACATATGAAAATGTTGAAGATCAATGGTATACCCATTTTTGGAGCACACCATTTTATCCCTAAGTCCATGATAACTCTAGAGTTTTTTTTTTTTTTTTCTAGTATCTTAAAGACGTCTTTCCTAGTGGCATATCTTGATCAACATAGGTGTCTTCTTATTCCTTATCGACAATATCCAACAATTCTCCCGTATCCTTATTATTGTCAACTCTTTCATCTGTTTCAAATTTATATCTACAATCCTTTGTTTGGGGTGCTTGTTCTATGCTAGCAGTAATTTGTTAGTTTCCACATTGCGAGGTTTATCGATATCAATATTTGTCCCTTTTTTACTATCGATCTCCTATGCTTTGTTGGGTTGTGTCCACTGTATTTGTTTATTTCACCCTCTTTTAGCTTGTCTATCGACAAGAATTCTTCTTGTGTTGATTTTCCAATCTTGGAAGCACATGATATTGTCTCTACTGTGGAGTGGGTAAATGCCTCTTCATTGTAAAGCTTTGATAAATACACTTGTGATGCAGATTTGATGAATATCAATGTTTTCTTTCTGATCCATTCTTACATTTGTAGCTTGGCTCTGATACCATGTTGAGTAACATGGATCATGTTTGCAAATGTAATTATATTTCCATTTTTATAGATATGTTTCAAATGCAGATTTGGATCTCATATAAGTGTGAGAGAAGGAGACATGTCTTTTGAAGAGACATGTCTCCAAGGTTTAGACATATATATATATATATATATATATATATATATATATATATATATATATATATGTGTATGTATATATATATATATATATATATATTTATATATATATATATATATATATATATATATATAAAGGAATATTTATATTATCATCAATAATGAAACTCATGGTCATATCAATCTGACTGTAACTACAAACTTAACAATACTTACAACATGATAACATAATAATATATACTACATACACTAGCATGATAAGAAGTCATAAAAAAATAGTAGATGGTCTAACATGTCATAACATGATCTATGAAGTCAAAAAATACATATAATACAGTTAAGTGTCATAATACAAAGTGTATCAAAATAAACAATATGTGTCATTAAAACATAATCTAAATGTCATGCCCAAAATACAAAGGGCAAAAAAACACGTAATTTTTTTTTTTAAACAGTAATAATTAAATTCACTAAGTTCAATAAGATTTTTTTTAATAAATTAAAGTGTAGGTACATTGTAGATAGAAACAGGTTCTTAAATCAGTACCTTGACATTCCATTTAGTTTTAAAATCAATGTGTACGACTAGATCATTAAATCAAAATTTTGTTATCAAATCGATTTCGACATTTGTTTCATTTCATTTTAAAATATTAATGAACAATATATTTTAATTATTTGAATAACAATTTAAATGAATATAGCTCTAATTATTTTGAAATATTATAATCACAGAACTAACTAACTTAAAATAACACCTAGTATAAAATTAACTATACTTTATTAAATCTAGCATAAAAAAAACATCTAACCTTGAAAACAACTTCAATATCCTACACCCAAATAATACTATCTATTATTTAATAATACTAATAATTAATTATGATTCACTAACATTTATATATCATCACTACCCTATCACGTTCTACTTCCAATCCTCCCAAATTTTCATTAAAATAACTAAACAATACTTTGGACATACTATTATAATTAAAAATTAATAATAATCTAATCGTTAAAATACTAATAAACTAAAACACTAACATCTAACATTAATTAAACATTTCTATTAATTAATATAATTGTTGACTAACTCAATCTTAAACAAAAAAAACATAAAATTATAAAACTAACTAAACTTTAAACAAAACTAACTACAATTTAAAACACTATAATTACTTAACATTAAAATATACTAAAACTTTAAACATATTAATTAAATTACTAATAAATTAAAACTAATTAATAAAACAACTAATAACTATCTCTACTAACCTAACTACTAACACCCACCTAACCTAACCACTCTACTAACTCCCTACATTCTAACCCTCCCCACTCATGCCTAAACTTTCTACCCCCCCCCCCCATGTGGGCACAAGGCCCAAGAATTCCTTCCCATACACTGACCCAGACTACTGAGAAATGTAGTAAGAGATATCCATGCATGCCAAGGAAAAAGGTAAAAAGGCAAGGAATAAAGAGAAAGTTTAAACCAACCTATATATCATAATTTATTCCATCACTCCTATATGTCATGTCAGTCCAAGGGTCACATAGGGCTACGAGTTTTATGGGGGTGCAAGGGTGATGTCATCCCCCTTAAATACACATTTGGTCAAATTAGTCTAGCCCCTCTCTAGAAGATAGGAGTTATGATAAAGTTTTGTTGTTGGGGCTTAGGATATTTAGAAATATGTTTTAGTAATTTTCTTTTTGTTTTGTTTTTCTTTTTATTTAAATAATTAATATTTAAATAAGTTCAAAAAAGGATAATTTGAGAATCTTTTAAGATGCTCTGTTGCAAGAAGGCAATTAACTTTTTTCCCCATACAAAATCTAAAGCATATTTGCTCTTGAGGCACATATTTTTCCTCAAGCTTATTTTTGTCTAAGTATGGATTTTCTAGGTTGTATAAATTTGCTAAAGGGAAATATTTTTTTGGATCCTACATTTTTTTCTCCAAAGTGTTAATTTTGAAAACAAATCATTTTATCATGGCAAGGGTCTGTTTAATTATTTTTTAAATTAAATTTATAACATAGGGTTTAATGTAAGTCCATAGAATTCAAATAGCTCTTTTTTTAACTTCCTCATAATCATGAGTAAATATGAAATGTGAGATGTGATTTCCATACATGTAACTTCAAATTTACTTGACATAATTCAAATGTAAATTGCTTAATTATATGCCATCATTTTATCCCATTATCATTAATCAAGTGAATGCAATTTCAAAGTATAAGATGTCACAGTAAGGTAAAAAACATCATCACATCTAATTTCAAATAAACATATGCTTAACTAAAATACAAAAAATCTCATATGCAAGAATATTACTCAATTTTTTTCCTATTGAACCACCTGATTCAAAGGCTCCACTAGAAAGAACTAGGAAGAAAACTCAACATCGTTGTCATTTCAACAACAAGTTAAAAAAACATTTTTACATAGGATTATTATCTCGAGGGAATAACTCCCAACATAGTTGAAATCCATTAACAATTTTGAATTTCCTTCTTGGCCCTTAACAAGGGATCCATTATGAATTCTACAATACATCACGGCGATCATGGAAAGAATGAAAACTGACTAGGAGACAACTAATCATAACATGAAGATAGAATCAAACATTCACTCCCATCTTGGTTTGCACAATAGGTTTGACATTTAACCAGACTAGGGAGAAGGCAGGTTTTTCCAATAGAAGATGTCAAACACAACACCATAACAGGTGCCCTTTTAGGGCTATAAACTCAAGAACTTCCATTCTTCCATTCTTACATTCCAAAACTCTAAACATGGTTTGTGTTGATGAGTAGGGGGCCATAACACCCTACCCTCTCTCCGTCTTCTCATCCTGACAAGAGACTCTACACTTTCGAAGTCCAACTAAAGACCTCCCATACATGGCCACTTCTACCCTATCTAAGGGTGAGTAATGCTAATACAACCCATACAATCCCTTCAAAAATTCAAAGCAAAATACAAAGGAAAAACATTTAAGAAAACCTATTTCAATCCCTCCCAAACATACTCAACACACACACATGAACATACATATGCAACAAATTAACTTAAGCATGAAACAAAATATGAACAACATGAGTTGAGGGATTCCTACCTTCACAATAAGGTTATGAAAAATGAACAAATTTGAGATGAGCTTCCTTTCCTCTCCTTCTCCTTCAATCTTGAAATGCTCTCTACAACTAGAGGTTGGGTGAACACTCAAACCCTTTCAAATTTGCCTCTAAATAAGATCCTAAACTCAACCACCTTCAAAATGTAATAACTCCCCCACTTTCCTAAAAGTTCTAGAGTCTTCTAACTCAACTAGACATAGGGCTAACCTCAAGGTGGAGTTAAAAGTTATCCAACTCATGATGAAAAAATTCAATTTTCATAATAAAGTAAAAATGGGATATTTGAGTGACCATAAAAGTCAACGAAAGGGGCTAGGGGGTGGAAAATGCCCCCAACCCATACCCATACCCCTTAGGTACTTAAATTCCATGGTTCTTGGCATTTAGGATTAATTATGGACCTATCAAAAGCTTGGAAATTTTAGGGCTTTCTAATAACCTTCAAAAATGCAGATTACTCAATAATCTCGATTAGGGTAATTAATCTCAATTACTAACTGATTAGAAAAATGGTCACTAACCTAGTCCAACTTAGATCTTTAGGTTACTTGGTTGACCCTAACTATCATGCTAGAATACATATACAATTCACAAGTGTCAAGTGACACTAAAAAATCAATGTTACAAAATATTAACACTTATTGATTACAGAATGATACATTCATACATCTCACGATACAAATAAAATATGAACAATAAATTTTGTGTCTTTTATTAGACTCAACCCTGGTTTTCACAATTGGTACATAAGGTTCAATTTCATTGCTTTGTTAGATTTTCTGGCTAAAATATCCTATACACTCATTGCACACATTAGTAGCTCAAGAAAATCACATGCATATATATAATGTATCAAGGAAATCATATAAATTAAAACATACATCTTTCAAATAACTAGTTATTTATCTCATTCTACTCATATTCTTAATCATTTAAATTGCATAATCAAAGTGTTAATTTTGCATTCACTTTCTACACTACTTCATCAGTATACATGTTCATAAAATATTAAATAACAAAATCAAATATCTGAAAGTAAAACATCACACAACATAAGATAACATAATAATGTTCAGTGTATCTAGTAGTGTCTCGACATATCGAGTCATGAGTATCAAAATAATAATGTATCAACTATGCTACGATTGGTCAGAGCAAGGCCTCACATCCTCCCCACTAGGCATGAACTTCCTCTTAGAGTTCATCAAAAAGATAAGAGTACTGAGATTGCATCTATGTTGCATCCTCACATGGAGCCATGACCTCATCATAACAATCCCATTGGACCCTAACCTAGTCTAGTTCTCATCCTCGAAGAGCTAAGGTCTATCAGGCAATAATATGGATAGGCTCCAACACTAGCTGCCCATCTAACTTCACTTGTAAAGCATCCCAATCTATAATATGAGGCTCATCATAAATGTATCTTTTAAGTACTAAAATGTGAAACACATCATGGATGCATGACAGATTAGGTGGCAAAGCTAGACAGTATGCAACTAGTTCTATCCTCTCTAGGATCTTGAATGGTCCAATGAACCAAGGTGCCAACTTAGAGCCCTTTCTAAATCAAATTAAACTCTTGTGTAGTTGCACCCTCAAGAAAACTGTATCACCAACCTAATACTCTCGATCTATCCCCTTCACATCAGCATACTTCTTCTACCTATCATGTGCCTCTCTCAAGCGATGTCTAATCAAGGTCACTTACTGCTCCATCTCCTTTAATAACTGAGGACCAATAGATACTCAATCCTTGATCTTATCCCAACTCAAGGGTGTTCTACAAGGTCTTCCATACAAGGCTTCATAAGGTAGCATACCTGTGGAGGAATGGTGCCCATTGTTATAGGCAAACTTGAAAAGATGTAAGTATTCATCCCATTTGACCTGATGGTCCATCACGTACATATGTAACATGTCCTCCAAAACCTAATTCACTCGCTCAGTTTGACTGTCGGTCTAAGGATAGTACGATGTACTAAAATTGAGCCTAGTGTCGAATGTTGCCTACAACTCTCTCCAAAAAGATGAATTGAACAGTTAGTCTCTATTTGAGATAATCTTATGGGGAATTGCATGAAGTCTGACAATGTCCTACAAAAAAATCTGAGCTATGTCTTGTGTTGTGTATGTAGTATGCATGGGTGAAAAAATGGGCAACCTTGGTCAATGTGTCAACTATCACCAAAATGGCATCATGGCAGCGAGATGAAATCGGGAGACCAACAATAAAATCCATAGATATAGCATTCCACTTCCACTATGCAATATCATGAGGTTGAAGAAGCCCACCAGGATGATGGTGCTCTGCCTTCACCCTCTAACACTTGAGGCATCTCGCAACTATGTTAGCAATTTGCATTGTCATGCCCGGCCAGTGATATAACTATCTCAGATTTGCATTTAACTTCTTAACACTGGGGTGTTACTTTTGAAAACAAATCATTTTATCATGGAAAGGGGAATATTTAACTTTTTTTAAATTAAATTTATAACATACGGTTCAATGTAAATCCATAGAATTTGAATAACTCTTTTTTTCAACTTCTTCATAATCATGAGTAAATATGAAATGTGAGATGTGATTTCCATACTTATAACTTCAAATTTACTTGACATAATTCAAATGTAAACTACTTAATTATATGCTGTCATTTTATCCCATTATCATTAATCAAGTGAATGCAATTTTGAAGTTTAAGATGTCACAGTAAGGTAAAAACATCATTACATCTATTTCAAATAAACATATGCTAAACTAAAATATGAAAAATCTCATATGCAAGAATATTACTCAAATTTTTTTTCTATTGAACCACCTAATTCAAAGGCTTCATCGGGAAAGAACTAGGAAGAAAATCCAACATCGTTGCCATTTCAACAATAAGTTTTAAAAAAAACATTTTTACAAAGGATTATTATCCTGAGGGAATAACTCCCAACATAATTGAAATCCATTAACAATTTTGAATTTCCTTCTTGGCCCTTAACAAGGGATCCATTATGAAGTCTTCAATACATCATGGAAATCATGGAGAAAATGAAAATTGACTAAGAGACAACCAATCATAACATGAAAAAAAAATCAAACATTCACTCCCATCCCAATTTGCACAACAGGTTTGACATTGAACCGGACTAGGGAGAAGGTGAACTTTTCCAATAGGAGATGTCAAACACAACACCATAATAGGTGCCCTTTCGGGGCTATAAACATAAGAACTTTTGTTCTTCCATTCTTACATTCCAATACTCTAAACATGGTTTATGCTGACGAGTAGGGGCCCATAACACCCTACCCTCTCTCCATCTTCTCATCCTCAGAAGAGACTCTACATTGTCAAAGTCCAACTAAAGACCTCCTCCCATACATGGCCATTTCTACCCTATCTGAGGGTGAGTAATGTCAATATAACCCATACAATCCCTTCAAAAATTCAAATAAAAATACAAAGGAAAAACATTTAAGAAAACCTATTTCAATCCCTCCCAAAAATACTCAACACACAAATGAACATACATATGCAACAAAATAACTTAAGCATGAAACAAAACATGAACAAAATGAGCTGAGGGATTCCTACCTTCATAATAAGGTTATGAAAAATGAACAAATTTGAGATGAGCTTACTTTCCTCTCCTTCTCCTTCAATTCTAAAATGCTCTCTAAAACTAAAGGTTGGGTGAACACTCAAACCCTCTCAAATTATCCTCTAAATAAGATCCTAAACTCAACCACCTTCAAAATGTAATAATTTCTCCACTTGCCTAAAAGTTCTAGAGTCTTCTAACTCAACTAGACATAAGGCTAACCTCAAGGTGGAGTTAAAGCTATCCAACTCATGATGAAAATATTTAATTTTCGCAATAAAGCAAAAATGGGATATTTGAGTGACCATAAAAGTCAACAAAAGGGGCTAGGAGGGTGGAAAATGCCCCCAACCCATACCCATACCCCTTAGGTACTTAGATTTCATGATTATTGGCCTTTAGGATTAATTAGGGACCTATCAAAAGCTTAAAATTTTTAGGACTTTCTAACAACTTTCAAAATGCAAATGACTCACTAATCTTGATTAGGGTAATTAATATCGATTACTAACTGATTAGAAAAAAGATTACTAACCTAGTCTAACTTAGATATTTAGGTTACTCAGTTAACCCTAACTATCATGCTGGAATGCATATACAATTCACAAGTGTCAAGCAACACTAAAAAATTATTGTTACAAAATATTAACACTTATTGATTATAGAATGATACATTCATACATCTCACGATACAAATAAAATACGAAAAATAGGGTTTGCATCTTTTGTTAGACTCAACCTTGATTTCCACAATTGGTACATAGGGTTCAGTTTCATTTCTCCATTAGATTTTTCTGCTAAAATATCCTACACACTCATTGCACACATTAGTAGCTCAATAAAAACATATCAGAGAAATCACAAAAATTAAAACATCCATCTTTCAAATAACCAATTGTCTATCTCATTCTACTCATATTCTTAATCATTACAATTGCATAATCAAAGTGTTAATTCTACATTCACTTTCTACACTACTTCATCAGTATACATGTTCATAAAAAATTGAATAATGAAATCAAATATCTAAAAGTAAAACATCACACAACATAAGATAACATAATAATTTTCAATGTATCTGGTAGTGTCTCAACATATCGAGTCATGAGTATAAAAATAATAATATATCAACTATGCTACGATGGGTTGAGGCAAGGCCTCACAATAAAGATGCCAAAAAGACCAAATCTATCTGATCTGCAGTCCTTTTTAGTCCATATGAAGAGGACTCAGATGGATCGTCCTATGTAACATGAGTTCTCTCATCATGTGGGACACCCCGTGAGGTAGATGGATCATCCTATCTAACATGAGGTGTCTCATCAGGTACATGTTTAACTGAAATGGGTTTCAAAATATAGGTTACAAATAAATTAAATATTCACTACATAATAAAAATAATACCACAAGAGATGAGTGTCCCTCTGTAATGAGAGGAGGTGCACTACTAAAGCTACAAAATGCGGCAGTTGTGAGGTCCTATAATTTACAATACATACTTTTTTAAAAGTTGATAAAGAGCATAATGAACTATGTATGTAAATAAATCACAATATTGACCTCAAAGGATGATGTAGGTACTTCCATCTAGCTTAGTCCCATACTCTTAGCAACAATCATGGTGATATAGTCCTAAAATTATGGATACATAAACATTGAGTCAAAATTATATATACATGAATTACAAAGTTTGTAAACTAAATGGTACATAATTTGTCCACTACATTTTTTATAAACTATAAAAACATGTATATATATCAAACCTGAGTAGTAGCCAATGTCACAAATGTGTCCAAATATATGCTACCATGATGATCATCTACATGTCTCACATGGTCAAAAGATGGAGTCAAAAATAAACTATACTGAGGCCTATATGGATAAGTATGATCCATCTCCTATTTGTAAAACCAAAACACATGAATCAAAGTTGAAGATTTTAAGTTAATAATAATGTACATACATAAAAATAGTACAAATTATTTGTCTTGAGTCAAAAGATCATATCTTAGGTATTTGAGGTTGTACTTTAGTGGTCAATGGATTAGGACCTATAGTGACATCAAATTGTGTAGCAGTCGACAATCCCTACAAAATTAGATAAAAAGAAAATATGAGCACATGTTATTAAATTTGAGTTCAAATGTACATTATTTATAGCGTAATTCAAAGTGTATACTGTATGAGGGATGACAATGTCTGTAGGTCTCAAAAAAATACTATACGACCTCCTAGGAGGAACAGTATCATCTATCCTCTGTTATATCAAAATCAACATACATTAATATGGTTAATACAATTACACATGTATGTAGAAAGTAGATAATTATGTACTTTATTTAAATTTTAATTAAAATTTTACCTCCTGCTCCTAACTGTGTCTGGGCTTTCCCTGCATGAGGTCAACAAATGATGACACATCAATATCATCACTACCATCACCATGGGCAATGTTTGTGTCATCATCAAAATCATAATGGTCATCATGTGGTGTATCAACATCATCATAAGAGCAGATGACACTTCTTGATAATGGTGTGGCACTAGTAAAATTGGTGTGAGAAGAGGTACAAGAGTTTGAGGCCATATGAAATTTCTCATTCTATTTCTCAACTTTGCCCCAAGCCTATCCTAAGGCATCCCTCCACCAACCCCCTGAAATGATCTAATATCAAAATAATTGGGTTTCAAACCCAATTCAAATTCAGCCCATAGCTTCCTAAGGAAGTACATGGGCACCTCTTGATTTGTGTGTGGTGGATGGTCAAATACCATCTACCACTGCTCCCAAAAGTGTGCTAATATATGTGGATGTGTGCACCATCTAATAGAAATACAAGGCTTCTTCTTGCCAGTCTCCTCACTTATCTTAGGGTTTACAAAATATCTTGTAAAATATCATTTAAATATTTTGAGCTTATGGACCTCTTTATAGGATAGGCTATTAGAATAAAAGGCATGCATGTTTTACCTCCATAATCTAAAGCTATCAATATTAGAATCCAAATGTTGTATAGAGTGAATGGTGCCTTGCATGCTATCTGCAAGGCATAGTAGGTGAGGAGGGAGGTGGGCCTCATGACTGATAGTCTCAATATCTTGCATGAGGTCACTAAGATTACACCTCATGCTCTCCCATAGATCCTCCACATGCTAAACATGTAAGATTAATTACATGTTTAAACAATCTAATTTGCATCTATCTAATCATTCAACATTGTAATTTTTATTAAATACATTGAAACATCTAAAATAATAATTTTAAAATGAACATCTACAAATTTAAAAAATTAAAATATATGAAACTATTTAAATGAACAAATACAATAATCTAAAGATAATACTATTAACAATGGAAATTTACAATTTTACATATTAAAAGTGAAAAAAATAATAAATTGATGGAATTATAAAGCATAAAATTGAAAACAATGAAATAAAATAGTAGAAAACAAAATAGCATACCTAGTACACCAAAAAAGAGCAACAGGGGGTTAGTAGAAATCCAAAAATAGGCTCCTGTATCTATGCTAAAATCAGACTCACATTTTGTAAACAGTAAAAATGAACAAAAGAAACCCAAAAAATTATCTTTTGTAGTTTTCTGCAATCAGGTACTCAATTTTAAACAAATTGGGTATCCAATTTTTAAAACATTGTTTGAGCACCCGATCTATATTCAAAAAAATGGGTACTTTAAAACAAAGTTTGGGCACCCGATCCATATTCAAAAAAATGGGTACCTGATTTTTTGAATATGGATCGAGTGCCCGAACCATGTTTTAAAAATTAGGTACCCAATTCTAAAGAAATTGGGTACCTATTTCCGAAAAGGTCTCATTCCACGGAGTTGACTTCCATGGAATTGTGACCCAACTTTGCACTCTTACCCCATTTAATCATGTTACAAATTTTTATTGCCATAATTGTCATGGTATGGGTCATAAAGAAATTGATTGTAAGAAACCTAAGTATGATAATGATAGAAGAAATGGTAGAATGTTCAAAAATACTAACCCTAGAGATAGAAGAAGATCTAATGAAAGGACATCGAGAGAAAGAAGACCTTTTGATGAAAGAAAATAGATCATACATTATAAGTGTAACAACTTTGGACACATAACCCAGAATTGTCAAGCATCTATTGATCAATAGAATCCTAAAAGCAAAACCCCAGTGTGTCAGTTATGTAGCAACTTTGGACATACAAAAAATTACAATAGAATGGACAAAAGGAACAATGGAAGAAACTTTAGGAATGGTAGAAGAAATCATGATAGAAACTTTGGAAATAGAAGCAACAATGGAAGAAACTTTCAAAATGACAGAAGAAATCATGAAAGCAACTACAAAACTAAGAAAGTCAATGAAGATCAAACAAATGTAGTTAGTGAACTTTGAGAAGAACTTAATAAAGAAGTTATTAAAGGATTAGACATCTCAGAGGAAAAGTTAGATGATGAAACAAGAAAATTGAAGTCAGTAATCGAGTTTGATTCAACCAAGTTGAATTAAGCTTGTTCACAAGACCAGAATCTAAAACTTCATTTAGAGATCAAGCTATGAGTAGCAAGGTTGAGAGAAGATGTATCTTGATGAGTTTAGATGGTACCTAATCTCACTTTCAATTTGAAGCTTATTGTAACAAGTTACGAAGGAAATAAAAGTTACTATTAGAATAGAGAAAGTTTATTTTGTGACAGGAGATGAAATCTATGTTTCTATATAAAATTTCATGGAGAAAAGTTTTGTGGAGCATTTTCATGATGAAAGGAAGCTATGGTGAACTTCAGATAGCATTTGAAGATCAGGCAGAAGATCTCGGGCAGATATTTGATTTCAAAGTGAAATTAATAGCTTTTTTAAGTTAGTGAAGTATGCAATTAATGCAATTTCTAGCTAAATAAATGGAGTAAAAACTTGATTATTTCCACATTGCAATTATCTCTAAATCTTAGAGCACCCAAAAGTGAATTTACAAAGCAATTTCGAGAAAAGACCTACTTCAAGAAAAAGGTATTTTATCATTTTTCGCATAGAAATTCTTCAATAAAATTATATTTGGTATAATTATGGATATGTCTATAGTTAAGAATGTTGAGAATGTTGAGAGACTTAAATTAAAGGTTGTTCTTGTGAAAACCTTAGAGGAAAACCCTAATTCAGCTTTATCAATTACTCTAGACAAGGTAGTTTTCTTGGAAGATGTAGGAAGCTACTTGTGTAGTAAGTTTGAATCTATTGGAAGTGAGTTTATGAAAAAAGATATGGAAATTATTTTCAATCATGATATGACTATTAAGCCTAGATATGAACATCTAAAGGATTTAGACTTAGTCAGATATCACTTTTACCATGAAATTGATACTAAAGAGTGGACTCAGATTATATTATGCAGAATTCATAACGGAAAGATTTGGATGGGAGAGGGTGTAGTTAACATCTCTACTGACCTTATTCATGAGGTCATTGGTCTTATCCAACAAGGTAATGTACCTATTGGTGAGAAACTAGTTAAGAAAAAAATTGAGAGTTATACTAAGGTAATTTATAATGGTAAGGCAATGGTGATCAGCACCATCAGACAACACGATGTAAGATTCTTGAGGAGAATCATTGCATATTCTATTTGTGCAAGTTCTAAGAATGATGAGTTTTCAGCAAATTTTATCTATGCTACCTATAAGATTTGTGTTGAGAAGGAGCAAGTAAATTTAAGTGAGATTCTAAGAGTACAACTCCTTGAGAATTTGGAGAAGATTAAGAGAACTAAGAATGGTGTATTCAAATTCCAATCTTTGATTAATTATATTTTCTTTCATATACTTAAGAGATCTCCATTTTTATCACTTACTAATATTATGAGCAGTGAAAGATGCACTATGGACAAGATAACAGATGTGTACAAAAGGCATCCCGTAGAGAAAATTTTAAACAGTGGCAATCTGATTATGAGGACATTTCAGAATGAGATGAAATAGAGATTCAGAATTGCCCCTACAATTGTTGATAGATTTAAAAATGATATATGTTTTATGGTGGACATAGACCTAACTTATATTGAAGTAGTTGAACCTTGAGAAACATTTCTTGAGCCCTTAAGTTATGAGTTAGGTAATGTTATAGCTATTGGTTATATTGATTTATTATTAATCTGATATAGATCAAGCATCATACAGATTTGGAACGTATGAATAGATAACTTAGTCAACTTACCAGGCATCATTAGAGAAGGCATCTCATAAGAAGAATGCAACTATAATGAAGAAAGCACTATTTAAGGCTGGTATATCAGAAGAAGAATCACAGGCAATTAGACAAATAATCTCCAGATTAAAACAAACTAGTGAACAAGGTGCAATGTATGTGACTCCTCTATTAGTTGGCCAAATGTGCAATGTATCTATTGCAGAAAATCCTATAGAATAGAGCATCCCATATGTTGTTGTATCAGCCAAGCAACCAAATGGATCTAAAAGGTAGTAAAAAAGAGTTAACCAGCAAGCTACTAGACTAGAGAAAAGAAAGAAGACATTTTTGACAATTAAAGACTTCAGTGATGATAAAGAAGAAGATGAAAAAGAAGACAAACAACTAGAAAAGGTTATTGTTTCCAAGCAACCAATAGGTAAAACAAGGCAACCCTAGAAACCTAGGATAGAGAAGATTAACACGACCATTGTTAATGAAGGAAACTTTGTATAGATAAATAAGTTTTATGATTTGTATAATGATATTGACAAAGATTAGATTGGAATCACTACCATGAGATACATGATTTTAATAACTTGAAACTTAAAGACATTAAAGGTTTTTTCAATCATGAAGTCTATAATAGAGTTATAGCAAAGAAAGCACTAGTTTGGAAAGAAGATATGGAACTTCAGAAATCAATGATAAGAACTATGTACAAGACTGAAGATGAAGAAAAAGTAAAGAAACTGATGGGTAAACTAGCACCCTATCTATGGAACAAAATGAGGCCAATTCTATTTATGGGCGGTGATAAGGATGTAATTAGAAGTGAAACTATTGCAACTATCAATAAGATGATGATTGAGGTAGAGACAACTCCTACAACTATTGAGAAAACTTTAGAAGTATCAATAAGTGGTGATACTATGAAAATTGATCAAACAAATGTTATAGCCAATATTGATGATAACCCTTTTGTAAGCTATGATCATCCTGAGCCCTTTTCGAAGATATTCAGGATCAGTTAAGACTGATTGAAGAAGAGAAAAGATAGCTACTAGAAGAGAAAAAGAATATTGAAGAAGCCAAGCTAAAATTGATTGAAGAGGAAAAGAAGCAGAAAGAAGAAGAAAAGAGGAGAGGAGAAGAAAAAGAAAAGAAAGATAAAAAAAATTTTAAAAAAGAGAGGAGAAGGAAGAAGAAGAGAGAAAATCTAAGAAGGTAGTAGAGAAGAAACAAGAGGAAGATGAGGTGAAAGACTCTAGCTCATCCACTCCTATATCTCTTGCTAACCTTATAGGTGATGATGACGATCAATCCAAATTGATCTCATCCTTGAAAAATTTGATTGAGAAGAACAGAAAAGTCAAAAGTCTACAGAGAGGATTAAAGGAGGTGACTGATAGATTGCACAACACTCTCACAGCCAAGCATACAAAAGTAGACCTTGAATAGAGAGCTCAAGCAGTTGTAAAATTATTTGATGATGAGTTTACAAATTTTTTGAATGTTACTAAGATTAAGGCTCAAATTTCACATGATGCTAATATTTTTAGGACCATTTGTCAAAACATTAGGAATGATTAGTTGAGTCTTGATAATTGTATCAAGGAACTCCAAAGATGACCAAAATTTTGGATAGCAAGATTCAAGGGAAGACGAATGAGCTGGAAGCTCTAACTAGTTAGATACAACAACCCTCTTGCAAAGTTGATGAGTTTGAAGGACAAGTTACCAATATTCACACAAACATCATGAAATTGGAACTTGAAAAAGAGAAAATTTTGAGAAGACTATTAGAATTCAAAGTGTCTATTACTCTGAAGATATCAACTATTGAAAGATAGTTGGAAGAATGTGAAAAATCAAAAGGACACTTATGCCAATTTCACCTACTCCAACCTTAATTTAGTTGAGATTGCATCATATACCTTATGTGCAATGCTCACTATTGAAAAAGTAGAAAATAACTCATGGGAGAAAGGTATAAATAGTTTGAAGGAAAATTTTGATGATTGTATGAATATAATAGTAGCTTGAGGCAGTAAGATAGAAATTTTGACAATGTTTGAGAGTTTTTGACAGTTAGTTTTTTTGGACTTTTTGACCTTTGTCATTGATGTTAAAGGGGGAGAAGTGTAGAAGAAAATTATGTAGTAAGTTATATATGTAGTAATCATATCAAAAGAAGAAGCATTTGTAATATGAAGTATATGTAATGTAATAGATGTTATGTATTGTAAGTTTTGGTAAAGTTTTGTCCCTTAGCCAATTTTCCTTACTTTGTTGCCATCAATGCCAAAGGGGGAGATTGTTGAAAATTAGCTATATGTGTGATATAATTGTTGTAATTAATGGCAACACATGATGTAAATGTTGTAGAAAACCTCAAAAATAAAGATACTTAACTTTTGGTACTCAAAAAATTGTCTAAGTATGAAACTGGTTTACAATAGTGTATTGTTTTGATGTATAACTTGTTTATATGATGTTATCTAAGAAAGAGAGTTCAGATGGAACTAGTACACATATTGATGATGATGTGTATAACCTCTAACATCAGTATAAATAGTACAAAAAAGAGATATTCACGATTTACTAGTGAACAGAACAACAAAATTAAGGTAAAAGAATTATTTTGTTTACAAAATAATTACTTGACCAATTAGGGCCAACATCCTAGATGTTTAATCTAAGTTGGAAAAGCATATTGTGGTCTTAGCTGACTGAGCAACAATTTAAGAAAAGTCATGGCATTTATGCAAAGGATATCTTGCGAGATTAGGTGTGCAAGTGATGTGTGTTTTTGATAATCCAAACTTTTTGTAAAGCAATATATGCAAATTTTTTGAGAACCTATTTTTATGATCCAAGATTGAGCTAAGGTCAGAGATCAACTGAGAAGAAGTTAAAGCATCTATGCATCTTTATTTGAGGACTTAAAGTTCAGTTACTTGTTTGGGTAGTGAGCTCTTCCTATAATTGAAAGTGCATGTTTGGGCAGTGAGCTCTTCTTGCATCCACTGTACTGCAACTCCTAATAGGGTTGGAATCTCCTAATAGAGATTCCAAGTCTCCTAATAGGGACTCCTAGTAATAAATTTTTTTATAGACTCCTAATAGGGTCCATCCTCTAACAAGGAACATTTTATATTAGTACATCATCTAGTGGGTATCATCCCCACCAAGGTTTTCCCTTGGCCAAGGTTTCTATAGTTAACAAAATATGGTGTTATGAGTTCTCTTTATGCATGGTTATTATTACTATTTAGCATTACTTGTTTACTTTCTTATGCATGGTTCAAAGTAACAAATAATATTAAGTTGGCAAAAAAAAATGTAGAATACTAATTCACCCCTCCCCCCCACTCTCAGTATTCCAAATTTCTAACATATTTACCTTGTTAGGAGTCTATGAAGTACATACAGTGTCTTGAGTCCTTGTTAGAGGAGTAGGCCTTGTTAGAAGCGTCAAACCTATTAGGAGTTTCTACAACCTTGTTAGGAGTTAATAGATCAATTACAATCTATGCAAGAAGATTCCACTACCCTAACATGCCATTATACAATTCAGTTCTTTCACAAAATAGATATACATACAATACTTGCTTATGGCTATAACTCACACTTGCACTGATATTTACATCAAATTTCGCATCACATAAGCCTTGCAAATGGTTCTCACAATAGTTCACATGTCACATCTAATCATGCAACTTCCACAGTATCTAAGTATCACATCTATTCATTGCACAACACTCTTACACTCTATTTGTGCAACATAATATCTTTACTTATACCTTGTGCATTCACAAATTTTTGCTCAGTTAGCTTCCATGTCTTCACATGCTTGACATAATACAAAATAATATCCACATAGTCAGCTTAACATGACTTAGTAATTATTTTGAAATCAAAATAAATCCTAAAGTCGTACAAATCTATTTTTTGCTATGCTTTGTTTTGCACTGTTAAATACCAGCATAGTTAAACTCGTTGTTACTTGCAACATACTGTACACACTAGTACACATCATCATGAAAATTTTACAACCTTTTCTCAACTGTGCATTAAGCTAATTGTTTGTGCATCATCTGTACTATTAAGATATGTACATTGTACTCTTGTAAATTGTTTTATACTTGGATAGTTTTCTATCTCTAAATGCATAAATGAAATGTTGAGTATATGTTGCCACAAATGACAACCATCAATACATCTAACTGACTATATTTCCAACACTTAGATCTATCCAAAGTAGGATAACTAGTAACTCAGTGTATGATAGCCTTGTTAATCTTAATCGATCAACCCTCTAACCATATCTTCATGGCATGTACCCTAATCAACACAATCTTTATTCATTCAACTTTGAAAACCTTTATATAGGATAGGGAATGGGTTAGCCCTTTCTTGGCAACAATTTTGTGCTTGTCCTTCAACACTCCATTATCACACAATTTATCATATGCTAGATGAAGTTCATAGTCTCAAATTTCTCACACTTTGCACATATAACACGATTGTGCATTATGTACCATCAATACCCTTGGTGGAATTGACAATATTCCTTGAAATTTGGTGGAGAACACTAGTTATTTGTCATGATTTGTGTATTGCTCTCCTTCAAAATTACCTTCACAGACGTAGATCTAGATGATGCTATTTCTGAACTAGGGTTTTGAACAAATTTACTTCAATAACTCTGTAAAGGACTTAACTAGGCATTGAAAACTTAACTTACTGTGATCTTTCAATTCATCAATGGCACACTGTGATTCACTTTCTAGATCACTGAAATTAACTTTGAATCACTTGTGTGCTGAAAATTGGTTGGTAAAATGAAAATGAGTACCAAAATTTGATATATATACCTTCAATCTATCCATTTAGGTCTACAATAAATGTGTTTGTACTATGGTAGGTGCACAACAACTATCTTGGCCTTCATAAGTTGTGTTCATGCTTCTTTCCATTCAAATAATTAGTCACTATCACCTTGCTCGATCAATACCAATTTGTTCGGCCGATAAATCAACTTGGTCAATGTAAGTTCTCAGTCTATATTGCAATGCTCGATCAATACAAACTGTATTAGTAATTCTTGGCACTTAATAATGTAAATGATTCCATTTCCCAATACTTCTTTTAGATTTTTCCTAATGCATCTTGACTCATGTTGATATGGAATTTTAATCACTTTTCTTATTAGCAATTGAAGTGTGATCACATTTAAATAAATAGTCTCACACACACCTCTTTTCTTAGTTGGATGTGGTGTGATTACCTAATCCATTGGATTGGGTGATCTTAGCTTTTCTTTCTCTACTGCTTCTAGCTTCTACTATATATTTTGATGTTTTTTTCATCTCCACTTTCCCTTTTCCTTTATTTCTTTCATTGTTTGGTACTGATGCTTTGGTCCTACAATTTTTGCTAACATGTCAAACCTTAAGACAACTAAAATAAACTAGGTTTCCATTCAACCATTTCTTGTAAATTCCTCTAAAATGTATCTTAATGCAATTCTCTTGAATGTGCCCATAATCTCCACAATAATGATAATTATACCATATGTTGTAATCCCAATTGTAAGAGTTACCTTGCTTAGGTGCATGTGTTTTCTTTTCATATGTCTGGTTAGATTTTTTCGTGGATCTACATTCATGAGCTCTATATCCCTATTTCTAATAGTTATAACAATGTGCCTCAAATCTAGGTGTATTAGGTACATTAATTTTCTTTGATTTGCATTCATGTGCTTGGTTTCCTTGTTTCTTACAATTAAAATAGTTGTTAGTAAAATTAGGATTAGGGTTTTGCATACTATTCTTGCTTCTACAAATGTTAGTTGTATGTCCAAGTTTATGATAATGATGATGGGTAGGTTTTCCTTTGGATTTTGCATTTCTTTTCTCTCCACTCTTTGATGGCTCTCCTTTCTTAAAAGATGAAGAGTGTTTGAAATGTCCTAGACCAGAAGTATCACTAGATGACCTTAGTGATCTCATCAGTTCTTCAAAGTATCTAGTAGCTTCACTTGGTTTATTCATTCTTTTCAATAGCTTTTTCTCAAATCTCAACTCATTCCTTAGTTAGTCACTCTGTGATCTCAAATTTTTGATTTCCATGTTCTTTCTGTTCAATTCTTGATTTGCAAGTAACAATTGGTTCATTATGTCCAACTAATTGTTTGTCAGATTCTACACATCAATTGATCTTTCCTCAAGTCTAGTAGCAATTTCTCTTTTTTCTTCTTCAACCATGATTTTTTTTTCTTCAGCTTTCTTCTTTTCCTTCAGTCATCTCTGATTGAATTTCATGTTCTCTTTTGAGTTATTTGACTTCTTTTTTAAGAAATTTTTTCTTCTCTAGTAGATCTGCTATTGTTGCATCACTATCATTAGTATTTCCACTATTAAGCAATCCTTTGACATCAACTTCCTTGTATAGTGTGTCATTCTACTAAATGGCCATATCTTTTCTTTTATTTAAGTATTTCCTTAACTCTTCTTTTTCTTCTTCAAGTTGTTGCAGTATGATTTGGATTTCAATTATCTAGTTCTCAATGATTTTTCCCATTTTGTATTCCTTCATTTCAAGAACTTGTTCTCTCAATTTGTTAGACTTCATTCAAGAGAACTGTTCTCTAATACCAATTGTTGGAAATCTTAATGGTAAACAAGATACAGGGGGGTGGGGGTAAATTGGGATCTATAAAACTTTTCTCTGATAAAACAATTACCTATATTCACCTCTAATCCATCTCATATCTTAGATCTCACAATATAATCATAAACATGTAATGGTGTAATGAAATACATCTAAGCATAACATCCATGAAAACATAAACTCAAAACATAATGATTTTGGTAACCCAAAAACACTTCAAGTTGAAGGTAAAACTAGGGTGGGGATGAAATTCACAAATCTTTACTGCTATAATAATAAAGTTTTCTTGTCAGAACTAGAATTTGATCAGTTCTAGTGATCTACCCTATGAGGGGTCTTCTCTATTAAAAGCTTATAAGACTATTGGATCTTACCTTGATTATAGGATTTTACACTTACAATAAAGTAAGGACTTTGTTAGGAGATTTAAATAAGGTATGTTAGAACCACTCTATTAAGAGATTTTCCCTAACTCAATTTGTCAAAACTGATTTAGAACCTAATCCTTCAGTTTTCTTTGAAATTTGTATACAAATATCCTCTCTTCAAAATTTAAATATGATCTCCTTATGTGATATGCTATGTTATATCCTTCATTGTTAGGTTGCTTTGTTTGATTTCCTTTTAGACTTAGCCTTCCTTTGCTCTATTCTTGACTTGTTCACTCCTTCATGCTTGCTTCTCTCATACCATTGAACTTAGGGTTATAAACCTTTTTAAATAGATAATCATAGAAAGATCTAGATTAGGATCAACAATCCATATTTCATCTTTTTGTCATTTTACCCTTCTAATTTTTTGATTGGTTAATCTATTTTTCTTGGGATTAATGTCGTCAAACAAAATTTATAATCTTCTCCATAACTGTCTCTACAATCTTTAAATATCATGTAGAAGTTGGAGAAAATAATTTACATAAGTGTTTGTGCAATTGCAAACTCATATGTCAAAACAAGTTTACTCGGCACTTGAATGTTCTAAGGCTCAATAATAACTAACATTCATGCTATAACTTGACTTCTATATACTTAGCATATACTAACTAACTTGGCATTAACTAACTTTCCAAATGCTCAATCTCTTTTGTGTTACTTCGGCCTGTATGCTGACTCGGTCTCAACTGGGGTGCTTGGCAACCTTTAACTTTCTTGATATGATAAAATATAAACAATTCCTCTATAGTTCAGCCTTCTTTGGATGGCTCAATAGCAGTGATGACCATCCAACACTGGCTTGGAAATGACTAAGTGTTAGACACTAATAGGAAACTTGGACTTAGAAATCAACACAAATGACTCTACTACTAGCAATAGGCCACAAGCTCGAGGACCTCCGAATAAGGGTATGATAGGGAAAGGACAAGGAGCTCAACCCAAGTATAAAATACAAGATGAGCCAACAAAAGACAAAATTGAGGTTAATCCTTATGTACCTCCTAGTCAAACAGTTACCCAACCAACACCAAATCAAGAGAGGAAGGAAGGAGAGAAAGTCAGGAGCAAAAGGCTCCACTTGATGTGGTTGGTCCACCCCTGGTGGTGGCTCTGCATGGCCTGAGGCCACTTCTTCTAAATGGTCTTTCCCTCGCTTAGCCTTGGCAATATCATCTCCTAGAACTATGAGAGGAAAAGGAAAAGATAAAATTGCTACTAATGATGGGTGGTCTCTTCCTAGTCCACTTATTAACCCTGTTGATATTTGGGGTTTAGATGATCACTAAGATACCCCTCCCTCAGTTGGCAATACTCTTGTTTCCTGGGGATGTTTATAATTTATTTTAATGAATAGTTTGTAAGTTGTCTGATCTTGTTACCATTTCAACATTTGTAGGGCAATCTTGTATCCCCTGGCACTTTTTTGTGAATATGTAACTTTAATATTTCAATTAATAGAGAAGGGATTGACTATTCATCAAAAGTTAATTGAGAAATTAGATACAAATAAATGCAAAAATATTACTTACAAAAAATACATCAATAAAATAACATTATATAATTTCATTCAACCATTATTAAAACTACATAAATTAGTTTAGCACAATGATTCCATGGCTATAGTTTGAAAAAAATAGAGGGCCCTTCAACACTAAAATTGGATAGTCATCCTTATCTATTATATTTATTTTTATACGTGTTGTGAAGATTTTTTATTTTATTTTTAAATCGATAAACGGCCAAGGCCTTGATGTATTTTATTAATTAAAATGAAATAAAGTACAAATCTTATCTCCGTTCAAATGGGCACTGGTAGGAAAGAATGGAGAAGAAAACCTCCAGTCTTGCTCGAGACAAAGGTCTTATATTTTTACATGTTAAAAGGGGCATACCCTAGTGATTTCTTTATATAATTTATATACAAAAAAGAGGGGCATACCCCAGACAATTACATCTATTTTAATATCAAGTGAACTCTTTGCCAGCATTGGAGTGTCTACTAGTTGACAATTTATCCATGCAGAATATAACCATCTAGCAAGCTAATCACTCAAAGGTTAGTAGTCATAAGCAATAAACATTCAACCCCATAGATTTAAGAGGTTAGGATACCAATCTTGATAACAATAGGTTAGTATAAACAAGCTGGTAATAATGCAATAGAATAAGGACATTTACAATCATCCTAGAAAACAATGAGAAATGGCTACTAAAGGAGTACTATATCTAAATGAATGATACCACTAGAACCAAAATGCAATTAAACAATTATGGTATAAAATATTACTAGATATTGGATGAAAAAAATAAACTCGAGGGATAGGCTCATAAAAGGGGCTGAGATATGAGGCCCACTCCATGTGACCAAACCAAGCCCACGAATCTTAAGAAAAAAATAGAGCCATGCCAATTATAAACAATCCTGATTAGTATGATACATCGAATAACAAGATCTTGCAAACACAAAACTAAATCTTGTATATTTATAAAGGAAAATCGGCCTACCATAATATCAGGCACCATAAATTTAATTTGAATGAAATCATAATGGAATGAAATTTGTACAATCTTTATCAAAGCAATTGAAATCAGCAAGTATCACCAACCAGCAGGTAAATTGTAACTAACAACCTACAAACTTAAGAAATTATCGATCCGGCTTGGCAGAACCATTCCATTTATCCCAATATATTAAATCAACTTAAAATTTTAGTTCATAATGGTATCCTCTGTATCCTTATCGAAAAGATCAAAAATATTTCCTCAAGAAGGCATGCCATATACAATTTTGATATAGTAATACGCTGCCTACCAGGATACTGAAAATCCTCCTCAATGGTGATGTCAATCCATAACCATCTCCAGAAAAAATTCCAAATACTCAAAAAAGAGCTATATAACCAAGGTATAAATAAATGGTGTAATAACGAAATTTAAATTACATATTTTTTGGGTCTAAGTGTTTCAGCGTAAGGATGAAATTCACATGCATTTATCATATTTAGAAGCCATAACAGTGCTACATTAGTAGATCAAAAAAAAAGGCATCCCAAAATATGACATGAATTGAACCCTAAAATACTTCTTAAACACTAAATCCTGATCGTAGCTGGAAAGGATCTATCTCAACAAGTAGCCCTTAATAGGAACATGAGGGTAAGAACCAAACCCTCGAGATAAACATAATACAAAAAATTGAATAGATCATAGTCAATACCATATATTATATATAGCTTCCAAATTGTCTACATTATCAAAAAAGATAAGTCTTGGAGATTAAAATAGTAAAAGGAAATTATACATGTATAATAAACTGAGAGTCTCAAATAGAGTGTCTTTAAGCATACTAACAAAACCTCTATTCATGCATAACCATGGAACCCTAAGTTATTGATTCTGACCCGCAAAAGTTGACAATTTCAAGTTGGACCTCTACCTTCCTTCCAGAGAACCATGATCAAATCTATGATATCACTAAGCTGCTCCACATGGTAATTGGGAGGGAACTCAAAGTCAGATTTCCCTCTGCTTGTCTTTTTTGCATTTGGGGTGCAGAAATCCAAAACATCCAAATTTTTGAATGTCACTCCCGACTCGATGTAGGCATTAAATAGGCGAAGGTAATTGGTGAGCCATTCCACATTTTCTTTCGCTATGATTCCCCTCCAACGAAGGAGAAATTGTAGACTAGCCTCCATTTTAGGCCATTCATGATAGAATGCTAAGTTCTCTTAGATGGCTAGGGATTGGTGACGAGGAGTGGTGTCTAAATCCAAGCGGCCCAAAGGAAGATTCATGTACTTTTTAGGGAAGGGAATCTTAAATTTTCTATCTATACTATATACCGCTTGTTCTAATCCCTCTCTCCAGGAAGGGACAAACAGGTCATGACAAAGCCTTACAATGTCATCTGCTCCAACTTTGGCTCTTACCAGGCAGCCAATAAATGACCCGATAATGTCATTGTTTGTTCTCCAAGTATATTGGTAGTCAAACACTCCCTCACCTAGAGCTTTGTTAATTGAAAATCAAGTCGAGTCATCCACTGGGTATGAAATCCTATTCCATCTCTCTGGTTTCGTCATCCCACAGAAGGCCATAGTGTGATTCTTAGAGGCATGGAAGAGAACAACATTGGACTCCATACTAAGTGGTGGCAATGAAAACAAAAGAACTAGAAGAAACACCCCTAAATAATACAAGGAAACTTCTAGACTTGATCATGTAAACTATAGCCTCCAAATTGCCAAAGCAGGACAACAATTTTCAATTAAATGTAAAGTACCAAAGCTCATGAGATACCATGATGGAAGGCATGATTACAAGAGGCTCTGGGCAAGCTTAAATATATGACTGACGCAAGAATGATGAGAAAGGTACTGATGCCATTCCTCTTATATAAATAATGTACATATGTTAAGTTGAAGGTGATCCTATTCAAAGATCATAAGATTTGGGAGCGATATGTGATAGATTGAGCAAGACGCGTGTGAAGTGACACAAAGGAAAAAACAAACTTGGAAACTACTATTCAAGTAAAGAAAAAATTAAATTAAATAAAGGATAATTATAAAATTAAAGTGAGAGAGAAACTATTGTTTAATAATAGAGAGTTAACCCCATCTACGCCCTCATTTGCTAATTGATCTGCAAGTTGATTGCCTTCCCTATAAGTATGACAGATCTTATAATCATCTAGTTTATCGATAAGGAAGAGGACCACTTATAGATGAGAGTTAAGGATCCAATTAGCAGTTGACCTTTTTCTAATAGCATTTATAATAATTTGAGAATCGCCTTCAATGACTACTTTAGGAAGGTTAAGCTTATGACATAACTTGATCCCTTGACAAAGAGCCTCAAGTTCTGCTAGATTGTTGGATGTAGGATGAATTGGCATACTTTCTTGGCAATCCAAAGCCCTTCCTCATTATATATTATGCATCAAATACTAGCTATACCCGGATTACCTCGAGTTGCTCCATCAAAATTCAGTTTGACCCAACCAATAGGTGGTGGCTCCCATTTGCAATTATTCCTAGCTTCTTTATTGGCCTTTGAATAATATAAGGGTGGATTACTCAAAGTGTTGTGAAGAATATTGATAGTCAAATTTATATTTTTAATTTACAAATAATTTAGATATGTTTAAAAAAATCAAAATATCTATTAATATATAATAAATATTTTAAAAAGATTAAACTACTATAAATTTAAAATAATAATAATTTTTTAATATTTGTAAAAATCATTACAATAAATTTCTAAATCATATGTTTTAGAAAAGTTTCTAAATTCATAACTTTATATGTTTTATTCCATCTTTAAAAAAATATTCTTATATGTTATAAATAATATAAAAAATGTATAAAAATAAAGAACTTATATATATATATTGTAGTGTTAATAATAAACTTTGATAGTTTATTAGTAAATTTGATATTTTACTTTTCCCTCACCCAGTGTTTAGGAAAGTGAAATTCCACACTAATTCCAAAATTAATTGCAACTTTTATCCCAAAAACAAAACCATGAGCACCCATATAATCCCATGGCAACTCAGAGAAAAACCATGCTATTCAGTTCTGGTTTCACCTAAATTTGCTACCAATGTCACAAAATTCACCCCTTGCAACTAACACCAAAATCCAAGAGCATCCAAATATTACAAGGAACCAACTCCTGTATTATGATGACAAGCCATTTTTCCATTGTATCTACTTATAAAGTTGCCTTGGGATCTTTACTCATTTAAGTGCATTTAGTATTTCCCATCTCTAATTTCCTTTCCTAATGTTGGAAATTCTAAAGGTCTTTAAGAGGAGATTGTGGCAATAGAATGGTCTAGAGATCGAATCTTATAAAGTGTAGTTTCATAAAAGATGGGTCACAAAAGGCAAAAACAGAAGAAGAAAATGCATATGAAGCAATGAGATTGAAGGGGTTTCTATTTGGAAACTTGTTTCTTAGTACCAATTCAACCCACTTGCAATTTATGGTTTTCTCTATTTTGAAGGGGCTCGTCCTTGTACAGTAGAGCATAAAAACTAAAAGAAGGTTTACTAAAATCTTGAAATAACATTATAGGAAAAATTGGATGTTATTTGTTATTATGAGTTTTCATGGACCCTTCTTTGAGATTTTACTATTAATGTACTTTTGCAAAAATACTACACTAGAATCTCTATGTAAAACAAATACAATAGGGAGATCAAAATATCAAAGAATATGTTGTGCAAAGTCTTATAATAATAAGAGGAATGTATAGTTAGATTCCACCAACAAGAAGTAGACATTCTATCTTATTAGTACTTGTCGATAGGCTAAGTACTATTGTGATACATTTTAAATTTTATGCATTAACTAGTGATTAATTTTTTTGGTTTCTATGAGTTATAATTAATCATTTCTAAATTTTCTTATCAAACTAATATGTTACATAGTATAGATGCAAGATTTTTAACTTCACAATTTTTAAGATTTGATTGGGTGAATTCATTTAGGGCTCATTTGGCTACGGGAATAGGAATAGCTATTTTGGAATATGTATTCTGGAATAGAAAATGGGGCTACGTATTCCTGTTCTCTATTTGGTTCAGCCAATATTTGATGGGGAATTTGCGGACCCCAAAATTTATGTTTTCTAAAATAAATAAAAGTGGAATAAGAATATGTATTTCAATAACACCTATTTGGGTGGAATTGCAAAACCTCAATTTTTGGGCCAAAATTGGAATACGCATCCCTATTTTACTTCGTATTCCAATTCCAATTTGGTGCATCCAAATGAAGAATTTAAAATTTTAAGAATTTACATATGCCTATTCCACTTGTATTCTCATTGCCAAATGGGCCCTTAGCTCTTATATTGGCCAGATTTGATGGATTCTAAAACTAATATTTTTAAGAGTTATTTTTTATTAAGCTTGGTTGATTAATGTTTAATATTTTTTTGAATGTAAGTGTATTGGGTAAGATTTATATATTTTAATATTGTCTTTTTTATTAAATAATTTTTTCATTCAATTAAAAATAATATTACTTGTATTACATAATACTACTATATTATATATGTAATAGAACATATACATTAATAATTATTAATGAATACAATTTAATTTAATATCATTATAGAAAACTATAATTATCTAACATTTTTATTAATTGAAATGTTTTATATATTTAAATTAAAATTAGGTTTATATAAAAACTAAATGCAAGTACTAAGCCACTATGTGCAACTTTTTGTATTTGGCGTAGACAATATACTATTGTTTTGAGTTGAGCACAATTAATCACTTATTTTGAACCAATGAGAACTAAATATTTTTAGATAATTTCACTCTTTCTAAAGATTAGATGTTTTTCTATTAAAATAGTACATTAAATAAATTATTTATTTGACATGTGATTGGTTGAACTCTTTAGGTGTTATCAGACCCCTTTTTAAGTAGCTAACTCTTTATGGTTTCTAATTTTGAAAAGGTTAAGTTGAGTTGATGTCGGCCATAGCCAATCCAAATTCTTCATTCTTTTATCTATTTAATTTAATTATAAGTGGTGTTTGGTTCAAGTATATATTATGGTTAATGTTGTTGAATTCAAATTTTATGATTTTATTTATTTTTTAGTCTAGCAACCATATTCTATATGCTATTCTTTTATCTAGTTTAATCAACGTACAAATTTTTAAATTAAGAATTTAAACTAAATTTATTTCATTTAACAAAATTGTTTAAGATGTACAAATTAAAAAATATTTATTAAATTAGCTATTATTTAAATTAAAGAAGGTAATCTATACTTTTATTTAAATTTAGGTTATTAAAATTCAAAATAGAATTAAGAAATAAAATATCATGTAAATTATAAAATTTGAACTTTTTTTTTGCAAAAAGAGGGGCAAAAATTTATTAAGACAGAAAGGAATACAACAAGGAGAGCTCAACAAGGAGCTCGATCCTGAGCAACAAGATCATCAAATTCTTGCACCATCTCAAAGGACAGTTGCCCCCTATCCCTAATATTCCAACCCGGATCATGACTAGAAGCCCATTTGGCTAAACAATTAGCAGGTCTATTCCATTCTCGCGGAATATACTTGAACCTAATGAACTGAAAAGAGGAAGAGAAGAAAAGAATCTGCTTAACAACAGTGGCCAGCTGCCAACTAACATCCTCAAGTTCTTGCGAAGAAAGCATGTTCACCACCACCTGGGAATCAGACTCACAAATAATCTTACTCCATCCCCACAAGAAACACTGTTCCACAGCATATAAAATAGCCTGATCTTCCATGAGATTGTTAGTATAATCACCCTTATGAATTGAGAAGAAAAATTTAACATTCCCAGAACTACAACGAGCCACTCCGCCAATACCAGCCGGACCAGGATTCCCACGAGAAGAACCATCAGTGTTAATTTTCAGAACTCCACAGGGAGGAGGAGTCCAATGCCCATCCTGGTTAACCCGACCCTTCCTCTGATGGTGAAGTTGCCTGGACATAGAAGGAAACCTATGAGCCGCAACCCCATCCTGCAGATGAAAATTAAGACGATTATAGATAGCAAGATCAACCGGATCCATACCCCCATCAAGCTCACACTTCACAAGAATAGTTTCCTGGAGAGAATGTGATATTTTCCACCAAAGATGCAAAACACCAAGCCAAACATCTTGGAATATGTGACGATTCCTCTCCAACTAGATATGCCAAAGCATGAAAGATGGGCCAGCAATCCAAGCAGCATGGAGAGAAGAAGACTTGGAGGGAGCACTACCCAAGCGAGCCCAGAACTCAGGCAAAGAGGAAGCATGCCGACAAGAGCAACCCCAAGCGCTCCACCAAAGGTGCCATATCTGAGTAGAATAGGAGCAATGGAAGAATAGATGGGAGACAGACTCCTCTCCATTACCACACAAAACACAATAAGAGGGGCCCTAAAATCCACATTTACAAAGATTATCCCAGGTAAGACAACGGTTGTGAGCCACTAGCCACATGAAAAAATTGCACTTGGACCAAAAAACTTTATTCCAGACTTGCTTCCACCAAGGGACCTCAGCATCCCCAAATAATTGTTTAGTTATCTCCTGATACCCAGTAGAGACATGATATTTACCAAACAAGGTACCACCCCAAGCCAATACATCTGGACCAAGCAAAGAGGAACACTCTCTAGAGGCTAGAATTTGAGAAAGCTCCTGACGATCCATGTCTGTACCTCCAGGAGGCCAATCAGAGGAATGCTTCCATCTATAACCAACAACAGGTCCCAATTGATAAGGAGTCTTGTAATGAGCCACTTTATCCCATCCAGCGGCAAGAAAAGAGTCACAAAGAGGTTGAAGATGAGGGTATATGGATAAAATGGAAGGGAATCCATCCCAAGCATCAGACCAAAAAAAAGCCTGAGAACCTCCTTTACATATCTAGAACAAACCCCTCTTCACCAACATCGCACCTGTCTTCAAAGTATGCCAAACCATTGAGCCACGACCTTCAAGAGGAAGTGCAGAAATAGAGCAAGGATCGGCACCATGAAAATATTTATGAGTGATAATACGAGCCCAAAGTTGATGTTGTCCAGAGCACCATCGCCAATAAAGTTTAGCAGCCAAAGTTTATCTACTCAATAGAGAAAAATGAAGACCAAGACCACCCTCCTTTTTAGGCCTACAAACAGTTGCCCAATTAACCAAGCTCCATTTAGTACTACGCAAATTACCACTCCAAAGGAATTGTCGAGAAAGAGCATCAAACTCCTTGAGAAAGTAAATAGGTGCAGCATGAACCATGCTTCTATTAGTAGGAAGAGCTTGGATAATAGCTTGAAGAAGAGTAACCCGGGCAGCAGTAGAAAGCCATCTATGAGTCCAATGATTTACCTTATCCTGAAGCTTGGTAATCAAATTTTGCCAGAAGAGACGTGGCTGCTTGGAAATAGCAATAGGAATGCCAAGATAAGTCAAAGGAAGTGAACCTATCTGAAACCATAGGATACCAACAATCCTATGCTGAATAGAATCAGGAGTGTTAAAAAAGTAAATGAAAGATTTGTGCTCATTAACTTTCTGGCCTGAAGCTGCCAAATAAACATCCAAAGCATGTTGAAAGGCTTCAGCTTCCTTGATCCTAGCAAGACCAGCAAGAGCAAAATCATCAACAAATTGAAGATGGGAAAGAGAAGGTAAGTCATTACCCCACCGCCAGCCTTGAATAGAATTCTGGGACACCTGATGCTTAATGAATCTGCCCAAGCCTTCAGCCATGATGATGAATAGATATGGGAGAGAGGGTCACCCTGGCGGAGGCCTCTAGAAGCACCAAATAGTTGTGAAGGTTGACCATTAATAAGAATAGAAAAAGAGGCAGAAGTAACGCAACTCATAATCCAACTCACCCAGTCAGAGCTAAATCCAAAAGAAAGAAGAATACTCCTTAGGAAGCTCCATTTAACTCTATCGTAGGCCTTAGCCATATCCAGCTTAACAAACATGGCTCTCTCCCTTGAAGTAGCCATAGAGTGAATAGCCTCAGTAGCAATAACCACCCCATCCAAAAAATTTCTTCCAGCAACAAAACCACCTTGTTCTTCTGAGATAATAATGGGAAGCCACCGTTTCAGTCTCTCAGCAATCAGCTTAGTAATAACTTTGTAGACCACATTACATAAGGCAATTGGTCTAAAAAACTCCAATTGATTAGCACCCTCTTTCTTAGGAATAAGAGTCAAGAATGTAGAGTTCAAAGCTTGAAGCATCTGCTTGCTAGCATAGGATTCTTTAACCACCTCCAATAAATCATGATTAATGATGTCCCAAAATTCTTGAAAGAATTCAACTGGAAAACCATCAGGACCAGGAGCCTTCCCCTTAGGCACGCCAAAGACCACCGCCTCCAGCTCTTCCAAAGAGATAGGATGCATGAGATAATCATTCATTTCCTGAGTGATAAGGGAAGGAATACAGGACAAAATAATATTTTCTTCATTATCAGCAGGAGGAGAGTCCTCAAAGAAGAGGGTAGAGAAGTACGAAATAGCCTCCTGGAACAAAGCTGGCAAGGAATTCAGTTGGATACCTTGAGAATTAACTAAAGAAGAGATAGTACTCTGATTCCGGCAAGATTGCACTATTTTATGGAAAAAGGCAGTATTTCGATCACCTTCCTGGAGCCAATCAACTCGAGCCTTTTGCTTCCAAAAAATTTCCTCTCGAAGTTCCCATTCTTCTAGAGCTCTACAAGCAAGGGATTCAGCCTGGCCAAGATCCTCCGAGAAACCTCGATCTCTAATCTCCCTTGTGATGACATCAAGATTTTCTTGAGCAAGCCTCTTCATAAAGTGAAGATTCCCAAAGCATTCCCTATTCCATATCTTGAGCTGCCTTTTAACATATTGAAGCCTTTTAGAAAATGAGAACATTGCAGTACCATATGCAGGGGCACCATCTTTCCACCAACAAAAAACAAAATCATGAAGAGAGGAGTCACAAAGCCACATCAACTGGAACTTAAAAGGAGGATGCTTCGGAACATAAGCCCCTATAGCAGAAAATTTGATTGGCCAATGATCTAAACCCCTCCAATCAAGGATTTCTGAAGAGATAGTAAGGGTGCCACTAAGCCAGAAGCAAGAAACAAGAAATCTATCCAGGCATTCTGAGATAGCAGCAACACCAGTCCTGCGATTATTCCAGGTATAGAGGCCATTAGAAGGCTTAACATCAGAGAGATGCAAAAGAGATATGTGTTGCCGTAGAAGAGAAAAAGAAGGCCCCAATCTAGCCAAACCACCATGCTTCTCTTCCAGACTTAAAACTGAATTGAAGTCCCCTGCTAACACCCAAGGATGATAAGGATGACAATTTCTAACATATTGAATATGTTCCCAAAGTTCCTCCTTTCCCACAAGATCAACAGGTGCATACACATTAGTAACCATGATTACCTCTCCTGAGTCTAGAGCAGAAGCTACTATAGAGAGAGATGAGCGAGAAGACATCCAGCCAAGAGGAGAAATTTTTTGAGGATCCCAAAATATAGCTAAACCACCAGCACTGCCTATTGCCCCAACACACTGGCATTGGCCACGAGACCAAATACTAGAGGCATGTTGGACCATAGACTCCACAGAGAGATTAGTCTCTTGGATACAAAAAACATCAGGACTATGATCAACCACCAAGTTATGAATAGCCTTTTGTCTAGGGATGTTAGTCAACCCCCTTACATTCCATGAGAGAATAATCATCATTGGGTAGATTTGGGAAAATGAGAATCCAAAGGTTTCACTGAACCAGACTCAATCAATATATCTCCTGTGAGTTTAATCTTCTCTTGGTCTGTTTTGCGCCCACTCCTTAGAGGGGGAGAAGAAGAAGCCCACTTAAAGGGTCAAGGCAACAACCCCAAGGGGAGAGGAGATCCCTTTCCCTTACCTGATGGTAGCACATCCTTAACCAAGTCAGCCAAAACAACATCATCATCTTCCAACACTGCAGGAGTCACCAGAGCCGCTGTCACAGGAGCTACAGGAACCTCACAATTCTAATATACTACAACTTGAGATGCCCCACAAGCATCATTAGGAACAGATCTCTCATCTGGGCAAGCTGGATCAGAAGAGATAGGAGGAGGAATACCCTCCTCTAGAACCATACTATCCAGCACCTCAAAATGGTTAAAACCTGAATCAGATAAATTTTCTTTCAAAGGCCTCTTTTGACTACATCCCTTAGCTCGAGGACGAACAGGGGTAAATCCATCCTTATCCTGCATTGGAGCCTTACCCTTACCTGTAGAATCTTGTGGATTCATCCCCTTGGTAGTATTAACCATTTGAGATTGTCCTTTCCCTGTAGTATCTGCCAAACCACCAGCATTTCTAGCTGTAGACCGATCCACTCCTTTGAAACTTGAGTTACGGGGGCACTGCCGCAGTAAATGACCATACTCATGAAAAATCTGGCAACAGAAAGGGAGGGATTCATAATCTAACTGCTACACGCAAGAAGAATCCCCCAGACAAATTTCCAAAGAATCTGGTAATGGGTTATTCAAATTAATTTCAACACAAATACTAGCAAAAGAAATAACCTTTTTATCGAGGGTTTGATGTGCGATCGTAGCTGGCTTCCCCAACAAAGCAACAATTTGTCGAAGGATGTCTTCACGCCAAAATTCCAAGGGAAGACGAGGCAAGCAAACCCAAACTGGCACTGTTGAAGGGAGATCCTCAGCAGAATTAAAACCTGAATGCCAAGGTTTGACAAATAACCCCACATTGTTGTAGAAATAAGGGCCTCCTTCAAAAACACGATCACGATCAGACATGCAAGAGAATACAACAAAAAAATAACTATTCCCTACCAACATAATCTCCATATCACCTTCCACCTGCCAAGAGTGGCGGATCCATGCCTCAAGAGCGGATAGGGAAATCCGGATTCCAAGAAATTTGCATATCAAAGCATGCTTGGTGCAATAATCAATGTCCTCCATTACAGTCATTGGAGGAATAACCAGAACAGGGCGATCATGGCTATGCGGAAGACAACCATTAACTTTTTTCAGCTTGGAGCTCTCCCCTGAATAAAATGATTCAGATCGCATTGCATGCATAGTTGGAGAAGAACCATCTATTCTCACCAACGGAGAAGAAATCCCAAGCCCTGCCATGCAAACAATAAAACCCCCAATCCAAAATTGACTGCAGAAGATCTCCAAAAACACCGACGCAAATTATGTCTAGTAGCTAACAATCCAAACAGAACAGAAAAATAGTAAAGATCAAACACCAAAAACAGGCTAGGGGAAAAACCCTAGCCCAGCCGGCAGCCAACCAAATTTGAACTTTTATTTGGTTATTACAAAGCTATTTTTAACAAATACTTACATTCTTTAGTATCTTACATAATTATTTTAAATATTTAAAATTAGATAAGGATATTATTATAATTTCTTTTAATCTTAATAAAAAAATCTACTTTAAAATAGAAGATTTTAGTAAATTATAATTATAATTAATATATAAATAAATATTTTAATTAATATTATTAATTTATAAATATATTTTAATAATTTTATTAAATATGAGAATTATAATTAACTATTAGGTAAATACTAACTACTACATGGCACTTATGGCATATTAAATTTTCAACAATTTGGTACTATTTGTGCTATTATGAACTGTTTGTTATATTTTTTTATGATTTTGGCATTATTTATTGAGTACTTATTGATTTCTTCTCTTTCAACAGTGAAGCAAAATTCTAAGCTTGTTTAATTAAGGTTTTCTCCAATAAATAATGAACTAATTTTATTTGTACTTCTCATGTGTTCAATTCAATATTTCGTCTTCCTTACTATCACATTCTTTAATAACAATAATCTTGAATGAATTTACTTAGAAATCATGCAAATAAAATGTACTAAAATTATTATTTTCTTAATGAAGAATTTAATTTTAAAAAGTTAAGGATTAATCAAATGATGTGAATATAGATCATTATTTTTTTTTTTTTTTCTTATTTAGATTATACTTAAGCATACAACAAATACATTAATTTATAATTTGGATGTGTTACATTCTTTGTAATAAGTGATCTATTGACCTTGAAAACATGATGGAAATATTAAATTTTGTATTTCGCGCAAGAAAAAAGATTATTAAAAATATTATCAATATCACACTAAATATGTATTTAATATGAGTGGCCCTTTTGGTTGATGCATGTGCAAAGATATTATGTTTATATTCATCTTATATATTGTCTTATTACATGCACACAATGAACTAATTTTTTTTTCTAAGTTAGATATCTCTTGTCATTATGCTTAGAAACCTTTACTTATTAGACAGCTATAAAAGAAAAATAAATATCTTTAAAATTCTTAAATAAATAACATAATTAATTTCTCTTTTCCCTTTTACCACAAAACAAATAAATTTAGATTTTCAATTATATTTATCCAACTACTTATTCCTTTTCATCAATCCTCAATACATTTCATATTCTTACCTCAAAGATGATATCAAATTATAGTTTTCTGCTTATATTTATCCAACTTCTCTTTCTCAAATAATATCTTCTCTAAGGCTTTAAGGAGTTTTAGAAATGTTTCATTTAATTTAATTGCATGATATTTTATTACTCTAGTTTTATTAATGGATTTTGGTTAGATTTGGTAGCTCTAGAGCTTGATCGAGATTTTGTGTCCATCTCAAAATTTCTCCTACTCTTTTCAAATAAGAGATAATTTGCTTTGAAGTTGTCTATTCTTCTTCCTCATTGAAGTCATTTCTTTATTCTTTTTTGATAACCTCCACATTAGTGTGCTTACCAATACCCACATAGACACACTTTTCTTACAAATTCTTTTTCTTTTTGTGATGTAATTTCTCCCTTTCAACACTTACATTTATATGTTTTCTTCTACATTTTTACTTGTTATGTAATTTTCTTTGTTATCTTAATTTCTTCTTTAACTTTTCTTTATTTTCTTATCTTATTTTTTCATTGGTATTTATGATTTAGTATTATAATACTCTCTAATTCACCCCATCATAATTACTTTGTATCAATCATGATAAAGTCACGATTTTTTAAGGATGGGTTTGGAAGATCTCCCCTCCTTTCATTTTAGATGCTTAACCCCCTCTCACATGAGGTTTATAGATAGGAGATAGTGGTGCAAGTTATAAAAGTTTTCTTCATCTTCCTTTTAAGTAGTCATTTTAAATCTAAAATTAATAAGTAGTCTTCCTAATCTCCTATCCATTACCTAACCAGGGTCCTAGACTAGAGTTTAATGTCTCAATATTCTCTGTAAGTTGTATTTATAACTCCAACTTAGTAATTAGAGAGGGATTAAAAGTTAATGTATACTTCAAATCAAACAAGATGACACAAATTCTCACAAATAGAATTCAAAAGACATTCATGGTCTAGACTACACAAGCATTGCTTAACTTCAATATATTGATAGAATATACATTATATTTTCAATCTTCTAATATACATTTTATCTTTCATACATTTATATGAGATTATATCAATTATTCTTCTTCTATTTCTATCGATATTTCTCTCCATTTCTAATGTATAACTAGCATTCTTCATTACATTTTATTATATTACATTTATATCATTTCAAAATGGAACATGTCACTTATAGTCTTTGGCTCTTCTTAAGGTTGTTTTGTCGAGGATACAAAATAATAATTCAATTATGTTAAAGATTTTAAGGTGATCTTGCATCTATATAATTATCTAGGATAATTCAATTATAACTTTCCAAAACATTAAAAAAAATTCAACTAGGTCATTTTTTTGGTGAAATTCTTAGGTCCACATGAACAACTCTAGACTATGAAGACAACAATTGAAAACTATTTAAAGACCTTCAAGAGCATGAGAGATCAAAGTATATATCAGCTAAATTTACCACATGTCATCCTTGACCTCAATAGATTTTGAAACCTCTTTACCATTTGTAGAGTTAGAGTCTAACAAGAGAGAAAAGTTGTATGGATAGACTTCTACTTCAAGCAAGGTATTTCTTGTGAAGCATTTATTTAATATGAAGATAGTAGAAGGTGGGTCTATTGTTGATCATTTAAATGATTTTAATATAGTTACCGATTAATTATCTTCTATAAATATAAATTTTAATAAACAAACTAAAGGTTTAATTTTGTGTTCTTTGCTTGAAGGAAGAAGTTTAAAGGAACTTAAGCAAAGATCAAGACGTATAAAAGAGAGCCACCATAGTTGAATAAGGAGAACATTGTTAGAGTAATAAAGTTTTTTCTTAATAATTAAATCATATTGATTTAATTATTAAGTCACTTATTATCTCTAGTTTACTTAAGCTAAATTTTAGGCATATAATAATTAATTCTTTTATTAATTATTATCATGCAACATAGTTTAGTTACCTATTATGGTTTTGAACTCCTTTTATAAGGATTGATCTCTTTGTAATTATTAATTCACTTTTGATGATAAAAATTTCTCTTTTTGCTCATCAAGGATGTCTTATCTATGGATTTGGGAATTCAAGCCTCCATAGCTTTTGCTTCTCTCTTTCAATGATAGGTATTTTCATGTAGGTGATTCTTGGGAGCTATAGGGTTAATCTTTCATCAACTTCAACATGGTATCATAGCGTCAGATCTTCATGCACTTGTTCTATTTATGAGAGGTTTAGCTAGGCTTTTAGATATGTGGTTTTTCTTTCAGAGGGTTTCATTTTTTAGAGTTTTTTGTATTGGATCTGGGGGTTACTTCTCTCGGTGCACTTTGAGCCCAAATGGACCTCACCGTTGAGCTTAGAGCGCCCAAAAATCTCTATTTTCATATAAAAATTTTCCAATTTGCACACAATTGGAATCTAAGACAAAAAAAGCATTGCTTCTAGATTAGGCATGTTTCTCGAGGTGGTGATTTTTTTGGGCTCAAAAATCAATATTTTGGGCAAAGAAATTGAGATATTTGGGCACAAAAATTGAGTGGGCACAAAATTTGAGATTTTTGGTAGGAAAATTGATAATGTTTGGCACACAAATCAAGATTTTTAGGTATGATAATTAGGATTTTCGGTACGCAAATTGATAATTTTTGGTATGCAAATTGAGATTTTTTGACATATAAATTGAGGTGATTTTTGGTATAGCCTTACAAGCTTCATGAGATAATTTTGGTGTGAAAATGACATGTTTCTTGATGTGATTTTTGTATTGATTAGCACTCTCTAAGGCATTTTGGCACATTTCCCAAGGCAATAATTTTTTACGTTGCCCTTCCAAGTCTTTTCTAACCTACATGTGGTTTTTTATTTGTAACTTGCTCATCTGGACTCCATTTTTTGCAAACAAAATATCGCCAAAAAGTTGGTTTCAAGTTCGTCATGATAATGTAGTTTATTTGGACTTTTGATGTTTTTTGGTTGTCATTTTATGCAATCAATCTATTTGCACTCCAGGAGACATATTTTGAGACATTCTATTTTCCAAATTTTGCTCCAGGCACATTCCATTCATTTTTTTGTTGTTTCAGGTCTAGAGATCAATTTTTTTGATTTAGATAATTTTTAATGGGTTGTAATATCTCTTGTATTAAGCTTGTGTCTCTTTTGATCTTTGTTGACATCCTTATGTAGTATTTTTTCAAACGCACTCAGATAAAGTGTCACTTTATTGCATTTTAGGATCTTGCACATCTTTGTGTTATGTTGTACTCGCACTACATTATAAAGTGCCTTGGGGGGTTTCATGTTGGCCATATTCCCAATCTTTCTTTGTCAAGTGAGTGTTCCACAACATTAGCCTCATGATGTGTCGATGACATGTGTCATTATAGGTGTTTGTACTTCTTTTGTACTCTCGATGTTCCCAATTCTTTCTGTAGGAGATATTGCATTCAGTTTCAATTTTTATGTCTTAACTCTTAGCATTATAGGGGGTTTATGTTAGTTCTATTACTTTCTTGGTTCAATGGAGTGAGCTATGTATTCAATATTTGATCCTATGTACTAGGCAATTACAGTGGTTGGATACCTATGCATTTCAGTGAGATGGATCATTTATCATATAGACATTTTTTTAGTTCTTTTTTTTAGAGGCCATGAAGTTACCTTCTATCTTTGATTGATCATCTCTTCAGACTTAGTCTTCTCTACCTGGTCATGTTTTATACAATGAAGGTTCTTTAGATCAGTAGTTTGGCAATGTTTATATCTTCATGCTTCAATGGTGTTCTTCATAATCATCATTTTGTTCCTATTAGCTTTTTCCCATGTGGTTTTCTCTATTTTTTCTCGTTTCAAAGATTTGGTTGTGCTTGGGTACCTCACCAGGCCTTGTTGTTGAGACCTAAATTGCCTTTCAAGAGTAATTCCAGGTTTTTAGCTACGCCCTAAGTTTATCTTAAGGGGGGGTGTTAGAGTAATAAAGTTTTTCTTATTAATTAAACCATATTGATAAAAAAATTAAGTCACTTATTATCTCTAGTTTGCTTAAGCTAAACTTTGAGCATATAATAATTAATTCTTTTATTAATTAATATCATGCAACCTAGGTTAATTACCTATTAAGGTTTTGATCTCCTTTTATAAAAATTGATCTCTTTGTAATTATTAATTCACTTTTGATAATAATAATTTCTTTTTTTGCTCATCAAGAATATCTCATCTATGAATCTGGAAATTCCAACCTCCATAGTTTTTGTTTCTCTCTTTTTGTGACAAGTTTTTGCATGCAGATGATTCTTGAGAGCTATGGGGTTAATCTTCCATCAACTTCAACAAAACTTTCCTCATGGAAAGACCGAATGAGATTGCATCTTTCAAGTATTGGAGATAATGTTGCACATTTGTTGGATAATGGATGTGTCACACCTATTGGTCCTTTGTCTATGGATCAAATGAATGAGAAGAGGAATCAATTCAATATGATGATTGATATTGCATCTTCTCTCATTGATGTTTAACTTGATGATGTTAAGAATTGTGCCAATGCAAAGAAAATGTGGGATAAACATAAGCTTGTTCATGAAGGAGATCACAATGTAAGAAGAGATAAAGTTGAAAGCTTGAGAGGTAAGTATGATAACATGAGAATGGAAGAAGGTGAAAATGTTGCACAATATGTGAACCAAATCAAGGATGTCATGAGTGAAATAAGAATTGTTAGAGGTGCCATTCAGGATGCTAAAATTGTAAGTAAAGTCTTGAGAACTCTTTTGCATGTTTATTCTATCAAAATCTCTAATATTCAAGAAGGAAGATCTATGCCTAGAAATGATATCACACTTGATGCTCTAGTTGGTCGGTTGACTGCATTTGAGTTGAACAATTATGATAACAATATGGTTATGATTGGAAATGCTTTTAAGTCTTCACTAACCATCAACAATCCAAAAAAAGGAGAAAAAAATCAAAGAAGAAAGTGAATATGAAACTGAAGATGATTTGGATGAGATTGAAGCATTCCTTGCAAGGAGGTCATCAAGAGGTAAAGGTAAATACAAAGGTAAACTTCCCTTGATCTGTTTTGAATGTAATGAAGTTGGTCACTTTACTGCTAAGTATCCTAATTGAGGCAAATTTGATAAAAATGATAGAAATGACAAGAAAGATTATGTCATGCCCAAACTACGAGGGCCAAAACGCAATATATATATATATATATATATATATATATATATATATATATATATATATATATATTATAATTAAAATGCTCTAAGAAAATATAAGGTTATGATCACAGTTTTAAGCATAGGTTCTCTACATTATGTCTTAAGTTTAAAAACTCTAGTGGATGAGTACATTGTTAAGATTTTGAAGCTCTCGTTATTAACTGATATCAACATTTGTTTCGTTAATTTATTTCTTATAACATGTTGTATTTAAAAATTATAAAAACAACACTTAAAATATGGCTAAATGAATAAAGCAAAACTACTTAACATTATTCAATAGTTTATCATTAACATAAAAATCGAGACACTTGCTAGCTTACTATCACTCTAAAAATATTCATAAAATGTGTACTAATTTCCAAATGAACTTACAATCTGTACACTTTCAATTAACACTAAAAAAAAAAAATTAACTTTCTTAAATTTTAAAGGAAACTTTACATTAATAAAACATGTCAAACTTAATAGTTACAAACATCTAAATTAACTACATATTAATGCTAAAAGATTTCCAAACTATTCGTAAATTCTACTAACTAAATTTAAATTTTATCTAAAACAATTTTTATCTAAAATTTAAATACTAATAAAAATAGACTGATTTAAATTAAGGTTACACTAACATAATTATAACATTATACTAAAAAAATATCAACCTAAACATATTAATTAAGTAAATTCCTAAGCAACTAACGACTAACCACTATCTCCTAGATCCAATGAGTGCTAAGTGATCCATTTATTCTCATGAGAGATGGATTCCTGTTGAGTCACTACTCATGAAACATGGGTTTGATGATGTTTGTCTCGAATCACATAGTTAAATCTTGATAGCAATACCACAACTAACCACTAACTTAACTATCAAAAACAATTAAATACCTAAGCTAATTTTAACACTCTATTTTACAAATTGAACAAGTATAAGCATTCTAACTACTAACTTAAATCTAAAACTAACTTCAATATAAATTAACTAAAACTTAAGATAAACTAACTACACTAATAATTTTTACAATATACAAATTTCTATAAAGAATTTCATTGAATCACAATTAAAATTCAAAACTAATAAATTAACATTTAACTATATTTACCATAGACTAATTAGCACATAACTAAAAATAAGCTAATCTAAACATAATATATTAACATTGATAATAACTAACCCTTAAACAACTAAACAGAAAATAACTAACTCAAATACTAACTAAACTAATACTATTTCAAAATAACTAAACTGATATAATCTTGATATTAAACTAACCCAGAATGACAAGACAAAACTTAACTAATCCACTTGACAAGTGGATTCCCTCACACACCTACCCTACTCACCCACCCCTAAACCCCCATCCCAACTAGCCTGGGTGGATTCCCAGCTTCTCCACGCAGACCGAAGTCTACAAAGTGTTGTCCAAGAAGACTCTGCCCAGGGTACATGGGCAGTACAAGGGCAGCTCGCCAATCAGCGTACCCTTCCAAGGTAAATGGCAAGAGGTTTTAACTTAAAACCACTAAACAAACATTCTCTCCAACACATGCAACGACCTTAAAGCTAAGACAAGGGGAAAATGACATCAGCCATGTTATGATGGCACTTTCATAATTGACCAAGCTAAAAAAAAAACAAAGGAAAGAGGGTAGATGGGTTCTAGGATAAGGGGTAGTTATGAAAAAAGATTTATAGGTGAGATCTAGGGTAAGATAGGATAAGATTTTAGCATGAAGTTCCTATAGTTATTAATATTTACATTATTGATTATTTATTTTTTTGAATTTAAATTTGAAACAAAGGATCAACAGAGAATATTCTCTGTTCCACATTGATTTAATTTCCTTCTTCCATGCAAAATCCAGAGAGCATTTTGCTCTTGGGGGAGATTTTTTTTTTAAAGCTTTTATTTTTCTAAGTATAGATTACAAAGTGATGTATATTTTTTTTTGTTTTGTTTTACAAAGAGTATATTAATTGAATGGATATATAGCATGGAGTTAATAATCATGTCACAATGATGCATGATAAATTTGATCTCCTAAATAACTTGAATTGCAATAAATCAACCATAGCCATTATTTTCTTTCCTTAACATAATTTTCATTTTGAACATATAAGGAACTCAAAAATTTTGCTTAATTAAACCATCATCATTCATCCTATTTTTAATGAGCATCCATATAATTGAAAAATTACGATTAAATCTCATGGTAAGCAATATTACTCAATCACTATTTTTATTGGCAAACCTAATTCAAAGCCTCAACTGGGAAAGAACTAGGAAGAAAATCCGGTGTTGTTGCCATTACAACAAGGTTTTGAGATACAAATCACATAGGATTTCAATCCTGAATTATAACACTTAATTTAAATTTCCTTCATGACCCTCATCAAGAGATTCATAACGATTTTTGCAACACATTCAAGAACCATGGAGGGAACAAATATCTGATCGAGTGACAACCAAGCATAACCAAGAGACAATCAAACAAGCATAATCATACATGGTTTACACAATAGGATTCACAATGAATCAAAACTAGGGAAAGGTGGATTCTTCCAACCAGGAGAAGTCAAGCACAACACCAAACAGATGCCCAATCGGGGCTATAAACCAAGAACTTTCGTTCTTCCATTTCAACATACCATAATCATACAAGGTTTGTGCTGACAGGTAGGGGCCCATAACACCCTACCCTTTCTCCCTCTTCTCATCTTGAGAAGAGACTCTACACTGGTTGGAGTTCGACTAAACAGAGCTTTCCCAAAATTGGTCACTTCTGCCCTCTCCAAGGGTGAGTAATACCAAAACACCCATGCAAGAAAAATCTCAAAATTGCAAACATAAACATGAAAGGAAATCATCCAAAATAACATGGTTTTCAAATCTTCCCAACATACCCACAAACATACAAACATTCAAACAACAACAAGGTAGCATAAGCATGAAACAAACATGAAATCTGAACAAGGGAGATGAGAATTCCTACCTGCACAAGGAGGTAATGGCAAAAGAACAAGTTTGAGTAGAGTTTCCTTCTCCTTGCTTCAATCTTCAAGAACTCCTCTCTAAAATGAAGAGATTGGGTAACAACCCCCAACTCCTCCAAGAAGGGTCTCTAAATAAGCCTTAAACTCAACCACCCAAAAGGATCAATAACTTCTCCCACCCACTTGCAATTTTAGAAACTCTTAACTCAACCCACACTATGGTTAAACACTAAGTGGAGGTGGGGTAATGAAACTCATGGTAGCCATAGTCAATTTTCGCACAAAAGCAAAAAGAGACTTTTTGAGTGGTCTCAAAAGTCAATAAAAGGGGCTTAGGGGTTGGAAAAGACCCCTAACCCATACCCATACCCTTTGGGTATAATAATTTCATGTTTTAAAGCCTTAGGAATAGGTTTAGAGCCAAACAAAAGCTAAGAATTAATTAGGACCAACTAACAACTCTAAAATGTAAATTAAGCACTAATTCAGATTAGGGATGACTAACCTCGATTAAGAATTCAATTAGCAAACTGACACTAACTTAAACCGACTTAGGTCCAAGGGTTACACAACTAACCCTAAACAACATACAGAAGATCATAACCAATTTACGAGTGTCAAGCGACACTAACAGAACATAATTACAAACACTAACATTCACTGAACATAGAAAGATACATACATACATCTCATAATACAATACTTGAATTACAAGCAACAAGATTTCCAAAATTAACACATAGGGATCAGTTCTGTTCCTTTGTCGGTTTCCTCGGCTAAAATATCTGCACACTCATTGCACACATCAGTAGTCTCAAACATCACATGTACATATATACGTATCAAAAATTTACATAAATTGAAACATACATCAATCAGGGTTTCTTACATCCTACTTATATCCTTCATCATAAAGATTCCAAAATTAATGTGTTAATCCTACATTTTACTTAATTCATCAACATACATATACCTAAAACCTTAAATGACGAACATTAAATATTTGAAAATAACATCACACAACATGAAATAATATAATATGTTCAAGTATCTGATAATGTCTCGACATCTCAAGTCGTGAGTATCAAAATGATAAAGTAACAACTAAGGCTACGAAGGGTCGGGGCGAGGCCTCACAAATTATAAGTACAGGAAGAATAGGGATTACAAAGATAGGCAGGAAGTCATGCTACATTGCTAAAGAAGAGCATAACAAGATAGGTTTTGATGATGACAAGGAAGTAGTTGAAATGGCCTATGTTGTAACCAAGAAAGAGTCAAAAAGTGAAATGTGTGAGAATGAAATTGCCCTTATTTTACATAGTACAAAGAATGATTGGTGGATTATTAATAGTGGTTGTTCACATCATATGACTGATTATCTAAGTTTGAAAACTTTAAAGAAATTGGTGATGGTGGAACTATGAAGTTTGGTAGTGATGTTCCATACTTGGTAAAAGGTAAAGGATCATTGATGTGAATGATAAGATCATATGCAATGATGCATATTGGGTTCAAGGATTCAAATATAATCTTTTGAGTCTTGACCAGTTAAATAACATAGGTCACAAACTTGAATTTGAGAAAAGGAAGGTCAAAATATTTGATTCAAAGAAGGTAGTCTAATTGAAATAGGAATGCAAACCAAAGGTATCTTATTCTACCTTGATCCTACAGTTGAGAGATGTCTATTTGCTAGAATTGAGGATGTGTGGTTATAGCATAAAAGGTTGTGCCATGTTAACTTTGAAAATATGGTGAAAATAAGTAGAAAGAAAAGAGTAAGGGGCTTACCGAATCTACAAAAACTTGATAACGCTATGTGCAAAGAATGTCAAGTTGATAAGATGACAAACTCTAGTTTCACTATCAAGTAACACAATTTCAATGATATTTTGGAATTAGTGCATATTGATTTATATGGTCCAACTCCATGAAATTAAAATTAGTTGAGAACTAAAGATATATTTCACATTTTTTTATGTTTTCAATCTTCTCCAATTTTGAAGAGGGCCTCTTGAAGTTTTATTGAGCCAAAATAAAATTTAAAAAATGTTAAGTTTCTTTTCAAATTCAATAATCATGATACGAAATTAAGGTTAAGCTAGTCAATGTTGACATTGATTTAGTCATCATAGCTTTAAAGCAATAGTTTTTAAATGTTAAAAAATAATTAGAAGGATTTTTTGGTTCAAATGTTAGTCCTTAATAATTTATATCTTCTCACTAATAGGTATGGGCTCCAAATTTCTAGGCACAACAAGTTCACTCTCCTCTCTTGACATTAGCTATATCTTTATGGTAGATATTCTTAACCATGCTATTAAAGATTGGAAATAAATTGAAGAAAATAATAGTATTAATACTTGACGAAAATTGGTCCTTTTAAAATTTATAATATTGATTTTAATAGAAATATTCACTAGTATTTTTACAACATATGATACTTTATTTAATTTAAAGATTTAATTTAAAGAGTTATTGAATAGCCTATAAAGACTCAAAATAGAACTTGATCATACAATCAATTATCCCTTCCTTACTGACAGTAAGTTTCCACAATCCATATGAAATTCATCCCTTGGTTTCAAATGCTCACACATTAACCACAAAAACTCTTTAAACAAGAAACTCAAGATCACAATGAAGATCAAATATTTGGACTCTGTGAAAGAATCAGAACAAAATTTACCAGGAAAATACCCAAAATTAGGGGCAATGAACCACAAAGAAGCGCATCAGTGTTCGCCAGAAAGATCCAGGATTCGGCACTACTACAGCAGCATTTTTTGTAGAGTCTTTTGACATTTGCTTTACAAAATGAACTCGGTTACAATGGAGAATGCAAGAAACTTGAGCGAATGTTATGACAGAAGCGTTGCGACAGACACCTTGAACGCCATTGTCGAAGAAAAGTTGTCTTCTTCCTCTGACTCTGTGTTGCATTTGCAGGGGCCATTGCTTCTTTCCAGCTTGAACTTCACGGGAGTCGATCGCTTGACCAATCGAATTGTATTTGTATTTGTAGTACCAAGAGCTTCGTCGTGATCATTTCTGAGAAATTCTGATACCAGCAACAACAGACTCGCCATTATAAAAATCTCGATTTGATGCAAAATTTCTTGATTGTAGATGCACGGATTTGATATGAAAATTGAGGGCAAGTCGAGGTTGTAAATATAAGAGCGACGAAATTTTTTTCTACGGCGCGCCTCTGTCTGTTTGTGTTTAGTGGTAAAATCCACTTGGTATCTCCCTTTGTTCTGTGGGCGGCGGTTTTTAGTAGGCCGGTAATGGCTCCTGGTTTTGTGGGTGGAAATAACGCAAATGGTTTTGGCGTTTGCTAGTTTGGGGAAATCCATTTTCTAAAACATATTGCAATTGAGAGTATATTTATATATTTATAGTGGATAAGTGAGGTTGAAGTCATTAACACAAATACAACTAGCATACCTCAAAAATTCGTTAGTTTTTTTTTTGTCAAATAAGCTGAGAGATATCTAAATTCATAAATACAATTAACTCAAAAAAATTTGTATTAAGTAAGAAGATTGTAAAAAATAAGATTAATAGAATCAAATTTACAAGTTTATAGCTACAATATATATCTAAAACTATTAATAAAATCTACTACCAAAAATATTATCAAGATTTTAAAAAACAATAAAAAAAAACCTAATCAAATCTTCTACATTCGCAAATCCTTAATCAAATAAGGCAAAAGGAGTTTTAATGACAACTTATTAAGATACAATTGTATAAATAACAGAAATTGATAGTTCATTAAAATACAGTTGTAGAATATTAATCGAATGCATGTATTTCACACTTATACCCATTATTCCAGTTCTATTCTTTAAAACCTATGACAGATTCAATCTAGTGTTGCAATAAATATGGCATTTTAAGACGTTTTTAGTAGCAGTCGTTTTACATTCCAATGCCAAAAAAATTATGTAAAGATGTCAAAACGAACTTAATGGTAATGAGGATTGGACCCATGTTTTGCTAGGCATTCTCTGTCAATTACACTTGATGCTATCGTGTCAGAGTTGAATATTTCCCTACTTGGATGCTAACATGTCTTTGTCATACAATCAACCTCCTATTAAACTTTGCACACTATTATGAGTTGAATGAATGTTAAAAAAAATAAAATTAAACTTCTAAAAGTTTACGTTGATGAATGATATCACCAAAGACAACCTCTTGGCTTAATAAATGAAGAAGAAATCTAAATAGGAAAAAGAAAAATAGGGCAAAGCATGTTTTCCAACACGTCTTCCTTTTCTAGAACATTTGACATTGTCAAATTAGACAAATCCAACCATAACTCGTGGAAGAATAAGCCATTCACTTAATTAACTTGTTATTTTTAAATTTAACAATATAAATATTTTTAATCATCAATATTTAAAATGATATGGAATGAATCACAAAAATTTATATAATATTTCATAATTCATAAAAATAAAGTAAATTCATTGCACAAGTCTTTGCTATATCAAAACCCTTATTTGATTAAATCTAGGTCTAAATTCATCAAGTCAAACCTTGTTCTCCATAAATTATGGAAAAAACCTAAAAAATATAATGGACACCATATTTTCCTTACAACCTTGGCCTTCTAGAATATCCATTGAAGAGAGAAATTTAAACAATTTCTATTTATTTTTCATTGTTCAATAGAAATCCATAATTTCCATGGTTGATTCGACCGAGTTTTGAGAATTGAGGCAATAGCAGGAGCACTTGAATGAAGTGTCTCTCGAAACATGCAACCTCAAACTCTATCTCATCTTTTGCACACATCATTTCTCCTTCCTTTTTGAACATGATGTGCACCCTCTTGTCACTCAGCAACCTATAAATCTTTCGAACGTGGGCAGTGATATCATTGAAGGAAAGGTGTGGAATACATAGCTCCAAGGCTTTTGAATGACTATGTGAGAGAAGATTTTTCTTTAACATGGTGAAAGCATGCACAACCTTCAACTCATTAGCGTGGAGCAATTTTAGAAGAACACCATCTCTGCACTCATCACTTTTTTTTTGGGCAACAAAGGGACGCCCCAAAGGTAAATCATCAAGCATGGAGGTTATTATTGTAGTAGGTGACTCTTCAATATTTGCAATTACAAAATTAAATGCAAGCGGACATCCTTCCTTTTTTATAGCTGCATGGACAGATTATAAATTATTATTAGTTATTAAAATGTAAGTGTGATTTGCAACTCACCATTCTTCCCACTCAACACTTCATAAAACATTCAAAGAAATGTCAAATTTTATCAAAATAGTCAAATGTTTACATTGAAGAATGCTTCCACTCTAGAAAGCCTCTTTGCTTAATTACAAATTATTATGTAATGTGTAAGAGCTCTAGGAGGAAGGGGGTTCCAATCATCTAGTTTGTTTTATTTTTCCATCTTTACCATTATTATATTGTTTATCTTCAACAACACAAGCAGAAGAATAATAAGAGACAGATGAGGGAACTTGCCAAAATGTAGCCAATCAATAGTTCTAGTACCAAAAGGTGGTGGAGAAGTTGAGTGATAATTAGTAGGTTGTGCCAATCCTTACTGAGGAAGAACAATGCATTCTAAAAGAAGATTAAGAGACCTAGAATTACCATCACAATAACCACAAGCTAGCTAGTTATGCCCCCAGTAACACCTCATAAGGTGGTGAATGGTCTCCATAGAATCTGAGGGTCAAAAGGACTTTAGCACCAACAAGTGAGGTATTCTTTAGTGACCTGGAACAAAACTTTGATGTAACATAAGTATAATTTATTAGTTTTACACTTAAATCTACATAAGCACGTTAAATCAAATCATGTTTTAAGAATTAACAAGAAATTATTGTCAACAAAACCTCTTTTAAAATAGAAAAATGTTTATATGCTTCCAAATGTCAAAGAGAACTTTGTTTGTCAAAGCATGGAAAATCTAAGTGTATCTAAAGGGATTCATAGGTCAATCCCCTAATAACATCGTATGCCAAGAAAAATGTTCCTAACTAAATGGTTTGAGAAAATCACAAATCTAAGTCTACAAAACTTGAGCTCTTATGACAAAACTGAGAAAGATGCTCGAGAGACTCCTAAATTAGGAACCCCAAAATGAATTAGCTAATTGGAGCCAATATGAAGGCCTTGAAAAGAGTACACCCAACAAAACGTGTAAGCTTGGGTTACTCAAGAATGGTTATCTAAATGGTGCAAAGTTCTTGCTACCAAATAGAAATTTGAGATTGTAAAAGCCATCTCTAGTTTAAATTGGGGCACCTTTAGCAGATGAGGTGACAACTTAGAGTAGCCTTCAAGGGTTGTACATTTTAATTTGGCATCTTGAGGTACCATTTTCAATATTTTCACCAAGGGTTGCAAGATATAACTCTAATTATGTGTATCATATCTATAAGAATTACAATTTCAAAATTCTCACGATCCTAAGTGGATAAGTGAAATTTTGATTTGGTCTCTAATAGTGTCATATTAATAAATTTTGGGTAGATTTGGAGAATATATTAAAGATAATTGTGATCCCCTTTTTGAAAATTCTTACCAAATGAACCATTCTAACCTTGAAATATAGGAGATCATCAAATAGAATGTTAAATCATATAGATAAAAGTATGAAAACTATTATTGTTCGAAAGAAACTGTGAATTGATAACATTGCAAAACCTCCAAATACTTTCCACAATAAAAGTATCTTCAATTTGAATAGGATCTTTCATAACAAGAAGGGTATGAAAGAGAAAAAAGGCATTGTTTGTTAAACCAAAATTCTTCATGCTTCATTTCCCTCTAGAGATCTAATGATCTACTTGACAAATAATATGCCAATGCCTAGCACTAGATAGAGATAAGGCCCAAATTTATGGATTTGTCAAAAATACAACAATATATTCCTAATCAAACTGATGAAAACCTCAAATAAAATTGGACAAGTTTTAGAGAAAATCTCAAAGAAACTTTTTGACCTTCAAGTAAAGGGCATTTGAAGATATCTAACATGAAGAAGAATAAACATGTGTAGAAACAATAATCTTAAAACAACTTAGAAATTTCATTGTCATAAATAAAATTTTAGTAATCAAATAAACCAACTTCTTTGCAATTTTAGATAAAATAACTTGCCAGAGAGTGGATGGAAATGCTAGAAAAAAAAATGGATACCCAGAATTCTAAATATTTTTGCATACACTATCTATTCCCACCAATACAAAATAAGTCTAGGGACTACGGTAAAAATGATTACCTATTAAGTTTTACTTTTTACCATTAAATGCTAGAACCTAAGGCTCTATAGAAGATTTCTAAATAGTAGAGATCTTAAATGATATTGTTTTCCTCTTCCAAAATAGTAACGAAAAACAATCAACAAAATGTCTATTAACAAGTGTAACCATAGAGTCATGTAAAGATATACCTTTGATTGGCTATCGAGAAATTAAATGAGTCAAAAGGTATCCAAATCCTTTAGTATTAACCACATGCAAAGTTAGATTTAAGGGATACTCCTATAAGATTGTCAAAAATAGGCCACAAACACAATGTTGGCATAAGTGATGCAATGATGGTACATAATTTATGGAGTTTTCATGATACATATTTGTTTGCATAAGGATCAATTATTGTGTTATCATTAATGTTGAGTATTGACCTAGTGTTCCTAGAAAGTTGTTGAGTATAAAAGAAAATAATAAGGTGTTGTGGAGAGTTTCAATGGTTGTTTTCCTTATGGGGGATTAGGAGTGTGTATGTAAATCAATTTTATGACCTCTAATCTTGATGTAAAGGTTTGAGTAAGCTATGATCAGATGAAGGGTTGACAGTGGAATTGATAAAATGGTTAGTGAGAAACAATAGGTGATTTGATTGTTTTGTCAAATCTATAAAGAATTAAGTGGTTCAGTCATAGGAAAAGGTAGAACATGATCTTTAGGTTCTATGATTACAATCATAACTCATTCCAAGGATGATTTATGAGAACACATTGCAGTAATAAATGATGTTTCTAGATAAAGTATTTGTGGTCTTCAGTTACCAATGGTAGATTGGGGATTGATGATTGATATGGATGATGTGGTGAATCCTCTCAACAGGGACATGATGTTGTCACATATCTTAATGATTGGAGGTGATGATTAGGCACTCGAATGATTGATGTAAGTGTATCATAAAGATTCTAAAAGAAGGGTTTTTTGGTCAAAATGTGTTTGATTATTCTTCATGAATTTGAATGTAAAGTTAATTATAGGAAATTTATTGTGTGCATCGAGAAGTGTATTTGGGCACATGGTATGTGATCAATAGGTTTGAAATATAAAGTGAAATGTGTTAGGCTTCTACTTTAAGGAAGTGGAATATGTAGGATTTATAAAATAATATATACTTGATGAAGGTAAAAGAATTATGTGTTGATTGTATGGTGGTTGTGAATGCGAAGGTGTGATCAAGCTAGAAGATAGTTGAGTTTGAAGTGAAGTGTTTATGTGGGCTACATTAAACCTAATCGGACAAAGGAGGTGTTATTCAACAGATCATTCTACATATTGTTCCCTAACAATTGTGGCAGACAAATCCATTAACAAAGTGGATCCTAAATAGTCCTTTATTGTAAATCCTTTAATATGTTGACACTTTATTAAGCATTATAAGTACTATAACAAGGATACTCTTGACAAGATAAAGCTCTTATAGGGATACAGGTAGATCCCTTGAATGAGTGGCACCTAATAGTCTTTGTAAATACCTAATAGGGTTAAGCTTTTTTAGGATTAGAGAGACAAAGATAACAATTGCATTTAAATATAACCACTATAAAAAAGGAATAAAGATCACATAAATGAATAGAAGACACAAATATTTAACGTGGTTCGCCCAATTCCTAGGCTATGTCCACCAAACAACAAGTCCAATATTATTATTATCTAGTGATTTCAACCTGACCACAATATGTAATCCTTTGCAACTCAATACCACTACAAAAAATAACTAAATCATAATACTCATAAAATACCTAACCCTAAGTCATTTTATACAAGACATATAGTGGTTGCAAAATTAGGGCTAGAATATGTCATCCAATAGAAAAAAATAACTCATAATTCCTTTTATAATAATATAGTCATTTTTGGCATTGGGGGAACCACCCCTCAGCCCCACCCTATATTTTGATAGGGATCTAATTTAGGGATCTTCCCTAGGACCCCACCTTGGGCACTACCCCTGGACCCTACAAGGGGCATTTTCCCTTGACCCCTATCATAGTGGCACTGCCCCCAAACCCCTGAGATCAAATCTAGGGGGAAACTGCACTAAAGGAAGTGACAAAAACTAACCTTTGAGTTTGATCAAGATCCACATATAACAACAACCTCCTAACAAGTTTACTTCAAAAGATTGCATAATTTGTGGGTACTAATTCCCACTGTGGTCTTCACCCAAGATGAGTTTTCATGAGACCAAAATATTTGTGTGAAGTGTTCCATTATCTTGTGGATGTGGTTATCTTTTTAATAATTTTATTTGATGTTATTAGGTTGATATTGTGATAAGGGTTTAAGAGGTTGAAAAGTTTTTTAATCGATTGATTAATTATTCATCCCTCCTCTTAGTAATTTGATTCCCTAGGACTAAAATTTGGTATCAAAGCCAAGGTCCTCTATGGTGAAGAAGCTTAACATATTGAGGTAAATATCCAAAGATGGTGCAAAAGGAAGGTTCTAAGTTTACAAGGGAGAACTTTCCAATATGGTCTGATAAAATGATGCTTTATCTCAAAGGTATGGGAGAGTAATATCTCAATCATGTTGTTATAAGGTAAGTTTCCCTTGTAGGAACCCTAAGTGAATATCAATTGAGGATATTAAAAAAGAAAACTACAATTATGAAATCCATTGCAAGTACTCTTTCTGATGTAGAATTCATCAATATTCAATACTTGGGCACTTCTCATGATATGAAGAGAAGATAAAGACAATTTGCTATGGTGATTCACATGTATAGAAGGCCTAGGTGGATAACTTGAGGGGAAAGTTTTCTGACATGAGAATGATGGTGTATCATCTTTGTTGAAGTTGATGAAAGGTCAACCCCACAGCTCCCAAGAACCACCTGCATGAAAACACCTGTCAAGAAGAGAGAAGCAAAAGGTTATGGAGGCTAGAATTCCCAAATCCACAAATGAGACATTCTTAATGAGGAAAAAAGAGAGATTGCTATTATCAAAAATGAATTAATTATTACAAAGAGATCAATCCTTATAAAGGAGATCAAACTCCTAAAAGGTAAAACCTAGGTTGCATGATAATAATTAATAAAAGAATTAATTATTATATGCATCAATTTTAGCTTAAGCAAACTAGAGATAATAAGTGACTTAATAATTAAATCAATATGATTTAATTAATAAGAAAATACTTTATTACTCTAACACCTCCCTTAAGATAAACTTAGGAAGTAGCTAAAAACCTAGAAACTACTATTGAAAGTAAATTTGCATCCCAACAACAAAGACTTCATGAGGTACCCGAGCATAACCAAATCTCTTCAAAGAGGAGAAATAGAGAAAATCTCATGGGAAGAACCCTATTCCAAAAAGAGATGGAAATCCTGCTAAAAAGAACTAGTGAAGGACTAAAGAAGCCTCCAAACTAGGGAATGTACTAGAAGATAGGAACAAATGGATGATCATGAAGAACACCACTGAAGCATGAAGTTGCAAACACTACCAAACTATTGATTTGAAGAACCTTCACTGTATAGAACATGACAAGTAGAGAAGACTAAGTTTGAAGAGATAATCAATCAAAGATGGAAGGTATCTTCATGGCCTCCAAAAACAAGAATGAAAGAATGTCTATATGGTAAATGATCCATCTCACCAAAATGCATAAGTATCCAACCACTACAATCGCCTAGTACATTGGATCAAATATTGAATACATAGTTCACTCCATCGAACCAAGAGAGCAATAGAACCAACATAACCCCCTATGATTCTGAGAGGTAAGACATGAACACTGAAACTGAATGCAATATCTCCTATAGAAAGAAGAACCAAGAACATCAAGAGTGCAAAAGAAGTACAAACACCTATAATGGCACTTGTCATCAACACATCATAAGGCTAATGCCTTGGAAGGAAAATTCAGTTGATAAAGGAAGATGGTGAATATGGCCAACATGAAATCCCTCAAGGCACTTTATAATATAGTGCAAGTACAAAAAAACACAAAGATGTGCAAGATCCTGAAATAAAATGGAGTGGCACTTTATCTCAGTGTGTTTGCAAAAATACTACAAAAGGATGTCAAAAAAGATCAAAAGAGACATAAGGCTGATACAAGAGATAGTACAACCCATGACAAATCATCTAAAGCAACAAAATTGATCCCTAGACTTAAAATAGCTAAGATATCCACCACAACGAAAAAAAAAAAAACTTTAATGGGATATGCTTGGAGCATAATCTGGAAAATAGAATGTCTCAAGATATGTCTCCTAGAGTGAAAAATAGAATCTCTAACTTTGACTACATAAAATGGCAATCAAACAACATCAAGAGTTTAAATAAACTACACCATCACGGTGGGCTCAAAATTAGCCTTTTGACGATGTCATGTTTGCAAAAAATAGAGTTTGGATGACCAAGTTATGGCCAAAAAACCACAAGTAGGTCAAAAAATAGCCAAAAGCATGAAATAAAATAGCATTGTCTTAGGACCCATGCCAAAATGCATTGGGAAGGATGTCAGTTCATACCAGAAATTGCATTGAGAAGTGTGTTAGTGCATACCAGAAACTATCTCGGGAAGCATGCAAGTTTTGTATTGAAATTTCCCTAGGAAGCATGATGGTTCTATACCAAAATTGCCTTGGGAAACATATTAGTTCTGTACCAGAAACTATCTTGATTTCCTTACCAAAAAATCTAAAAGTTCATACCAGAAAACCTTGATTTCTATGCCAAAAAAATTCAATTTTTGCGCCAACAAAATCTCAATTTTTGTGTGAGAAAACCTCAATTTCTACGCCAAAAATCTCAATTTCCATGCCAAAAAATCAAAAAAATTGCACCTCGAGAAACATGCCTAGTTTGGGAGCAATTTTTTTGCCTCATATTCCAACTGTGTCCAAATTAGACATGCCTTAAATGAAAATAGGGGTTTTGGGTGCTATGAGTTCAAGAGTGAGGTCATTTTTTTCTCAAAGTGCACTAAAAATCAATGACCCCCCATATCCAATACAAAAATACTCTAAAAAATGAAACCCTTTGAAATAAAAAGCACAAATCTGAAAGCCAAGTGAAACCTCTCATAAACATAATAGGGGCATGAAGATCTAAAGCTCTGATACCATGAAGGATTTGAGCAATACAAATCCACAAAACCTAAAGAGCACCTGCATGCAAGAATCTATCATAGAGAAGAAAAGACAAAGAGAAAGAAAGGGTTTAGCTCTAAAAATATGGAAGAATATATTATCAGACTGAAAGAATGAATGAAATTTACAATGGATCAATCCTTATAGAAGGAGATCATAAAATCTAAAAGGGAAACCCTAAGAGGTAAATGGTATTTAATAATTAATATTTAATTATTAAATGGGAATGCATGTTCATAAAGGGAAATCTTAAGAAGGGAGTAAAGGAATTTAATAAATTAAATTAAATTAAGCCTTTACTCTAACAGTCTTAAAATGGAAGCACCCATTATTTGATACCTTATATCTCGTGTACTTTAGTGACCTTATGGACCATGGATAGATTCATTCTCAATGGGCTCTTCTATCCTATCATGTTTCTTGCATTTTCATCTATGTAGTTTCTAAGGCCTCAGGGTTAGCTCCTTTTGGGACAACCCTAGAATAGATTGACCCAAGTCAAACTATTCCAGAATAAAGTGACCTAGGCTGACCTTTTCCATGGGGAATTTAGGTCTTGGGGCCAATTTTATCTTGAGGTTGCAAATTTGGAAGTCAGGTAACTTGGATGACTTTCTTTGGTTTTGTGCTCAAAAACTAGTATAAAGGAAACCTACGCACATAATTTTTATATCACTACACATCAAGAGACATCCAAGAAATCTCAAGTCACAATTTGAAGTACTCAAGAACTCAAGAAAGCATATTTGTATCAAGCATTCAAGAAATTCAAAGTTAGGATTAATGAGATAGAAATAATAATTACATGAAAATATATCCAATATCAAAAAATAATAAAACACACAAAAGAGAATAGAAGACACAAAGATTTAACATTGTTCACTCGATCCTTGGGGTACGCCCACCAAAAAATGAGTCCAATATTCTTATTATCCAGTGATTACAATCTGCAATCCCTTGTGACTCAATACCGCCACAAGAAGCTACAATCTCATCATACATCATAAAATCCCCAACCCTTAGACATTTTATACCATCTTTTTGTTGCTTACAAAATTAGAACTAGAATATGTCTTCCAATAGTAAAATAGCTTCTGATGCCTTTCATAATAATAAATTCATTTGAGCTTTCAAGTGCACTTCCCCCCCCCCCCTCCAAAACCATCACAGAGGCACTTCCCCTCGACCTCACCCTATATCGCAACAAGGAGCATGCATGAGGCTTTGACCCAGAACCCCACAAGGGGTGCTACCTATTGACCCCATCTTGGAGGGAAACTACACTAAATGAAGTAGGGAGAAATTAACCTCCAAATCTAATTAGGCTCCACATAACAACATTCAAGATTCAAGGATCCTTTGTGGGAAATTCCTCTTCAAGATCTAGAATTTTGTTGGCCATCAACTTGCTATCTACCAACACAATATAAAATTTAAGATAATATAGTGAATACCAACATGTAGCCATCCTAAGACATTTTTCATCACCATGTCCCATCATTCCAAGTAAAATGGTCCTTAATACCACCTCACATGCACAATTTGTGGTTGAATTGACATTTAATCTCCTGTAAAGAGAAATAAAATGTGTGTAAGGCCTTTGAATTATGAAAAAAAGACCTTCAAATATGAGTTAAATACAACAAGTTATATCTAATATCCATGTATTCAAGCACATAAATAGTTTCTTACAAGAAAAAGTCATATTAATGACAATTTCTTTGCATATAATATCCATGTGACGATACCTATCAAAAAAAAAAATCCCTATGATGATCTTCTCTTCTAAGCTTACCTTTTTCAATTATATATTTATCAATATTACTTACAAAATTAATGATACTACTAAATAATACTTAGAAAATTTTTTGTCCATTTTTATCAAAAAAAAAAAAAAAAAACTTAGAAAATGGTGGTCTATATCCCAAACAACTATTACAAACTATTTCTCCATAGTAGACCTTTAAAAAATTGGTGACCAACCATATCCTATCTTGGGTTTTATAATAGACCTTATGTTGTGTACATTAAAAAAATGATTTGGAAAGAACCAAAACTACAAATTGTTATGGTTTCACAATGCACACCCCATTTTGACTATAAATGAGGACCCCCTACTTTATTTTTCATCTTTTCAAAACCATAGTTTGGGGTCCAAGTCTTTTTTAGGGTTTTATCTATTATTTTTTGTTAGATCTAGGTCCCATCTTGGAATCCCATATTTCAAGAATCATCATTTTGGAGGATAAGTCATTATTGCAAAGAAAAAAAAGGCACACCAGCGCACCTCCCCAGGGGCACTAGTGTGCCAAATCACTTAGAAAAAGCATTTTCTATAAGAAAGTGCACAACAACACGCTAGCGTAGTTGTGCACCTCCCATAGTTGCACTGGGTCCCAAGTCTATATAACCTAGGGACCCCCCTTTACTTCCTAACTCTTCATTTTACTCCTCTAGCTTTAGTCGAGCACAACACTGACCAATAGAGGTGCGCATCACCCCTCCTCTACTCTTCCCCTCCACTCACAAAAGATAAAAACACTATGACACTTATTTAGGTGCACAACTGTGCACCTTTTTTTTCAAAAAACTTAGAAAGAAATTTAAAAGAATTTAAAAACAAAGTGCCTTTAAGGTGTGCAACAATGCACCTGCTTGGGTGTGTTGTTGTGCAACTTAAAAAACAATTTACCCTGTGCCAAGTAGTATATAGGGTGCACATCAATGTACCCCATGAGGTGCACTACTGTGCATCCCATATATCAAAGAATAACAAGGGATAATGCACACCAAGCACACCTCTCAGGTGTGCCAGGTGTGCATTGGTTTGCATTCTAGGGTCATAAAACTAAGTTTCTAGGTTTTTTTCGTCAATAGGGTTTTTGGGTTTTGTTTGTGTCTATGTTAGCATTTGAGTTTATTTATTTTTCTTCAAATCTAAACTAATAGACATCATTTTTTTTCAAATTCAATGGTTTCTTCATCATCCTCCATTGTAGCAAAGATGTTCCCAAAGCCCATAGTATTCAAGTTTCAAGGTGTTCTGACCAAGTCACACTTTCAAGATGACTATTCAGAGATTTGGGACACTGGACTAGGTCACATAGATTTGGGCGCATTCCTAGCATTGTTCAATAAACCTACAGAAAGGTCCCCAATGATATCTACTTTGGTACAATCAAGACTTGTCAGTGCAACATCACCCAGTATTAGTGCAGTCCTCAAATCTTATTATGATACTCACAAAAAAATATGTTCCTGAAGAAAGGGTAGTGAAGAGTATAATGGGAGAGTGGGAGAGATCATCATAAATCTTTGACCCAAGAATATAGAGAAGGTGTTCCATCTCTAGAGGTCAGATCAATTCATCAGATTAACCTATCACCAAGCAAAGAGATGGTACAGGGAACATGTAGATGAAGCTTTCAAGATCATCTAGTCTTCATACCTCATTGAGAAGACTCCTTTATTGTTTAGTGTCGAGCTTGATCAGTCCCCAAGTGGGAGATTGTTAGATTCTGGTGACTCATCGGGAGATTGTTAGATTGTGGTGACTGATCAGGGAAGTACTGTACATACTTCATAATTTTGTTACTATTCACCAATCGTTTTGGTACTATTCGCCATTTGTAGATTCGCCACTAAAGTTATGGCTAATTATGGTCGACATGTTATAACTCTAAAGCGGTTTAATACCTATATAAAAGGATTTAGGGTTGGGTATTTTTCATTACGTTGTGATGCGAAATTGGTTCTTGCAGTGGTATTGAGCTATAAGGGATTATGGATTGTAATCAAGTTGTAATCACTGGATTGTAATAAGACCGGACTTGCTATTTGGTGGACGTAGCCTAGGGATTGGGTGAACCACGTTAAATCTTGGTGCCTTGTGTTCATTTCTATGTGATCTATTATTTTCTATTATTGGTTATATTTGCATGTAGTTTTTATTTCTGTCTGTGGTTTATCCTAACAAGTGGTATCAGAGTGAGGTTGTCTTTCAGTTATGCTCTGCAGGAAAGTCTCATGGTTAAGTGGGAGCCTCATGGTTGAGTGGGAGCGATGGCAGATGAGGGTAAGCTAAGGGTTGACAGGTTTAATGGGCAGAACTTCTAGTTATGGAAGATGCAAATGGAAGACTATCTATATCAGAAGGATTTATGGAAGCCATTGGAAGGCAAAGTGAAGAATTAGGGAACTATGTTAGAGGCTGAATGGGATTTTCTGGATAGAAAGGCACTCGAAAGCATTTGGTCATGCTTGGCACCATCAGTGGCATTTAATATTACAAAAGCAAAGACGACAGAAGATTTGATGAAAACCCTAGCGACACTGTATGAAAAGCCCTCCGCTTCAAACAAGGTATTTCTCATGAAGTGTTTATTTAATATGAAAATGGCAGAAGGTGGATCTATTGTAGATCATTTAAATGAGTTTAATACTATTACTAGTCAGTTATCTTCTATGGGTATAAATTTTGATGAAGAAATTAGGGCTCTCTTGATTTTGTGTTCTTTGCCTAAAAGCTTGAATGGCTTGGTAATGGCGGTGAGTAATTCTGTTCCTGGATCTAGTACCCTAAAATATGATGATGTGATTGGTGTTGTTATGAGTGATGAAACTCGTAGGAAATCCTCAGGTGGATCTACATTAGGAAGTGCTTTGAATGCACAAAGTAGGGGCAGAACAACTGAAAGAGGAAGTAACTCTGGAAATTGTGGGAAATCAAGAGGAAAGTCAAAGGGGAGGAGGTCTCAATCAAGAGGACCAAATGATTGCTGGTACTGTGGGAAACCAGGGCATAAAAAGAAAGATTGTTGGAATCGAAAGAAAAATGAAGGAGATAAATCAGATGGAGACAAGGAGGCAAATTTGGTAAGTAACAAATCTGAAGAGGATACTTTGCTTCTATCTTTAGAGAGTGTTGATGATTCATGGGTTTTAGATTCTGGTGCTTCATTTCATGCTACACCTCATAGAGGTTATTTCATTGATTATGTCCAAGGGGATTTTGGGCTTGTTTATTTGGGGGATAATGAATCCTATCAGATTGTTGGAAAGGAAAAAATTAAGATTAAGTTGCAGAATGGGAATCATTAACTACTACATGAGGTAAGACATGTTCCAAGGCTAAGTAGAAATTTAATTTTAGCCAAAAAACTCAGTGATGAGGGTTGTGTAATTACTTTTAACGATAAAAATTTGAAGGTTTCAAAAGGTTCCATTGTAGTAGCAAAAGGTGTGAAAGTAGGCACCTTATATCTTTGTATAGGTCATATTGTTCCTACTACTTTGATTGTTTCAAAGAAAAATGAATGTTCAGGAACAATTGCTGTAGTTGAGCAGGGAGAACAAATATCGGTTGTAGATTTTGATACAGCATTGTGGCACAACAGACTTGGGCACATGAGTGAGAAAGGTATGAAAGTACCTCATTTAAAGAAAGTTTTACCAGGTCTGAAATGTGTTAATATGGATTTCTATGAAAGTTGTGTGTATGGAAAACAAAAGAGAGTGAGTTTTGTAAAGACTGGGAAGGAAAACAAAAAGGAGAAATTAGAGCTTGTGCATACAGATGTATTGGGACTAGCTCAGGTATCTTCCCTTGGTGGCTCTCATTATTATGTTACATTTATTGATGATGCAACTAGAAAAGTATGGGTTTATTTCCTTAGACAAAAATTTGATGTATTTCAAACTTTTAAGAAATGGAAATGCTTGGTTGAAAATGAGAATGGTAAGAAATTAAAATGTCTCAGATCTGATAATGGTGGTGAGTATTGCAGTCATGAATTTGAAGATTATTGCTCCACTAATGGTATTCGTAGACAGAAAACTATTCCAAGGACTCCACAGGAAAATGGAGTGGCTAAACACATGAATAGGATTATAAAGGAGCGTGCAAGGAGCATGAGGTTGCATGATGGGTTGCCCTTACACATGTGGGTGGAGGCTATCAATACTGTAGTATATTTGATTAATAGAGGACCCTCTACTACTTTGGGCTATGATATTCCAGAGGAAGAATGGATTGGTAAGAAGGTGAGTTATTCTTTTCTCAAGACCTTCAGTTGTGAAGCTTTTTCTCATATAGACTCTAAAAATAGAACCAAGCTAGAAGCTAAATCAAAGAAATGTGTCTTTTTTGGATATGGCATTAATGAATTTGGTTATAGGCTTTGGGATTTTAAAAATCTTAAAATTGTTAGAAGTTGGGATGTCATATTCAATGAGAAAGTGTTATACAAAGATCTGTTGCAGCAACATGAGAAGAAAGAAGATGATTATGTAGTGATGGATGATACTCCAAAAGCTAATGTTCTAGCCATTCCTCATGATGTGCAAAAATTGCAACAACAAATACCACACACACCAGTGAATGTTAGATGGTCAACGAGGCAAATTAAACCTCCACAAAGATTTTCTCCCTCTTTGTATGCTATTTTACTTACTGATGTTGGTGAACCTAGAAGTTATGATGAAGCTGTGCAGGTGGATACTAAGATTCAGTGGGAGTTTGCAATGAAAGATGAAACAGACTCTTTGCTACAGAATAAGACATGGGATCTATGCAAGTTGCCTATAGGTAAAAAGGCTTTACAGAATAAGTGGGTTTACAGGTTGAAAGAAGAGGAAGGAGGTAAGAAAAGATTTAAGGCTAGGTTAGTTGTAAAAGGATTTGCACAAAAAAAAAGGGAATTGATTTTGATGAGATATTTTCTCCTGTTGTTAAAATGACTTCTATCCATACTGTTTTAAGTCATTTAGAGCAGTTGGATGTTAAAACAGCCTTTTTTCATGGTGATTTGGATGAAGAAATATATATGGCCCAGCCACAGGGATTTGAGGTCAAAGGTAAGGAGAACTTAGTGTGCAAATTGAAGAAAAGTTTATATGGCTTGAAGCAAGCACCTCGGCAATGGTATCTAAAATTTGACAGGTTTATGCATGAGCATGGCTATAATAGGTGTCATTCAGATTATTGTGTTTATTTTAAGAGGTTGGATGATGATAGCTACATTATTTTATGTCTATATGTTGATGATATGCTTGTAGCTGGGTCTAACATGGATCATATTAAGTCGCTAAAATTCCATTTAGCACATGCATTTTCTATGAAGGATTTGGGGGCAGCAAAACAAATCCTTGGTATGAAGATTTGCAGAGATAGGAAGAACATAATATTGATGCTATCTCAAGCTGATTATGTTGAGCCCATTTTTCGTTGCACCAAAAGCCATGACTGTTAGTGAACATGGAACACCACATAATTAACCACATGTGGGTAGGGGAGCGCGTCGCATCACCCAACAATCTCCCCCTCGACGCGCATACCAGGTGCTTACGTAGGTAAGGAAGGTATCGGAGAGATTTGAACCCATGACCAGGCCAAAACTAGGCTCTGATACCAATTGTAGGGCCCATTTGTCATTGCACCAAAAGCCATGACTGTTAGTGAACATGGAACACCACATAATTAACCACCTATGGGTAGGGGAGTGCATCGCATCACCCAACATCCTCTAGGGTGGAATATAGGAAAAGTTGTGAGGGGATATAAGAAAGAAGATATTGGATATTCTATCATATTCATGAGCAGAGTCATGGGTTTTCTTGCTTCTAGACACTTGAACATTTGGGTGGTGCATTTATTAAGACGATCAAAACAACGAAGATGCCACTTGATTGGTCTTCCATTCTTAGCAAGAACTTGGGTGACCAATTGGTGGTAGTTAAGAATAACCAAAATTTTTGCATGACATCATATTTAGTGTACTTATTATCTACAAGGGCTACAAACTATCTAGGGCTCTACAAAAGGGGTAGCACGCAGGAAACAAAAGCATGGCCATATATAGTATATCCTTAGCTAATTAAGAAAAGGCTTCAAGAGCATAGCAAACAATAAAAGATCATAAATGATACTTTTATATTGGCAATAATCTGGTTCATAGAGGGGGATTATGCAAAGAGGATGTCAGAGGAGGTAGTGGCTAAGATTTCATAGGTTGGAGCCTATTACATCCAGTACCAAACATTGACATATTTGAGGGTAGCGGGTACAATGATCAATCCAAAGAAACTCCCTAGATACCCAAATGACAGACTAATACTATTGGAGATTGGTCGACAACTCTTGTCTACATATGACAGAGTACGAAGGTAGGACAAAGTAACTTGGGTATGGCCTATTGCTATAGGACTATTCAATGTGGATCAAAGATAGGATATTCCATCTTTTGAGTCTAAGTGGGATCAATATCCTTTGGATGAATATAATTCACTACGGCCCTATTTTGATAATATTGGAAGGGTGCAGTATCTACCTGGTAAGATATTTCAGCATGAAGATGCAGTTGAAGATCACTGGATGAACACAGTAGATGACTATGATATTCGTATACAAGATTATTGTAGGATGACTCTTTATCTGGTAGAGAAAGCTTTGAAGAGAAAGGTTCCTTTGAAGATCATGCAACAAGATATTGAAGATGTCCTTGATCCATTTTTCAATAGGGACAAAATTGGTGATAGACCTATCATTAATGCTGAGGTTGATAAGGAAGAAAATGTAGACCTTAATCATAGGGCTAGGCATGTCATCAAATTGACAAAGGATTGGATTAAAAGACCTTTCAAGTTAGATCCAATTCTTTAGGAAGTGGTCTTTTACACTCAAGCCTGCCTAGCAAGAGGTTGAGGAGCTAAGGTCACAGTACCTACATTCATAGCTCAGTCTCCCATGAGGCTAGAAATAGTACACCAACTTCATAGACAAGTTGGGTATTATAGGGCTCAGAAAGGTAAAGGTAAAGGTAAAGGTAAGAGGAAGATAACTTCTCAATGAGCTGATCCAGACGAGGAAGCCACTCAAGCACCACCACAACTTGAGGTAAAAAATATACAAGGATTGGAGAATGTGGAAGCCATACAAGCTCGAGATAATCCCCAAGTGCCACCAACTAAACAAGGCCAAGGAGAAGAAGAAATAGAAGTACAAGAGGTTTCTTTGCCTCAACAAGAAGTACAAGCTTCCCCATCTCCTCTTAAGAGATGAAAGATTAAGAGTTCGATCAAGAGGAGACAAAAGGTCATTAAGAGAGTTATTCCCTTCCCATCAATTCTAGAAGTTATCCTAGAAGAAGGAGAGGAAGGAAAGGATGATGAGGATGAAGAGGATAACCTTCCTTTGAATCAAAGGACTCACCTCATGAGAGCCACGAAATCAGAATGAAGAAGAAGCTCCACAATCACATTGCCATCCATTCCTGAGCAATCTATTCAGCCAACAACCTCCGAGGATGAAATGCAAAAATGGATAGATGAGTAGGATGTTGAGGGGACTGATGTCTTTAAGATGTCAAATTTTGGTTTTATGTTGGTTGGCAATGAATTGGTGGGAGACAAAATTACAGATACTCTAACTAACTAATCTCAATAGTAGAATTGGAGTTAGTTGCCATCAAAGCCACAAGGACTCAAGGTAGCTCTGTCATCCCCCATGCAAGTTACATTTTGCATAGATAAAGGATTGGTCACTCCTCTCCCTCTAAATAAAAAAGGAAAAATCCAAGTAGAATAGGAGGAAGAGCCACAACATGTATACACCAATGAAGTGTTGGAAGAAGGAAAAATAAGTGAGTATCCTCAGTAAATTTCCCAAGACACAGAGATGAGAACTATGGACTCCATGGATACAGAGAATGTTGATATGGATCTCTCACACAAGGAGAAGAATCTAAAGAGAAGTGATAAGGAGAAGAGTATAGATGAGAAAACTCCTTCATCTTCAAAAGGAAAATCCCCAATAAAGCATGTTCCAAGATGGCTAAGAAAAGAGGTGATAAGAAATAAGAGGCAACACATCACTACAAAAGAAGAGGATAGGATGGAATTGATTGAAGTTCTAAGGAAACTTAAGTCACCACCAAAGGATGCATGGGCATTAGCCTTCATCATGAGTGATCAGAACTAGGACTTATTTACTCACGTAACTATCCCTCCTCTAAATGTAGGTGTTGAAGAATTGATTCCAAGAGATTATCAGATTAGGGAGGTCATGCTCAAGAAACCTACATTGGATATAGCTAATTTGATGGTGGAAAAGGGAATGAAAGATGTGTTTAAAAAATTAGAACAGGATGGGGCAAAATTTATAACACTTCGAAGATAGAGTGAGATCCTAAAGGGATATTTAAGTGAAGTTGTTGGTCCCTTAATTCTTGCAAATCTTGAGGAAACCTTGAATGCAACATTGGAGAGAAGGGATAAGGGTGCAATACAGTTAGACCCATGTTTTGAGAGCTTGTCAGCAATGGAGAGGAATTTTTGAAGAGAAAGGTGTACAAATTATACAAGGAAACCTAAAGTTGTTATACATTATGCAGGATAATGCAGATAGGTTAGTGGCCATTTTGAATCAAGATTTTAGTTTGATAGATGAAATAAATACCGAGGGAAAAGATTTGCAAGAATTGCAATCAATCAAAGGAAAAAAGGTATTGTATGTCAATGGAAGTGTATACAGCTAAGGAGTTAGATAAAATTGATGAATGGATAAAGAAAATTGCAGATGGCAATAAACTAATGGAAACATTACATGTAGAGATTCACAAGCTCAAAGATCAAACCCAAGAGAAAATTTTGGAGGTAGAGAAACATTATAGTGATGCATGTTTAGACATTTTTGAGGATGATACAAGGGGTAAATTAATAAAGGTAGAGGTAGTAGTTGAGAAATTCTGAAAAACTTTTGAGGAAACTTCTAATGATGATGATATTAGGCAAGCATTTAGAATGGAAAAAGCCTTATTAGAGCTAGATGTGAAACTCAAAGATTTTACAGAGACTCGTATCGACGTGGGAAACTATAGGTAGAAACTAAAAGACAAATATGGAGCCTTAGATTTTCCATATGTGGCTCAAGTCATTGAGATCATTGAGATTTTAAAGGGAAAATACCTAGACATAGCTCTAGTATAAAGGGGAACGAAAACTAGAAGCTAGAATTTCAATTTTGACACTTAGTGAAAATTTGCATTTTCTGGAACCTACTTTGGAGGTGCATAGGTGCACTTTTTTAGAGGTGCACCAATAGCTAACTACCAGTTCTAAAAGTACAGCTTTCCATGCATTAGAAGCACATTCTGATAGTAGTCTAATTCCCATAGACGCCTAGGTAGTGAACATGGAGCTTCTATTTTTGGCACTTCCAAGCACTCCCACATCAATTAATTGCTTTCTCTTTCTTATTTTCTCATGCTTTCTTTGTTTTAAGACATGTAAAGGCTCATGCATCCAATTAATGATATAAATATGGATGGAGTCCTACTAAGCACCAGTTAGAGAGTCAATTTGCATATAAATAGATTTTTTTTATTAGTTTAGAAGCATATGATTGCATAAAGATATCTCTCTCTCTCAACACAAATTAAGGAGAAGATTTATTATATATTTGGGAATGTAATATGCATTCCAAGCTGCCATTATTTTGATGAAATAATATATTCTTTTGGTGCTCACATTTGGAGTGTAGTGATTCTTGCCTAAGTGTGTCATATTTTGTGTATGTTTATGGAATGTAATTGATCCAATAGTTTTATTTTATTGTTCTAGTTGTGTGATCTTTTAATTCTGGTGTTTGCTACAGGTCTACAAATTCTACTGATGTACTTAGTTCAAGAAGAGATCATCATATTGTTCCTGCATAGCTTTTCATTTCACATGAGTGTACTATTTGTGGCCTTGTGATGTGATGAAAAGTGAAACATCTTATAGTTACTGAATTCTCATCGATGATTGCATTAATTGAATTAAGCAAGTGCTTCTCCTATTTTCATTGGTTACCTACCGATCTTTTCAAAAGCTTAACTTGCAGACATGTTATTTTTGTGGCTTGTGTTCATTAGGATTTTACTTTTCAGGTTATTTGGTCAAATTTCTTGTTACCCTACCTTTTCTATTTGCTTTACTAACCCCTTGGTTAAATTAGTTGTATTTTTAGATTGCATCCATCATAAAATAGAAAAATACAAAAATATATTTCTTTTTTTATGGTTATTTTTTTGAGACAGCAAGCAGATTCAAAATCTTATCTGAATTGTTTAGAACTAGCAAAGGCCTCCTCATGAACATTCACATTTATCTTCAACTGAGTAGATTTCAGTAGGTCACAAGATCACCCAAAACCTTGGAGTTGATCTTCGGATTAGCTTTTCAAGAGAGGAGTTCGAAAGGATTCCTATTATTAAGCATCGTGCAAATGATAGCTCAACACAAGCACAAGTAGTTGATAATCAAAGTCATATTAAACTAAAGCATAGTAAATAATGCAAAAACAAAAAATAACATGACTCCAGTATCGTAGATGGTATTGATCAATAATCATCAATACATTTTGTAAAGCATTTCATATTTGCACAATTTGGATTATACTACATTTATCAATTAAAATATTGACATGCAAAAATAGCACATGTCACCACTTTCCATGTTTAAGAAAAGTTCTAAATAGAATAGTCAAGTATGTAACTTTGTCAACATATCTTCAAATGAAGCATCATTTCTTTGTACAAATGAATCTACAAAAGTGAAAGAATGGTTTTCTTATGTGAAGGAATGAATAGAAAATGTGAAAGAATTGATGTTAACTTCAAATTAAACTAACAAATGTGAAAGGAATGCATTCGTATATCCTTGCATGCAACCAAAAAATAAGATGCATCTCAAAAATGTGAATTGATTGACAATACAAGAATATAAGAATATAAATATATGTTTTCTTTCACATATGCTTTATTGTTGCTCTTAATGCAACCAAAAAACTAGTTGAAACTTAGAAATGAGAAAAGAAAGGAAATGGATTCACAATACAAGAATGTAAGAATTAAATATCTATTTTCTCAAACTTATTCTTTGCTATTGTTCTTAATGCAAGAATGTAATATAAAAGGCAAGAGAAAAAAGGATAGATAGCTGAAAAGGAACTGAAAACTATAAATAATGATAGATGCATGAAAAAGATATGTAAAGTAGTAAAGAAAATAAGAAATCGTGAAAAATGCCTTTAATTAAACCTTAATTTCTTTATTATTTTTTCTCTGTGACTTATGCTTTCTTCTTGGTCTACTATGGATGTTGAATGGCTTGAATGGGAAGAATGTGTTATTTTAGGCTATTTGTAACTCGTGTGTTTGTAAATTATAATTTTGAATTTTAAAATTTGAAATTTTCAACACTACTTGCAAGACATCAATACATTATTACATTTGTCTCATATTTGATGGGTTTTTATTGTTAATTGGTGACCTTACACAATTGTTACTCTATGTGAGAGGTTTTAATGTTGATTCAACTACAAGCTATGCACTTGATATGGTGAGAAGGACCTATTGAAAATGATCGATGGGAGACACTAATGATAGATGTCTTTGTGTGTTCATACACTCTTAGGATTTTCATGGTCTTTAATTTTCCATCATCTCAGTAGATGGGAAGCTGACTTGGCTTAGTAGTTGTGTGGATGGAATTATAAGTGTAGTGTTTTCATTTGTGCCTTACATGAAAATGAATGTAAACCTAAGAAGTGGAAACATGTGATATTTTTTAAATGGGTTTGGTATGAATTAGATTTGGTTGTGATTTTGTACTAGATGGCCCATTTTTATTTGCGTCAGTATGTGTTAGTAGAATGTGCAACTTGAATACACAAAAACATAAGGACCTTATTTTTATATTACATACATATGTAAAAAACACAAATTAACCATCATGTGTATAATTTATGGGTTGTTACTTTTATGAGTATAATTTTATATGTTTTGAATTTTCACCTAACACCTTCTAGCATTTGAGTTGACAAGTGTGGGGCCAAAAAAGAACCACTAACATATTATGTATTGGACTCCACTTGCCTTTCGACTCCTTTCCCCCATCATCAAATAATATATGAAGTTAACTTAATATCTTTTGGCATCAAATTGTCATGAAGGTTCAAAAATATTTATTGTTTGGATTTACCGACAAATTAATGGTCATGATCTCTTTGTTTTCTCATGTCTATGTGTTTAGTGTTTCTCCTAAGTATGAGAAGTGGCATCATGTGTGTATGCATGGATTTATCTTCCAATAAGACCTCTCATGTTCTTGTTGGTCCAAGTTGTATGCCACTAGGTAGTGCTTTGCCAAGGGCACATATAGGACATCATTCAGGGGTGAGTTTGTGTGTCTCTCTAAGTTAGAATCTCTTAAATCTTTAGATTGTTTTCCTTCCATTGGGGATCTCTACACATGGATTTTAGAGATGTAGGGGCCCATTTTGCTAGGAAATATTCAAATTTTTCTTGGAGCCTAATTTTTTTTGTAGTGTCCTTTGACAATGAGAAAGATAGGACAAAAATCTTATGCGAGTCTCTTTAGAGCTAGGAGGATGAACATACATTATTTTTAAAACCATAATATCCATCTTTCAACCCAAATTTCTAATCCTTCAACAAGATTACCTTATGGGTAAGACTTCCAAATATTCTTCTTTAGTTTTGGTTTTAGTCTTATTTTGAAGCTATTAGAAAGTCTTTGGGTAGATTTCTTAGTATGAACAGAGGTTTCCAAAGTTTTTTTTCCATTATACTTTTGCACATATTCTTGTTAAGATGGATGTTACAAAAGCCCCTCTAACAAATTTGTCTCTGAATTTTGCTAGTGGTGAGTGGGTTTAGATGACAAATTATAAAGGTATTCCTTTTAAGTGTATATGATCCTTCAAATAAAACATGTGGTCACATATTATCAAAAGAAGAGAGTGCATAGATAGGCTTCTTAGTAAAAGGACACATCTTACAAATTCTTCTTGGTGGAGAAAGTGGAGGATGTTGTGATGGATGATATTTTAGAAGAAGTTGATGTTGCTTCCAAATATGCCCCATTTCAATTCATCACTAGAGGTTGGTAGATGTTCTAGAGAATAGAGGGATCAACAATTAGTGTCTATTGAGGACTTGAAAATCATAGATAGTTCCTCTAGAATGTGGAAAGTGGTGACTAAGAAAGTGCCTAAACCTTACACTAATGGCATGAGAGATGGAAAATGTCCAGCCTTAGGAGATGTGTAGGCTATGGGGAAGGAGAGCTGTATCACTAGTTGTACATGTAGCTTGGAAAAAGTAGGTATGACTTTGAGGGTAGATCTCTTTATTAGGAAGGGGAAGCTATGTTCTCTAATGATGTCATAATGGTAAGTTAGAAGGATGTAAGAAGGATGAAAAGTAGTTAAAAGGTCGTGAGACAAGAAAGAAAAGGATGGATACTTTGTTATGACTTTATGCTCACATTCAAAATTGGGGTCAATCACAATGATTAGCTCTAGACCTTTTTTTATGTCCTATGTTTGTCTTGTTTTTGTGTTCTATAAGTAGGAGGTTTCCTATTGTATCCACCACTAGTTTGGACAAAAATCAAAATGCAATTATCTTTCAATCACTATAAAATTTGGGATCAAATTGCAACAACAATTTGCAACAGTGGTGTAGTTTGTGGTGATTTCCATATTTTTATTTTTTGCAATTGTCCCAGACATCACCACAATACTAACAATGGCATTAGAATTGTGATGCCTACATGATTATAAACAAAAAATAAAACATGACATAAATCATTCCCCATTTGTTTTTTTTGTGGAGAGCTACATGCGAAAGAGGGCGGAGAGCTCTGAATAAGGCTGGATATCTCTGAATGTTATTGTGACCTTGTGATCAATGCATTTCGTAGTTGTGATCTCTGCATTTAATTTCCATGCCCTTGCTCTACAATTTCCTTGTGATCTCTACAATTCATTATCATGCCCTTGATCTATGATTTCATTGTTGTGCCCTTGTGATCTCTTCATTTCATTATCGTGCCCTTGTGATCTTTGCATTTCATTATCATGCCCTTTCTCTATGAATTTGTTGATGTGACCTTTCTTTGTGATTTTTTTTCCATGTCATGCCCTTGTAATCTATGTGTCCTTGCTTTGCAATTTTGTTGTAATGCCCTAGCTCTATGATTTTCTGCAAGGGCTATGTAAATGTCCATTTCTTTTTCTTCTAAATAGGTATCTCTTTATATTTCCTTCTAAACACGTATATTTAGAGATATTTTTGTTGATATGAGATTGTTTTGAAGTGAAGAGCATGTAATTTTTCATTCATTGTTTTGTCACTGATGTCAAACCTGCTACTTGTTGGTAAGACAACTAATTAGTTTATTTGAGTACTATCATTTGTTTGATTGATGGAGAGGATTTGATAAAATGTGATAACAAGAGTACCTGTAGGAAAGATGAGTTATGGTATGTAAAAGAAGTACAAAGATCAATTAAGATAGTGATGATATAGTGTATTGATTATCTACTTAAGGCTACAAAGGATGGATACACTACTTAAGCCTAGAAGAACAAGTAGGAAGAATTGAGTCTGCCAATCTTAACTGAGTGGACAGTAGGTGTTGAGAAAAGTTAATGCAATCAGAGCAAGAAATCAGTTGGAGCCGAGAAAATTCATGATTCAATGTATGCTGAGTGAACATAGTGTAAGCTGAGTAAATTTTAGTGTTTGTCGAGTTAACTAGTTGAAGCTAAGTGGAAGAATAGTATGGAAGTTGAGTGACAACATATTGATGTCGAGTACTAGTATTCATGTTAAATTGTAGATTTGATGAATCTAAGTTGACTATTTTGTTTGCATGAATTATGTGAAGTATGTAGAAGATAACTATAATGAGATGGTGGCACAGGATTCAAGGTAAACTATTTTGAGGTGAATTCAAAGGAAAAGTTCCTAGAGGAACCAAAAGGAAAAGTGGGTAGATTCATTGTATCCTACCTAATCCTACCTAACTCTAAAATGGGTGATTGAGGTTGAATAAAAAAAGATCTAAAATATCTATTTATAGAGAGAGTTGGTTAGAAGAAAAGGTTGTCATGTATGAGAACCTAAGGAAGACAAGGAGTCTAGGGTATTTGCTTCATTCAATGGCCGAACAGAAGAGACTTCTATTGACATGTAAAGAAAGATGGCTTAAGAGTATGAATGCTTGAAGGGTGAACAAGCTATTAGAGCTGAAGTGTGTGAAAGCCAAGCAGAATGGAGGACTAAAACATAAATCTCTAATCTTCAAGTGAGTTGTAATTTGTTATCAGATCAAGCCTTACTATTACTTTCTAATGATTGTATTAGTCTAGGGTAAATACTTTGGATTAAGGTTGACCTAACAATCATTTGTAAACCCTTTAACTGGGTGACATTCCAAGTGAATGGTCTAAATTCCTCTAACAAGGCTCACCCCTAACAACATGATTTAAATCCTCTAACCAAGTCACATTTAACAGTGTGTATTGTAACATTTAACAGAGTTGGCATTTCAGAGGGCATCACTTTAGAAGAGTGAGAATTAGTAGCATGTTACTATTGGTTTTTCCCAATTTGGGCTTCCACGTAAAATCATTGTGTCAAATGTGTTATTGACTTTGTTATGTTTCATGGTTACATTTATGCAAAGTTGTTTTGACAACAACCTACAATGTTTAAGTATTGTATGATCTAATGGATGCATGCATGAAAATGTTTTATGGATATGGGTTCGCTAAGTTATGAAATTTTTATTTGTACATTTAGACCTTGGATAGCTAATTCAACCCCCCTCTCAGTTATTCTAAATAATTCCAACAATTGATATAAGAGCCATCTGCTTAAGAGGACTAGTTTGAAGGTACTAGAAACAAAAGATCAAGATGTCAAAAAGAGAGGTACCGAAGCTTAACAAGGATAACTTCCCTGCATGGCAAAGCCTAATCAAGCTACACCAAGGAGGTCTTGGAGATCATGCACAATCTACCATCATCACTAAGCATGTTAATACTATTGGATCCCTAACTATTGAAGATCTGAAAAGGAAGAAAGAACACAACCAGACAGTGTTGGAGATTGTCTCTACCCTAAGTTATTTTGAGTTTGATGATATCAAGGGTTGTGATTCTATAAAGAAGATTTGGGATGCTCTTCACACCATTTATGGAGGAGACAAAACCATTTTGAGAGCCAAATTTGAAAGTCTTAGAGATAAGTTTGATGATATGAGAATGCATGAAGGTGAGAATTTTGCACAATATTGCTCTAGAATAAAAGATGTTGTTAATGCCATAAGAGGAGCTACTAGTAAGATAGATGATTATATTGTATTGAGTAAAGTGCTAACATTATTTCCCATCTATGCTATTAGATTTTCTACCATATAAGAATTGAGATGTATAACAAGTTCTAATATGACTTTGGAAGGTTTGGTAGGTAAGCTTACTACCTTTGAGCTATCTAATTTTGATAAATTCAAATCTAAAAATGTTGAATCTACTTTCAAAGCTAAGATGTCATTAAAGGAACCTAAAGAGAAGAAGAAAATGGGTAAATATGTTTCTAGTGATAGTGACATGGATGAGGAGGATGTAGAACAAGTTGAAGCACTGCTAGCAAGGATATTTCACAAAGGTAAAGAAAAATTTAAAAATAAGCTACCTATCATGTATTTTAATTACAATGAGGTTGATCATATTGTTGCTAGATGTCTAGAGAAGAAGAACTATAGAACTAGAGACAAATAAAAAATTAAGAGAGATGAGGACTACAAAGATTATAAAGACAAAGGAAAGAAGTCTTGCTACATTATGGAAGAGGAAAAAAATAGATGGATCTAATGATCATGAAGATGAAGTGGTGTATGTTGCAATGAAAGATGAATCTGATGAGGATGAGGCAACTGCACTAGTTTCTTATGTGAACAAGAATGATATATAGATAATTGACAATGGATGTTCACATCACATGACTAGAGATAAAAGTAAGTTTATTACCCTGAATTATTATGATAGAAATAGTGTAAGGTTTGGTAATGATGCACCATGTCCAATAAAAGGAAAAGCATCTGTTGAACTCACAAAAAAGATATTGTATGACAATGCTTATTATGTTGAAGGACTTAACTATAATTTGTTGAGTGTGTCACAACTGAATAGTTTAGGTTGCAAGGTTGAGTTTGAGAATAAGATAGCTAAGATCTATGATATTGATAGGAAACTAATTGGAAAAGGTGACCAAACTAGAGGTAATATATTTTATCTTGATATGAATGATGTTACTTGTCTTGTTGTAGAATTTGATGATGTGTGATTATGGCACAAGAGGTTATGTCATGTTAATTTTGATAAGTTGGTTAGTATCAGTAACATGAGAAGATTTAGAGGTTTGCCTAAATTGAAGAAGCCTTACAATATAATTTGCAAACAATGTCAGTTGAGTAAGACTCACACCTCTAAAGGAATTTTGGATATTGTTCATACTGACTCGTGTGGACCAATTGATGTGCAAAGCTACAAGGGTGACAAGTAAATTATGCTATTTGTTGATGATTATTCTAGGATGATGACAGTTATGTTTCTGAAATAGAAATCCGATGCTTTCCAAATGTTTAAGTGGTACTTAGCAAGAGTTAAGAAGGAAATAGGTAAAAGCATAAAATATCTAAGATCTAATAGAGGAGGAGAATTTACATCAAATGAGTTTGAGATGTTCTGTAATGACAGAGGAATCAAAAGACAAAAATCTGCACCTAGGACCCCTCCACACAATGGAATTGCTGAAAAGAGAAATTTATTTGTAATGGCCTATGCTAGGACACTCATGATGGAGAAGAATGTTACTTTAAAATACTAGAGATAGTTTGTAAGTATAGTTTTCTATACCTTGAACCATGTGCAAGACAAAAAAGGTGCTCATTCAACACCTTTTGAACTATGGTGTGGATATTCACCCAATGTAAAATATTTTAAGATACTTGGAAGAAAGTTCTATATTAATAAATATTTCCATAATGATAAATTAGATGCTAAAAGTGAAAAATGTGTATTCCTTGGTTATTCCATAAGAAATAAAGCTTATAAGTGTTTAAATACTAACACTAACAAAGTTGTGTAAAGTTCAAATGTGAAATTTGATTAATATACAGAGGTACACAAGGTTGAACCTAAGAAGGAACTAGAGGAATAAAAATATTTTGTATCCTTTTATGAAGGTATGCCTACTGATGAAGATGTTGTAAATCAAGTTGCAAATGAACAACAAGTTTCAATTACTATCAAGTCACGTACAATGAATGTTGAGTTGCATTTAGGAATAGAGCTAAAGTTAGGTGTCGAGTTGTAGACTGAAGTTGAGACACATTCTGATTCTAAGATTAGTGTACATGAAAGAGATGTTCAATTACCTAATATAGAAGTACATAGTGATTCAGAAGTTGACAGACCTAATGAGGAAAGTAGAGCATAACCAAAATTGTCAAAGTGCATCAAAAGACATCACCCTAGTGAAAAAATTATTGGAGACAAAGATGCTAGACCAATGAAAAGAAATATGTTAAGAAGTGATACATGTTTTTTGAGCATGTATGAGCCTAAGACAATGAAAGATGCCTTAGACAATGAGGACTAGAGTAAAGCCATGAAAAAAGAGATTGAACAAATTGAGAAGAATAAGACATGGAGTCTAGTTCCCAGACCAAAGGATAAGAATGTGATTGGAACCAAGTGGGTGTTTAGAAACAAGTTAGATGAGAATGGTGAAGTCACAAGGAATAAGAAAATATTAGTTTGCAAGGGGTATGCATAAGAAGAAGGAATAGACTATGGAGAAACATTTGCCCTTGTTATAAGATTGGAAAGAGTAAGAACTTTGCTTGCTTAATCTACATACAAAGGTTTCAAAGTTTATTAAATAGATGTGAAATCTACATTTCTAAATGACATATTAGAAGAAAAGATTCACATGAAATAGACAAAAGGATATTGATGCTAACAACAAGAACATGGTATCTAGAATACACAAAGCTTGATATGGTTTAAAGAAAGCCCCAAGAGCATGGTATGAAAGACTTCATACTTATCTTGTGAAGATTGGTTTTGAGAGGACTAATGATAACAAAAATTTGCATTAGAAGGAAAAAAAGGAAAAGGTATTTTACTAGCTGAAATTTGTGTTGATGATATCATATTTGGAGGTCAAGATGGATTATGTAAAGCATTTGCAGATCAAATGAAGAAGGAATTTGAGTTGTCTATGTTTGGAGAGATCAAGTGAATTGTTGGTTTGCAAGTATATCAGATGTAATATGGTACATACATCACTTAGTCTAATTATGTGAAGGAAATATTGAAAAAATTTGGATTGGAATATTCAAAACTAGTTAGCACACCTATGGTGATAGGACACAAGTTATCAAAGAATGATAGTTTAGCTGAATCAAACATTATACAGGTCTATGATTGGAAAATTGTAATATGTTTTACATAGTAGACCTGACATTGAATTATCTATTGGGATAGTGCAAGATTATCTACTACTCCTAAAGAGAATCATTTGATAAATGTAAACAGAATTATGAGATATTTGAAAGGAATAGAAGACTATGGTCTATAATATAAGAAAAATAAGAAAGTTGAGTTGAGAGCCTACATTGATGCTTATTGGGCTAATTGATGACAAAAAGAGCACCAATGGAGGAGTATTTTTCTTAGGAAAGAGGTTGGTTACTTGGACCAGTAAGAAAAAAAATTTCATATCTCAATCTATTGTTGAAGTTGAATATGTTATTGCTATAGTAAATTGTACAAATATTGTATGGGTTAAACAACTACTCAAAGGTATGAAGGAAAAAAATCTACTGAACTAGTGGTACTTTATTGTGATAATAAAAGTGTTATCAATATATCAAAGAACCTTGTGATGCATACAAAGACTAAGCACATTGCAATCAAATATCATTACTTGAGAGAGTTAGTTCAAGACAAAGAGGTGAAGATGGAATATATGAATATAAAAGAGAAGATAGCATCTATCTTCACAAAAGCATTACCTAAGGATTCTCATGAGTATCTAAAAGGTAAACTAGGGATGATACCCCTATCCAAAGCTACTTAAGAAGCATGAGTAGTGCCCTACATTAACTAGACTTGAATGTTGTATCTTTTAACTTGATGCAGTGGATCTTACTTTAAGAGCTGCCTAAAGTAATCAAAGAGCTAAATAGAAGATTGACACTCACTAGTAAGGTGATAGAGGGAGAACTTGAATTTGTTAACATCTACATTTTAAGATGAAAATTGTTTGGCATTGTTGTCAAAGAGGGAGAAAGTAAAGCAATAGAAAGGGATATAGAACAAAGAAATATGAAATATCTACTCAAAGGGAGATAATGTACTTGATGTTTACTAAAGAGGGAGAAATGAATTAGATAAATACATCAACCTAGTAAGAGGGAGAAAGTATTGAGGGAGATAAATATAAGTCATAAAGAAAAGTTGATGTCGATTAATCAAAACTGAATTTTGTAGCCTATACAGAAGATGAAGGTTGTTAATAGAGGGAGAAATTTCAATACAAGGAATTATTTTCTTTTTGGTATTGTTGTTGTTATTGGTTTACCATCAATGTCAAAGAGGGAGATTGTTGATATGAGATTGTTTTGAAGTGAAGAGCATGTAATGTTTCAATCATTATTTTGTCACTGATGTCAAACCAACTACTTGATGATAAGACAACTGCTTAGTTGATTTGAGTACTATCATTTATTCGATAGATGGAGAGGATTTGATCAAATGTGATAACAGTAGCACCTAGAGGAAATGTTAAGTTATGGTATATAGAAGAAGTAAAAAGATCAGCTAAGATAGTGATGATATAGTGTATTAATTATCTACTTAAAGTTTTATGGGATGGATACACTAATTAATTTTAGAAGAATAAGTAAGAAGAATTAAGTCTACCAAGCTTGACTGAGTGGATAGAAGATGTCCAAAAAGTTAGTGCAAGCCAAGAAAAAAGTCAATTGGAGCCAAGAAAAGTCAAGATTTAGTGTATGCCAAGTGAGCTTAGTGTTGTAGAACCAGAATCAGTATGCAAAGAACATTAACAAATGAAGTAAACATTCACAAACCAAAAACTAAATTCACATATATGCTTAGACTAAGAAAGAAAATAAGAAGTGCAAACCTCACAAGAGAAAACACTCCATGCTTTCTTGATTCTGTAGATGTGTCCTTTTGTTGTGGATGTATGCTCAAGATGCTCAAAAGCTGCTTCAATGGAGATGGGTAATGGCAAATTGGTAGCTTTGTGAGCTCTCAATTTGGCATTATAAGGGTATGGTTGATGGCTTTGGTTCTCAAAATAGCATGGTAACTTTAGCTCAAATATTGTTGATGAAATGGCTTGGGATGGGATTCAATTTATAGGCTAAGGGGTAGAGGGATGGAGGGCTTAGATGCAAGGATGGATGAAGGCTTAAGGAGGGCTAAGATGCACTCAAAGGGGAGCACATGAATTGTGCTTGTTTAGCACCAATGGGAAGGTGACACTTGTCACAAGGAGGATGAGTGTGAGAGGGTAGGGTTAAGGGTTGGTTAAAGTCATGATGAGTGGGTTGAGTATGTAAGAGGGATGTAAGAGGAATGAGTGTGGAAGAGGGAAGAGTGTGGAAGATGGGTGTAAGAGTCATGAGTGGGCTTGTAAGAGTCTTTTATGTTTTGTAAGAGCACTCATGACTTAGTGGTTGGGTTTTTTTGAGGGGAGACTTTGGTTTGGATTAGGAAAGTCTTAAACTTGTTTAAGGAATGTGACAACATTAGGGGGTGGATTAGGCTTGGGTTTAGGATTAGATTAGGGATGTTAGAGATGTGCAAGTGGATGGCATTAATGAGGGTGGGTGAGTTAGTGGCTAAGCTTGGTTAGTATGGGTGGATGGGGTGGATTAGGCTAAATGGAGGATTAGAAATAGGTTAGGGGTTTTTGAATTTGAGGATTTCATTTATCAAATAGATTTATTTAATAAATGGGGATTTTTGGAATTAGATAGAAGAATAGGATTTAATTGATAAATAATAGATTATTTGATTTATCAATTAGGACTATAGATGATTAATTAAATTAATCAACTAGGGGATGACAAAGGATTAATTAAATAGAAATTTAATTAATAATGCCTTTTTAGATAACTAAATAGGATTACTAAAATAGTGTAATCAAATTTAGGTGTCTACATTTTGCCCCTCTTTGACATAGTGTTGAGACAACACTATTTCAAAGAAGTTCGAATGAAGATGACACGAAGAAGATGTTTTAGCAACAAGGTTGCCCCAGTCTCGGATAAGAAGAGGAGAGACTAGACTTAGATGATGCCCCCTCAAGAAGGCAGCGGGGAGAGAAATGAGGCTCGATGACTTCTTGAAAAGCACAAAAAATTGAGACGAGCTGAGATGCAGGTTGGCGAAGAGAAGGGGCTGAATTAGCTCAAACTCTCACTATGGGAGAATGATAAAGGGAAATCAAAGGCACAATAGTAAAGCAAGCTTAAGACTTTCCAGGATTGGGGGGGTAGATGGAGGAGCGGAGCGCTATAAAAGGAATCCATTGAAGCTTTTTGAGCGGGGGGATACTTCAAAGAGAAGTACCACCATGTAGTTGAGCACTAGATTTGCTATAGGACTGTTGGTTAATTGCCAAGGTTACCAAGAACATCAAGGCCTTTTCACCAACCGTCCAGAGGACTAACGAACTGACTCAAAAAAAACACACAAGGATTGCCCCAGTATCACACATGAATCCCAGAGGAAGCAGCGTGGAAACGACACTAGGTAACCCACAAGCAGAAAAAGAAAACAAGCAAAAGACCTGATCAAGACCTTACGCTCTAATTGCCCCATTCGCAGCATACCATGATATGGAAGATCATGGCAACCTTGAGGAGGGAACAAGGAGATTGCTTGGAAAAGATATTTCAAGACCCAAAAGGGAAGATCCCAAATCAAAAGAAAGTGAAAATCCAAAAGAGAACTGTTTGCCAACGAGATGGGTAGGACGAGGTACTAACAGACCAAGATCAGACATGAGGAAAGCTATATCCTGCAAAAATCTATCAGAGAGCACCTAAGCTGATGGATCTGGATGAGTGATGCATCTGGCAAGCTGAACTAAGAAGGATAACACTTTGGTGATAGGAGATCTAGCTAAAGGATGCATTGGAATATCTAACCAAGGTGTGCGATGTGTGCAAGATGTTGACCAAGGATGAACTAACATGAAAGCCGGATAGATACAATGATACTAAGCTAAAGAGGATGTATAAGCTGACAGACCAAGATATGTTACAAATGTACAAGTTTGTTCATGTTTTGGTTTTTTGTGAGATGGAAATTTTTGTGAAGGATGGGATGTCTATAATAGTTGATAGGTGGACAGGTAGATGGTTTGTGAAAAGCTTAAGGAAAATGGGATTCTGTGTGTGCATGTGATAGGATACGGGCTAGGGTACAAGATTATTTACAAGCTGGAATATGGTACAAGCTTTGGACAAGATTTGGATATATACAAGGTATGGTACAAGATTTACAAGGTATAATACAAGCTTTGGTACAAGATTTACAAGCTGTACAGGAGGTATTGACAAGCTCCATCAAATTTTGGATATTTGATTGGAACACCAAGGGAACAAGTAGGTGTTTTATGGGATGGTGGGTGGATGGATGAGGGATAGGATAGTGATAGATAATAGATTAGTCTTTAGCACACAAGGCACCTGAATTACCAGGTTTTTACCAAGGTACCTATCCAAGGCGCTTGAATTGCCAAGTTTTCACCATTGGACGCTTATTTCTCTTTACTATTTTTTTTTGTATTTTTTCAAAAGCTGGGTATACCAAGGATCTTCAAGCATAGAACTTCTTGAGGTGAATGATGTTAGTGGGATCATTCAAGAGTTCTCTTTCTGGTGTAGATAATTGATAGGCTCCGGAGCCAAAGGAGGCAGTAACCACATAGGGACCAAGCCATGTAGGTTCAAACTTGCCTTTCTTTTCTTGATCTGCTTGGACTTTCATATTTTCTTTGAGGACCATGTCACCTAGCTGAAAGTGTCGTGGGAGCACCTTCTTGTTGAAATTCCTTTTGAGACGAGTTTGATAGACTGTGAGATGGTCATAGGCTTGTTGTCTCTTCTTGTCTAAGAGATCTAGCTGGGTGAGTCGAGCTACTCTGTATTATTCATCTGAGATTTGCCCTCGCAAAGATATGCGTAGTGAGGGAAGTTCAACTTCTATAGGTAATACCGCTTCGGCACCATAGACTAGGGAGTATGGAGTTGTGCCTGTGGATGTACGGAAGGAAGTTCGATAGGCCCATAGAGCCAAATTTATTTGAAGGTGCCAATCACGGCCGGAATCATTGACAACTTTCTTTAGGATTTTGAGGAGGGTTTTATTAGTTGCCTCTGCCTGGCCGTTACCTTGTGGGAAATATGGGCTAGAAAAGCGGTGATGGATGTGGAGGGAAGTGCATAATTCTTCCATGTTGAGATTTTCAAAATTACCTCCATGGTCAGTGAAGATGGTGGATGGGATGCCAAAGCGGCAAACAATGTGGTAAAAGATGAACTTGGAGACTTGAACTCCTGTAGCTGAGACTAGGGGGACTGCTTCCACCCACTTAGTGAAATAGTCTGTAGCTGTTATTATCCATTTATGTCCATCAGATGAGAGAGGGGTGATAGTTCCAACTAGATCAAGGCCCCAACAAGCGAAAGGCCAAGGTGGTGCAATAGGCTGTAGATCCTGTGCTGGAGCGTGCACAAGATTTTCGGATGAGGTTCTGGCATTGGGTACGTGTGAGGTGAGGGGATATGATACCATCGTTAAGGTAAGCATGAATTTCATGGTACCAAGGGGATTGGGGACCAACCAAGATACAAACACGGTTTGAATCCTCATTCGCATAGGCAGGTGTGAGGAGCTGCTCAACTAAAAACTCATACTGTGTAGCTTCTTGGGGAATTTCCAAGAGCGAGCCGATAGTGGCCATGGCATCTGCTGCCTTGTTCTGCATTCGAGGCACTTGTGTAAACTGAAGCTTTGTAAAATGCTGGGTCAGCTGATCAACTAGCTCTTTGTAGGGTAATAGCTTTTCATCTTTGGTTTGATATTCATTTAAGAATTGTTTGATGATGAGTTGGGAATCACCAAAGACTTGTAACTCGGTGATATTCCATTCTGCAGCTATCTTTAATCCTGCTACAAGAGCTTCATATTCTGCTATATTGTTGGTTCTAGGGAATTGTAGCTTGAAGGCTTTTGGAATGTAATCTCCTTGAGGTGTAACTAATAATATTCCTGCCCCTGATCCATGAGAGGTGTATGAGCCATCAAAATAAAGCTTCCATGGGGGCTGTTCTTCAATTAGGCAAATATGCTCATCTGGAAATTCTGTGAGCAAAGGATATGCATCTACTAGAGGTGCATCAGCTAGGTGATCTGCTATAGCTTGCCCTTTGATTGCCTTTCTGTCCACATACTGGATGTCAAACTCACTTAGTAGCATAACCCATTTGGCCAAACGGCCTGTAAGTGCTGTTCTGGAGAGCATATACTTGAGAGGGTCAATCTTGGAGACTAGTTGGATGGTATGGCTTAGCATGTAGTGGCGAAGCTTTTGAGTTGAGAAAACAACTACCAAACAAGCTTTTTCCATAGGAGTGTAATTGATTTCATAACCAACTAGGGTCTTACTGATATAGTAGATGGCTCTCTCTCTGCTATAATCATCATGTTGTGCTAGAAGTGCCCCTAGAGCAGTAGGTGTTGCTGATATATACAAGATCAAGGGATGACCAGGAACTGGTGGAACCAAGATAGGGGGATTGGTGAGATACTGCTTGAGTTGATCGAAGCTGTGCTGACATAAAAGATCCCACTTGAAGTTCTCATTCTTCTTTAGCAAGTGTGAAAATGGTGTACACTTATCTGCAAGTTGGGAGATGAAGCGCCGGACAGATTGAAGTTTTCCCTGAAGAGAGCGAAGCTGTCACAGTGTCTGGGGAGGAGGCATGTTTAAGATAGCCTTGACCTTTTTGGGGTCGATCTCTATACCTCGTTTAGAAACTATGAAGCCTAGAAGCTTGCCAGATGTGACCCCAAAGACACACTTCTTGGGATTTAGCATGAGATGATATTGGGCCAACCTATCAAAGACTTTCTCCAGGTTAGTAAGGTGATCCATGAAGGTGTGAGATTTGACTAGGATATCGTCCACATAATCCTCCAAAATGCTATGGATAAGATCATGAAAAATGGCTGTCATAGCTCTTTGATAGGTAGCCCCAGCATTCTTTAGGCCAAAAGGCATCATGGTGTAGCAAAAGGTTCCCCAAGGGGTAGTGAATGATGTCTTATGCTGGTCCTCTTCTGCAATCTTGATCTGATTATACCCAGAAAATCCATCCATAAGGGACAGGATTTCATGTCCAGTTGTAAGATCTACAATCATATCTATGTTGGGCAAGGGAAAATCATCCTTTGGACAAGCTTTGTTAAGATCTCTAAAATCAGTACAGATTCTGATGTCACCAGAAGGCTTAGTGACAGGGACCATGTTGGAGATCCATTCTGAGTAGTCGATAGGTCGGATAACCTTAGTAGCTAACATTCTTTCTAGTTCAGCTTTGACTAGTAATGCCACCTTGGGGTGCATTTTCCTAAGCTTTTGTCTGACGGGCTTGATCTTTGGATCGACTGCAAGATGATGAACTACAAGCTTTGGATCGAGTCCTGGCATGTCCTGATATGACCATGCAAATCGGCCAATGTTCTCTCATAAAACCTCAAAGAGGAGGTCAGCTTGGTCTTGTGATAGGGATGCAGCAATGTGAACAATTCTAGGGATCTCTGAAGAACCAATGTTGACTTCTCTAGTATCCTCTATTAGAATAGAAGACACCTCTGGTCGATTATCTTGAGGAGGCAATACTAAATCCTCATGTTCTGCTTGTGGCTCTAGATTTTCTTGCTGAGGGGTTCTCTTCGCTGCCTTAGCTAGTCCCAGATTTACCTTAGTTCCAGTTTTGGGTGTATCAAAACTAGGTTGGGGATTTTCTCCAAAATACCCCTTGGGATCTAGCTTGTAGATGTAGGTAGAATCTGGCTTTGTCTTCTTATGAGGAGTTTCAGCTCCCATGAATCTTAGAAGCACTTCCTCTGATGTGAACTCATCAATATGTATGACACTTGGTTGGTCCCAATCTATGAGTTGTGGATGAGCAAGTGGTAGGTCAATGAGATGGATGGATAGTTCTCGGAGAACAGAGTCTCCTAGGAAGATTTGGTCTGGGATATCGTCGTAGGCTCTCTTTTCAACTTCCTCAGGAATGTCTTCGATTTCAACAAGGTCGCGGTGGATGTTCGAAAAAGCATGACCATTCTCGTTGGTGCCCCCAGTTGTGGGTATGCCAAAGCCAAGACCTGACTTTATTTCCCAATCATGTGCTTCGATGGGACATTGCATGCCCCTTTCTTCTAGTCCTAGTCCACCTCCTTGATAGTTCCATTTTTCAGTGACGAGCTTATGTTGTTGGGGATACTTTTGGCTGAAGTGATCAAGGCGTGCTTGATTTCTTGGAGGTGCATCCTTATGTAGCCAATTGTTGATATCTGGAGTGAGCTCCTCATGAAGAGGGGTTTTTGAGGACACAAAGGTGGTTGGGCCAAACTGTTTGTATCGAGGAGGTGGAATCTCCTTAGCTTTGTGATATGTTGGCCGTCCATGGGTATGTGGATCAAGTGGGATTGCTTCGACAGCAAATGCATCTGATAGACTATATTCTCCACATCCTTTTTTTTTTATCTTTACAGTAGATAGGGTAGAGGAAAGGATGGTTTCTGCGTCATTACAAGTGTGGGATGAGCTGGCGATGGCTGTGCCGATGTCTATTCCAAGGCAATGGTTTGTATATGAAGCTTCAGCTGCATTGCAGTAAGCAAAGGGTTCTGGATCGGCATGGATGGTTACCTCAGTGCCTTGATGCAAAAATTTGATGCACTGATGGTAGGTGGATGGAACGGCCTTCATAGCATGAATCCATGGGCGACCGAGGAGGATGTTAAATGGTAGGTTTAGATCAACAACATGGCAAACTATCTCTTGAATGACTGGCCCAACCTTGATTGGTAGCAAAATAGTCCCTTCTGTGGTCCTTTCCAAGTTGTCATAAGCTTTGATGGTGATAACCTCACTGATCATATCTGCCTCAGTATACCCAGCTTGTTTTACGAATTTTAGGGTGCAAATGTTCAAGGCTGATCCATTATCTATCATTACTCTTTTCACGGCAAAATTGGATACCATGATGGCTATGCGAAGCGGAAGGGTGTGATCTGGCTCAACCGCGGGTATGTCGGTGGGTTTGAAAGATAGGGCACATGAGGATGAAAGGTGTCCAACAAGATTACGAAAATCAGTAGCATTGATATCAGAAGGGACACAGGATTCTATGAGAGCACTGTCAAGGATGTCTTTGTACACAGGACTAGTGCGGAGAAGGTCTAAAATGGATATTTGGGCTGGCATGTTCCCAAGGTGTTCCAAGATATTGTACCGGCTTTTTGATGGAGCTGATGGTGTTGATGAAACTGGTGGGCCTACGATGTTAAATCGCGCTCTTCGAGTGGTGACCGCACACTCATTGTCTGGTCCTCGGATATTGATAACATTAACTGAAGGCTCTTTCTCAGATATACAACCTATAAGGCTACCATAGTCTATATAGGATGAAGTGTGGTTATTATTCTTCCCATACTGTTGGTTTGGCTAGCGGTTGTTGGTGTTGTTTTGGATAGGTGCTTTTCCAAGATTTTGGTTGTTGTGTGGAGGAAAAACATTTTGATAAATTTGTAAGCCTGCATTGGGAGAGTTTTGGGCACCAACAGTGATTTCCTTCTGATCAATGAGGTCTTGCACATAGTCTTTCAGTTTCATGCATCTGAGGGTGGTGTGACCATTTACCCTATGGAACTTGCAATACTCATTGTCCTTGTACCATGCAGCTTTGGATTGGCTTGGATCAATTTTCTGGGTAGGAGGAAATTTGATAAGGTTTTCCTTAGCCAATTTCTCAAAAATAACATCCAATGGCTCACCAAGGGGTGTATAGTTTCTAGGTGCAGGTTGGAATCTGGGCTTTTGCCCTGCAGCTGCATTGATGGCATTAGCTTGATTGTTAGACCCTTGAAAGTTGGGTCTTGTATTGTGGTTTTGATAGCTTTGGTTATTTCGTTGTTGGTAATTGGTAGCTTGTTGGTTGTTTGTTTGATATGGTAGGTTAGACTGGTTTCGAGAAGGACCAATGATATTCACATGTCTGGTGTCAGTAACCCCATCTATTGCAACATGCTTGTTTTTGTTCCAATACCTAGACTTGTCATTGGAATGTGATTGATTTTGGTTGGCCTCTTTGTAAATCTTTACCACACCATCTTTGATGAGTCCTTGCTCAAGGATCATTCCTTTCTCTTTGATATCCTTATAGGTCTGCAAACAGTTCATGGTCATGTGGTGAGCCAAGCTGGGATGTGCATTATCAATAAACATTTTCACCACATGGCGTTCTGGCAAGGTGCAGGATATGCGGGTGGTAAGGGTTTGCCATCTTTGCAGGTATTCGGCAAGGCTTTCTCCACCTTTTTGCTTGGTGTGGACAAGATCAACTATTGATAGCTCTGTTTCAACAAGATGGGCATATTGGGCTACAAATGCCTCAGATAATTCAGCAAAGTTCTTAATTGTGCCATAGGGGATTCTATAAAACCATTCAAGAGCTGGTCCAGCTAAGCTTTTGGGAAAAAGGTGCAAGAGGAAGACATCATTGTATGCCACGTCCTGGCAATGCATGTAAAACTTTTTGATATGTGTGACAGGGTCTCCTTTTCCTCTAAATTTGTCAAATTTAGGTACCTCAAAGTGTTTGGGAAATGGTGTTGTGGTAATGGCTCTGTCAAATGGGTAAGGACACACATTCTCAAACTTGAATGTCTTTGGATCATTCCCTTCTTGGATGGCTTTCAGGGCTGTCTTCATTTGCTCCCACTCTGAATTGATAGGTGATGGTTGGGGTGCCCCCAATGTAGGAGTGCCTTGAGGTAGGTATGTGCTGGATGGGGCCATTGAATATGGATGGTTATGAGGGATTTGCTGATAGGGATTGTACATTGTTTGGGCAGCTGCATGGTGGATGACGGGTTGTTGAGGGGGAGGTGGCGCATATTGCTACATGTGCTGCGAGGCTTGCTTTTGATATGGGATTTGAGGTTGGGATTGAGGAACATAAGCTGGCTGTGGGTTAAATGGATTGCTTTGTGGAGGTAAGGTATAAGATGGTTGTGAGGCTTGGGGAAAGGATCGGAGGGCTTGTGGGGTTTGACCAATATATGTGGGTTGTGCCCCCATTTGGGATGGCATCTGCAAATAATTGGTGGTTGGCTAGGGTGGTGGATTACCTCCTAGAAGTGGCATTGAAAAGTAGTTGGTAATTGGAGGTAATGGATTAGTTGGTGGTGGAGGTGGTGGGAATTGAAATATTGGGAATGGAATTGATGGGGTTTGATAGCTTGGTGGTTGGATTTGGAAGCTTGGTATAGTGGTGGCGGGAGCTGGGGTCACTTGGGAGCTTGGTAGAAGATTGGCAGTAGCTTGTGGGATTTGATAGCTTTGTGGAGTGAAGGTAGTAGCTTGTGGATTTGTGGCTGGTGGTATTGAGCTCCCAAGACCTAATGGAAATGATGGAATTGTGCTTTGGGCTGTGGTGAACAAGCTGGGGGCGATGAAAGGTTGATTACTTGGCCCCATGGGTGGCATCCCTGTTGTATATTGCTGAGGTTGGCCAAAGATGCTAGCACTGATTTGGGAGATGGGTGGATTGGGAAGGTTGGGTTGGGGAGCAGCAGCAATAGTGAAGGGGGTGAACGGTGAGATGTTTTGGGTAAAGGGGGTTTGGAGTGGAGAGGTATGAACCAAGGATGGAGTGGTGGTGGCTGGGTTGGCTTGCGGCATGGAGATTTCAACTTGGGTGGATGATGGTATGTTTGGGTCTGTTGGGTCATATGGATTGGCTGGAGGCTCTTCTTTTAGAATATATTGAGGATAATTTGGATCATAAGAGCCTATGGGTGGTGGTAGCTGCCCAAACAATGGGTGAGATGGATCTGATAATGGAGGGGGTCTTCCAAAGTCAAAGGTTCCTACATTGTCCCTTCGAAAATTAGCCATGATTGTCTCTTTGTTTTTGTCTATAATGGCGTTTACCAATACTGCATTTCCTAGTTGGTTCATGAAAGCTTCAATGTCAGTAGGTGATGGCATAGCTGGCTCTGGGCTGAAGGATGGCTGAGTGCTCAAGGGGGGTGAGGCTGTTCGATCTAAATGATAGGGCTCCATTGTTTCTTTCTTCTTGGCTAAGCAAGTGACGGGTGGCATGAAAAAATGCTCCTAGGGATGAGATGCAATAATGCTGATGGATGCAAAAGGGGGAAGGCTTTTCTATGCAAATGATTTCCTAGGTTGAGGCAAAGCTATATGACAAAACCTAAGGAGGATTGGGTTGGGGATTCTAACTTCAAAGATATGTTGTCAAAGCACAAAAGGTCTGCTTTCCTATGTGCAAGCTTGGTGGTGATTGTGTCAACTTAAGGATAGACTGATGATCCTTTAGGAAGAACACGAGATTGACCACTTGCGAATCCCAACCTTTAGCTCAAGGTGATGAGGGATAACAAGTGACAAAGCTAGATTACCCTAGACAAAGCTCTGTCAAAGGGATAACCTTGGTGAGATTGGTGGATTTGGAAGATTTTAGGAATGGCAAACTTTTAGCAAGGTGACAACAATTTTGAAAGCGTAGATGTGCAAATTTTTGATTACTAGCTAGATGGTATGATTCTAAATGAGATGGATGAGCTAATAATGCTTAAGGGGATAAGCTAAGATGGCTGGCTCTTCTACAAAGATGACTCTAGAGTGAAGCTTATCCAAGAAGATGTGGAGAAACAAGGGTGGATATACTTTTGTGCTTCTCTTGCTCTTCATCCTGATGATGGATCACGTAGTGTGATTCGAAATGTTGATGGTAAAAATCTTAACACAATCGAATCTAGAAACATACTAGTACAATATAATGGATTGTGGAAATTTGTTCTCTTTAAAAGAAACAAGGGTGTCTAATCATAGAAATCATGCCTAGTTGGTAAGGCATAAGCAGGATTAACTCTTGGATGTTGGCTAAATTTGATGGTGCGCTCTAACCAGGCCTCTTGAAGTGCTTCGTCGATAGCTTTTTCCTCTGCTTTGTGGAGTTTGGAAATTCGTGGGCTTGGTGTTATTGCTTTTCTCTTGGCTGAAAGTTCTTGGTATGCTAGAGATGGCTTGAGTTTGACCTTGTGAAACTTCTGTTTGGGTTTGGGTTGTTCCGACATAAATTCCTGAATTTGCTTGGCTTTGGGAAAAATCTCAGTTGTTTTGCTTCAACTTGTTCAACTTTCAAAATAGGCAGTGACTACGCTAAGTGTGCCCTAAGCTAGGATTGACCAAGTTTGGCAAACATTCATTCAACAAGTAAAATAAAAACAAGCAATAGATAGGAACACCCAGATAGAAGTTTGTGATTCTCAGAATGTGGTACTTGCGCCAAGGAGTGTGTATGTTCTACAAATGTTTTGATCAGTCACTCCAAACACATTAACATCCTAGATGGTTTTCTGCAAGGCAGACAATTGGTTTAGCTAGGGAGTCCTCGATATATGCAAGGTACGTGAGGCCCAAATCCGTAGATGAGACCAAAAGGATGTCACACAGCCGAGAGGAGCGGTAACCCACTTCTCCTCTTTCACTTCTCAAGGGTATAAAGTTCCTTAAGGCTTAGCCCGAATGACAAAATCTTGATCCCAAGAGAGGTGTCTTTCGATTCACCTCCCGATTCTTATACTCCGCCGGAACGCTGGAGTTGACATCGTCCAAGGGGTGATGAAATCTCCAAGCAGGCCTCCTAAAAAAGAAACAAGGTTTTGGATCCTAATCTTATGCACCCAAGATGGCCTCGAAAGACAACAAGGGGAGAGAAGACTCGGATGACCTTGGGCTAAAAAACACGCTTGTTCTTTTACCAACTGACTCTTATGTGTGCTAATCTAGACTTTGCAAGCACTCATGTTTAAGAGACAATGTTCAATTCCAACTTGAAGCACCAACAAAAGTAAATCGATCGAAGAATGCACACAATAAGAAGAGTTAGGGTCAACAAAAGCAAACTCGCGCGCCCGGAGGCCCTCCACGTCAAGTATCGATTAATTTTCTTTAAGGCATTCAAGATTGAGTGTGAGTTTGTTTTAAGCCCAAAACAAAAGTGTGTGAGATTCGATTTCAAGCGCGCGCCCGGAGGCTCTCCACGTCAGTTGTTGTTCAATTTTAGTGCCCAAACTTGAAGTGTGATCGATTTAATCTAGAGTTTTGACCATTTAAGAATTTTGATAAAGTTAAAGCAAACGTTCAAATACCAAGTGAGTGAGTTAGATTGTGGAACATTTAACACCTTTTTCAAGTAGACCCATCCCCATAAATGGCGCTGAGATTGCAACCAATGGTTAATATTTGATGGGTGATTAGAAAAGAGGTGAGTCCAAGGAACTACTCAAATTGATTTTTGTAAATTTGTATTTTAACTTAACAAAGTTTCTTAAATGTCCAAAAATCCAACTTTACCTAGATTGCATGTGAAAAAGAGATTTGTAATGGTTAATTGATCCTTGGCATTCAAGATTGGATTTTTTTATTTTAAGCATGCATTCCAAAGAAAGTTGATTTTAATCCATGACATTCAAAATTGTGTTTTTGAGCAACATTCATTCAATAAAAAATGTGTTTAACCATTCAAGTTCATTTTTTTTTTAGCAACATGCATTCAAAGACAAATGGTTAAACATTCAAGTTCATTTTTTTAGCAACATGAAAACTTGCAAGAAGCATGGTTAGTGGTTCCATATGTGCTCCAACCTGCAATGAGACAAAAAAAAAGCAATTTAGTTAGCCAAAATATTCAAAAATGAGAGCTTAACTATGGGAAAAAAAATTTTAACTTTTTTTGTTATTTTTTCTACGCGTAAAAATGCTTAAAACGGTCTAAATCCTACGGAACCACTAAAAGTCAAATTTTGTTTTTTTTTTTAGCTACAAAGTGCAGAAATAGTAAAGCAGAAATGGAACATAAGCAAGCAGAGAACATAGTCTGCCAAAATATGAAGAGGAAAAAATAGATTTGCAGCACAGAACCCAGGTGACAAGCAGAGATGTCGATTTTCGCAGACGCAGATTTTCGCAGACGCGGATTTTTGCAGATGTTGATTTGCGCAGACACGAATTTTCGCAGAAGTCGATTTTCGCAGACAGAACAGGTTGCAGAAGCCAAAACCGCGCCAAAAAAAGCTGAAAAATGCGATTTTTTTTTTTTTTTAGCTACAAAGTGTAGAAATAGTAAAGCAGAAATGGAACATAAGCAAGCAGAGAACACAGTCTGCCAAAATACGAAGATGCTGAACTACAGAGGCGCCAAAATATGAAGAGGACAAAATAGATTTGCAGCACAGAACCCAGGTGACTAGCAGAGATGTCGATTTTCGCAGACGCAAATTTTCGCAGACGTCGATTTTCGCAGACGCGGATTTTCGCAGATGTTGATTTGCGCAGACGCGAATTTTCGCAGAAGTCGATTTTCACAGACAGAATAGGTTGCAGACGCCAAAACCGCGCCAAAAAAAGCTAAAAAATGCGATTTTTTTTTTTTTTAGCTACAAAGTGCAGAAATAGTAAAGCAGAAATGGAACATAAGCAAGCAGAGAACACAGTCTGCCAAAATACGAAGATGCTGAACTACAGAGGCGCCAAAATATGAAGAGGACAAAATAGATTTGCAGCACAGCACCCAGGTGACAAGCAGAGATGTCAATTTTCGCAGACGCAGATTTTCGCAAACGTCGATTTTCGCAGACGCAGATTTTCGCAAACGTCGATTTTCGCAGACGCAGATTTTCGCAGATGTTGATTTGCGCAGATGCGGATTTTTGCAGAAGTTGATTTTCGCAGACAGAACAGGTTGCAGACGCCAAAACCACGCCAAAAAAAGCTAAAAAATGCGAATTTTTTTTTTTTTTAGCTACAAAGTGCAGAAATAGTAAAGCAGAAATGGAACATAAGCAAGCAGAGAACACAGTCTGCCAAAATACGAAGATGCTGAACTACAGAGGCGCCAAAATATGAAGAGGACAAAATAGATTTGCAGCACAGAACCCAGGTGACAAGCAGAGATATCGATTTTCACAGATGCAGATTTTTGCAGACGTCGATTTTCGCAGACGCGGATTTTCGCAGATGTTGATTTGCGCAGACGCAAATTTTCGCAGAAGTCAATTTTCGCAGACAGAACAGGTTGCAGAAGCCAAAACCGCGCCAAAAAAAGATGAAAAATGCGAATTTTTTTTTTTTTAGCTACAAAGTGCAGAAATAGTAAAGCAGAAATGGAACATAAGCAAGCAGAGAACACAGTCTGCCAAAATACGAAGATGTTGAACTACAGAGGCGCCAAAATATGAAGAGGACAAAATAGATTTGCAGCATAGAACCCAGGTGACAAGCAGAGATGTCGATTTTCGCAGACGCAGATTTTCGCAGACGTCGATTTTCGCAGACGCGGATTTTCGCAGATGTTGATTTGCGCAGACGCGGATTTTTGCAGAAGTCGATTTTCGCAGACAGAACAGGTTGCAGACGCCAAGATCGCGCCAAAAAAAGCTGAAAAATGCGAATTTTTTTTTTTTTAGCTACAAAGTGCAGATATAGTAAAGCAGAAATGGAACATAAGCAAGCAGAGAACACAGTCTGCCAAAATACGAAGATGCTGAACTACAGAGGCGCCAAAATATGAAGAGGACAAAATATATTTGCAGCACAGAACCCAGGTGACAAGCAGAGATGTCGATTTTCGTGGACGCAGATTTTTGCAGACGTCGATTTTCGCAAACGCGGATTTTTGCAGATGTTGATTTGCGCAGACGCGGATTTTTGCAGAAGTCAATTTTCGCAGACAGAACAGGTTGCAGACGCCAAAACCGCGCCAAAAAAAGTTGAAAAATGCGAAATTTTTTTTTTTTTAGCTACAAAGTGCAGAAATAGTAAAGCAGAAATGGAACATAAGCAAGCAGAGAACACAGTCTGCCAAAATACGAAGATGCTGAACTACAGAGGCGCCAAAATATGAAGAGGACAAAATAGATTTGCAACACAGAACCCAGGTTACAAGCAGAGATGTCGATTTTTGCAGACGCAGATTTTCGCAGACGTCAATTTTCGCAGACGCGGATTTTCGCAGATGTTGATTTGCGCAGACGCGGATTTTTGCAGAAGTCGATTTTCGCAGACAGAACAGGTTGCAGACGCCAAAACTGCGCAAAAAAAAGCTGAAAAATGCGAATTTTTTTTTTTTTAGCTACAAAGTGCAGAAATAGTAAAGCAGAAATGGAACATAAGCAAGCAGAGAACACAGTCTGCCAAAATACGAAGATGCTGAACTACAGAGGCGCAAAAATATGAAGAGGACAAAATAGATTTGCAGCACAGAACCCAGGTGACAAGCAGAGATGTCGATTTTCACAGATGCAGATTTTCGCAGACGTCGATTTTTGCAGACGCGGATTTTCGCAGATGTTGATTTGCGCAGACGCGGATTTTCGCAGAAGTCGATTTTCGCAGACAGAACAGGTTGCAGACGCCAAAACCGTGCCAAAAAAAGCTGAAAAATGCAATTTTTTTTTTTTTTAGCTACAAAGTGCAGAAATAGTAAAGCAGAAATGGAACATAAGCAAGCAGAGAACACAGTCTGCCAAAATACGAAGATGCTGAACTACAGAGGCGCCAAAATATGAAGAGGACAAAATAGATTTGCAGCACAGAACCCAGGTGAAAAGCAGAGATGTCAATTTTCGCAGACGCAGATTTTCGCAGACGTCGATTTTCACAGACGCGGATTTTCGCAGATGTTGATTTGCGCAGACGCAGATTTTCGCAGAAGTCGATTTTCGCAGACAGAACAGGTTGCAGAAGCCAAAACCGCGCCAAAAAAAGCTGAAAAATGCGAATTTTTTTTTTTTTAGCTACAAAGTGCAGAAATAGTAAAGCAGAAATGGAACATAAGCAAGCAGAGAACACAGTCTGCCAAAATACGAAGATGCTGAACTACAGAGGCGCCAAAATATGAAGAGGACAAAATAGATTTGCAGCACAGAACCCAGGTGACAAGCAGAGATGTCGATTTTCGCAGACGCAGATTTTCGCAGACGTCGATTTTCGCAGACGTGGATTTTCGCAGATGTTGATTTGCGCAGACGCGAATTTTTGCAGAAGTCGATTTTCGCAGACAGAACAGGTTGCAGACGCCAAAACCGCGCCAAAAAAAGCTGAAAAATGCGAATTTTTTTTTTTTTTAGCTACAAAGTGCAGAAATAGTAAAGCAAAAATTGAAACTAAGCAAGCAGAGAACACAGTCTGCCAAAATACGAAGATGCTGAACTACAGAGGTGCCAAAATATGAATAGGACAAAATAGATTTGCAGCACAGAACCCAGGTGACAAGCAGAGATGTCGATTTTCGCAGACGCAAATTTTCGCAGACGTCGATTTGCGCAGACGCGGATTTTCGCAGACAGAACAGGTTGCAGACGCCAAAACCGCGCCAAAAGAAGCTGAAAAATGCGAACTTTTTTTTTTTTAAGCTACAAAGTGCAAAAATAGTAAAGCAGAAATGGAACATAAGCAAGCAGAGAACACAGTCTGCAAAAATACGAAGATGCTGAACTACAGAGGCGCCAAAATATGAAGAGGACAAAATAGATTTGCAGCACAGAACCGAGGTGACAAGCAGAGATGTCGATTTTCGCAGACGCAGATTTTCGCAGACGTTGATTTTCGCAGACGCGGATTTTGGCAGATGATGATTTGCGCAGACGCGAATTTTCGCAGAAGTCAATTTTCGCAGACAGAACAGGTTGCAGATGCCAAAACCGCGCCAAAAAAAGCTGAAAAATGCGAATTTTTTTTTTTTTTAGCTACAAAGTGCAGAAATAGTAAAGTAGAAATGGAACATAAGCAAGCAGAGAACACAGTCTACCAAAATACGAAGATGCTGAACTACAGAGGCGTCAAAATATGAAGAGGACAAAATAGATTTGCAACACAGAACCCAGGTGACAAGCAGAGATGTCGATTTTCGTAGACGTAGATTTTCGCAGACGTCGATTTTCGCAGACGCGACAGATGTTGATTTGCGCAGACGCGGATTTTCGCAGAAGTCGATTTTCGCATACAGAAAAGGTTGCAGACGACAAAACCGCGCCAAAAAAAGCTGAAAAATGCAATTTTTTTATTTTTTTTACTACAAAGTGCAGAAATAATAAAGCAGAAATGGAACGTAAGCAAGCAGAGAACACAGTCTGCCAAAATACGAAGATGCTGAACTACAGAGGCGCCAAAATATGAAGAGGACAAAATAGATTTGCAGCACAGAACCCAGGTGACAAGCAGAGATGCCAATTTTCACAGACGCAGATTTTTGTAAACGTCAATTTTCGCAGACGCGAATTTTCGCAGATGTTGATTTGCGTAGACGCGGATTTTCGCAGAAGTCGATTTTCGCAGACAGAACAGGTTGCAGACGCCAAAACCGTGCCAAAAAAAGCTGAAAAATGCGAATTTTTTTTTTTTTTAGCTACAAAGTGCAGAAATAGTAAAGCAGAAATGGAACGTAAGCAAGCAGAGAACACAGTCTGCCAAAATACGAACATGCTGAACTACAGAGGCGCCAAAATATGAAGAGGACAAAATAGATTTGCAGCACAGAACCCAGGTGACAAGCAGAGATGTCAATTTTTGCAGACGCAGATTTTCGCAGATGTCGATTTTCGCAGACGCGAATTTTCGCAGATGTTGATTTGCGCAGACGCGGATTTTCGCAGAAGTCGATTTTCGCAGACAGAACAGGTTGCAGACGCCGAAACCGCGCAAAAAAAATCTGAAAAATGCGAATTTTTTTCTTTTTAGCTACAAAGTGCAGAAATAGTAAAGCAGAAATGGAACATAAGCAAGCAGAGAACACAGTCTGCCAAAATACGAAGATGCTGAACTACAGAGGCGCCAAAATATGAAGAGGACAAAATAGATTTGCAGCACAGAACCCAGGTGACAAGCAGAGATGTCGATTTTCGCAGACGCAAATTTTCGCAGACGTCGATTTTCGCAGACGCGGATTTTCGCAGATGTTGATTTGCGCAGACGCGAATTTTCGCAGAAGTTGATTTTCGCAGACAGAACAGGTTGCAGATGCGAAAACCGCGCCAAAAAAAGCTGAAAAATGCGAATTTTTTTTTTTTATAGCTACAAAGTGCAGAAATAGTAAAGCAGAAATGGAACGTAAGCAAGCAGAGAACACAGTCTGCCAAAATACGAAGATGTTGAACTACAGAGGCGCCAAAATATGAAGAGGACAAAATAGATTTGCAGCACAAAACCCAGGTGACAAGCAGAGATGTCGATTTTCGCAGACGCAAATTTTCGCAGACGTCGATTTTCGTAGACGCGGATTTTCGCAGATGTTGATTTGCGCAGACGCGGATTTTTGCAGAAGTCGATTTTCGCAGACAGAACAGGTTGCAGACGCCAAAACCGCGCCAAAAAAAGCTGAAAAATGCGAATTTTTTTTTTTTTAGCTACAAAGTGTAGAAATAGTAAATCAGAAATGGAACGTAAGCAAGCAGAGAACACAGTCTGCCAAAATACGAATATGCTGAACTACAGAGGTGCCAAAATATGAAGAAGACAAAATAGATTTGCAGCACAGAACTCAGGTGACAAGCAGAGATGTCGATTTTCGTAGACGCAGATTTTCGCAGACGTCGATTTTCGCAGACGCGGATTTTCACAGATGTTGATTTGCGCAGACGCGGATTTTCGCAGAAGTCGATTTTCGCAGACAGAACAGGTTGCAGACGCCAAAACCGCGCCAAAAAAAGCTGAAAAATGCGAATTTTTTTTTTTTAGCTACAAAGTGCAGAAATAGTAAAGCAAAAATGGAACGTAAGCAAGCAGAGAACACAGTCTGCCAAAATACGAAGATGCTAAACTACAGAGGCGCCAAAATATGAAGAGGACAAAATAGATTTGCAGCACAGAACCCAGGTGACAAGCACAGATGTCGATTTTCGCAGACGCAGATTTTCGCAGATGTCGATTTTCACAGACGCGGATTTTCGCAGATGTTGATTTGCGCAGACGCGAATTTTCGCAGAAGTCGATTTTCACAGACAGTACATGTTGCAGACGCCAAAACCGTGCCAAAAAAAGCTGAAAAATGCAAAAATTTTTTTTTTTTAGCTACAAAGTGCAGAAATAGTAAAGCAGAAATGGAACGTAAGCAAGCAGAGAACACAGTCTGCCAAAATACGAAGATGCTGAACTACAGAGGCACCAAAATATGAAGAGGACAAAATAGATTTGCAGCACAGAACCCAGGTGACAAGCAGAGATGTCGATTTTTGCAGACGCAGATTTTTGCAGACGTCGATTTTCGCAGACGCGGATTTTCGCACATGTTCATTTGCGCAAACGTAGATTTTCACAAACAGAATAGGTTGCAGACGCCAAAACCGCGCCAAAAAAAGCTGAAAAATGCAAATTTTTTTTTTTAAGCTACAAAGTGCAGAAATAGTAAAGCAGAAATGGAACATAAGCAAGCAGAGAACACAGTCTGCCAAAATACGAAGATGCTGAACTACAGAGGTGCCAAAATATGAAGAGGACAAAATAGATTTGCAGCACAGAACCCAGGTGACAAGCAGAGATGTCGATTTTTTCAGATGCAGATTTTTGCAGACGTCAATTTTTGCAAATGCGGATTTTCGCAGATGTTGATTTGCGCAGATGCAAATTTTCGCAGAAGTTGATTTTCGCAGACAGAACAGGTTGCAGACGCCAAAATCGCGCCAAAAAAAGCTGAAAAATGCGAATTTTTTCTTTTTTAGCTACAAAGTGCAGAAATAGTAAAGCAGAAATGGAACATAAGCAAGCAGAGAACACATTCTGCCAAAATACGAAGATGCTGAACTACAGAGGCGCCAAAATATGAAGAGGACAAAATAGATTTGCAGCATAGAATCCAGGTGACAAGCAGAGATGTCTGTTTTCGCAGACGCAGATTTTTGCAGACATCGATTTTCGCAGATGTTGATTTGCGCAGACGCGAATTTTTGCAGAAGTCGATTTTCGCAGACAGAACAGGTTGCAGACGCCAAAAAAAGCTTAAAAATGCGAATTTTTTTTTTTTTAGCTACAAAGTGCAGAAATAGTAGAGCAGAAATGGAACATAAGCAAGCAGAGAACACAGTCTGCCAAAATACAAAGATGATGAACTACAAAGGCGCCAAAATATGAAGAGGACAAAATAGATTTGCAGCACAGAACCCAGGTGACAAGCAGAGATGTCGATTTTCGCAGACGCAGATTTTCGCAGACGTCGATTTTCGCAGACGCGGATTTTCACAGATGTTGATTTGCGCAGACGCGGATTTTCGTAGAAGTCGATTTTCGCAGACAGAATAGGTTGCAGACGCCAAAACCACGCTAAAAAAAGCTGAAAAATACGATTTTTTTTTTTTTAGCTACAAAGTGCAGAAATAGTAAAGCAGAAATGGAACATAAGCAAGCAGAGAACACAGTTTGCCAAAATACGAAGATGCTGAACTACAGAGGCGCCAAAATATGAAGAGGACAAAATAGATTTGCAGCACAGAACCCAGGTGACAAGCAGAGATGTCGATTTTCGCAGACGCAGATTTTCGCAGACGTCGATTTTCGCAGACGCGGATTTTCGCAGATGTTGATTTGCGCAGACGCAGATTTTCGCAGAATTCGATTTTCGCAGACAGAACAGGTTGCAGACGCCAAAACCGCGCCAAAAAAAGCTGAAAAATGCGAATTTTTTTTTTTTTAGCTACAAAGTGCAGAAATAGTAAAGCAGAAATGGAACGTAAGCAAGCAGAGAACACAGTCTGCCAAAATACGAAGATGCTGAACTACAGAGGCGCCAAAATATGAAGAGGACAAAATAGATTTGCAGCACAGAACCCAGGTGACAAGCAGAGATGTCGATTTTCGCAGACGCAGATTTTTGCAGACGTCGATTTTCGCAGATGCGGATTTTCGCAGATGTTGATTTGCGCAGACGCGGATTTTCACAGAAGTCGATTTTCGCAGACAGAACAGGTTGCAAACGCCAAAACCGCGCCAAAAAAAGCTGAAAAATGCAAATTTTTTTTTTTTTTAGCTACAAAGTGCAGAAATAGTAAAGCAGAAATGGAACATAAGCAAGCAGAGAACACAGTCTGCCAAAATACGAAGATGCTGAACTACAGAGGCGCCAAAATATGAAGAGGACAAAATAGATTTGCAGTACAGGACCCAGGTGACAGGCAGAGATGTCGATTTTCGCAGACGCAGATTTTCGCAGACGTCGATTTTCGCAGACGCGGATTTTCGCAGATGTTGATTTGCGCAGATGCGGATTTTCGCAGAAGTCGATTTTCGCAGACAGAACAGGTTGCAGACGCCAAAACCGTGCCAAAAAAAGCTGAAAAATGTGAATTTTTTTTTTTTAAAGCTACAAAGTGCAGAAATAGTAAAGAAGAAATGGAACGTAACAAGCAGAGAACACAGTCTGCCAAAACACGAAGATGCTGAACTACAGAGGCGCCAAAATATGAAGAGGACAAAATAGATTTGTAGCACAGAACCCAAGTGACAAGCAGAGATGTCGATTTTCGCAGACGCAGATTTTCGCAGACGTCGATTTTCACAGACGCGGATTTTTGCAGATGTTGATTTGTGCAGACGTGGATTTTTGCAGAAGTCGATTTTCGCAGACAGAACAGGTTGCAGACGCCAAAACCGCGCCAAAAAAAGCTGAAAAATGCGAATTTTTTTTTTTTTTAGCTACAAAGTGCAGAAATAGTAAAGCAGAAATGGAACATAAGCAATCAGAGAACACAGTCTGCCAAAATACGAAGATGCTGAACTACAGAGGCACCAAAATATGAAGAGGACAAAATAGATTTGCAGCACAGAACCCAGGTGACAAGCAGAGATGTCGATTTTCGCAGACGCAGATTTTCGCAAATGTCGATTTTCGCAGACGCGGATTTTCGCAGATGTTGATTTGCGCAGACGCAGATTTTCGCAGAAGTCGATTTTCGCAGACAGAACAGGTTGCAGACGCCAAAACCGCGCCAAAAAAAGATGAAAAATGCGAATTTTTTTTTGTTTAGCTACAAACTGCAGAAATAGTAAAGCAGAAATGGAACATAAGCAAGCAGAGAACACAGTCTGCCAAAATACGAAGATGCTGAACTACAGAGGCGCCAAAATATGAAGAGGACAAAATAGATTTGCAGCACAGAACCCAGGTGACAAGCAGAGATGTCGATTTTCGCAGACGCAGATTTTCGCAGACGTCGATTTTCGCAGACGCGGATTTTCGCAGATGTTGATTTGCGCAGACGTGGATTTTCGCAGAAGTTGATTTTCGCAGACAGAACAGGTTGCAGATGCCAAAACCGCGCCAAAAAAAGCTGAAAAATGCGAATTTTTTCATTTTTTAGCTACAAAGTGCAGAAATAGTAAAGCAGAAATGGAACATAAGCAAGCAAAGAACACAGTCTGCCAAAATACGAAGATGCTGAACTACAGAGGCGCCAAAATATGAAGAGGACAAAATAGATTTGTAGCACAGAACCCAAGTGACAAGCAGAGATGTCGATTTTCGCAGACACAGATTTTCGCAGACGTCGATTTTCGCAGACGCGGATTTTCGCAGATGTTGATTTGCGCAGACGCGGATTTTCGCAGAAGTCGATTTTCGCAGACAGAACAGGTTGCAGACGCCAAAACCGCGCCAAAAAAAGCTAGAAAATGCGAATTTTTTTTTTTTTTAGCTACAAAGTGCAGAAATAGTAAAGCAGAAATGGAACGTAAGCAAGCAGAGAACACAGTCTGCCAAAATACGAAGATGCTGAACTACAGAGGCGCCAAAATATGAAGAGGACAAAATAGATTTGCAGCACAGAACTCAGGTGACAAGCAGAGATGTCGATTTTCGTAGACGCAGATTTTCACAGACGTCGATTTTCGCAGACGCGGATTTTCACAGATGTTGATTTGCGCAGACGCGAATTTTCGCAGAAGTCGATTTTCGCAGACAGAACAGGTTGCAGACGCCGAAACCGCGCCAAAAAAAGCTGAAAAATGCGAATTTTTTTTTTTTAGCTACAAAGTGCATAAATAGTAAAGCAAAAATGGAACGTAAGCAAGCAGAGAACACAGTCTGCCAAAATACGAAGATGCTAAACTACAGAGGCGCCAAAATATGAAGAGGACAAAATAGATTTGCAGCACAGAACCCAGGTGACAAGCACAGATGTCGATTTTCGCAGACGCAGATTTTCGCAGACGTCGATTTTCACGGACGCGGATTTTCGCAGATGTTGATTTGCGCAGACGCGGATTTTCGCAGAAGTCGATTTTCGCAGACAGAACAGGTTGCAGACACCAAAACCGCGCCAAAAAAAGCTGAAAAATGTGAAATTTTTTTTTTTTTAGCTACAAAGTGCAGAAATAGTAAAGCAGAAATGGAACATAAGCAAGCAGAGAACACAGTCTGCCAAAATATGAAGATGTTGAACTACAGAGGCGCCAAAATATGAAGAGGACAAAATAGATTTGCAGCACAGAACCCAGGTGACAAGCAAAGATGTCGATTTTCGCAGACGCAGATTTTCGCAGACGTCGATTTTCGCAGACGCGGATTTTTGCAAATGTTTATTTGCGCAGACGCGGATTTTCGTAGAAGTCGATTTTCGCAGACAGAACAGGTTGCAGACGCCAAAACCGTGCCAAAAAAAGCTGAAAAATGCGATTTTTTTTTTTTTTAGATGGTATTTCTTCTTCCTAAGTGCGTTCTTTGACCTGCAAAAACAAGCAAAACACCCTCACAACACACTCAAACAACAGCAAACATTAGATGGTTAGAAAAATGACATATAGATGAAAATAGATGATTAAATGACCCATAGTGGGGTCCCACCGGGCGTGCCAAAATGTAGAACCAGAATCAGTATGCAAAGAACATTAACAAATGAAGTAAACATTCACAAACCAAAAACTAAATTCACATATATGCTTAGACTAAGAAAGAAAATAAGAAGTGCAAACCTCACAAGAGAAAATACTCCATGCTTTCTTGATTCTGTAGATGTGTCCTTTTGTTGTGGATGTATGCTCAAGATGCTCAAAAGCTGCTTCAATGGAGATGGGTAATGGCAAATTGGTAGCTTTGTGAGCTCTCAATTTGGCATTATAAGGGTATGGTTGATGGCTTTGGTTCTCAAAATAGCATGGTAACTTTAGCTCAAATATTGTTGATGAAATGGCTTAGGATGGGATTCAATTTATAGGCTAAGGGGTAGAGGGATGGAGGGCTTAGATGCAAGGATGGATGAAGGCTTAAGGAGGGCTAGGATGCACTCAAAGGAGAGCACATGGATTGTGCTTGTTTAGCACCAATGGGAAGGTGACACTTGTCACAAGGAGGATGAGTGTGAGAGGGTAGGGTAAAGGGTTGGTTAAAGGCATGATGAGTGGGGTTGAGTATGTAAGAGGGATGTAAGAGGAATGAGTGTGGAAGAGGGAAGAGTGTGGAAGATGGGTGTAAGAGTCATGAGTGGGCTTGTAAGAGTCTTTTATGTTTTGTAAGAGCACTCATGACTTAGTGGTTGGGTTTTTTTGAGGGGAGACTTTGGTTTGGATTAGGAAAGTCTTAAACTTGTTTAAGGAATGTGACAACATTAGGGGGTGGATTAGGCTTGGGTTTAGGATTAGATTAGGGATGTTAGAGATGTGCAAGTGGATGGCATTAATGAGGGTGGGTGAGTTAGTGGCTAAGCTTGGTTAGTATGGGTGGATGGGGTGGATTAGGCTAAATGGAGGATTAGAAATAGGTTAGGGGTTTTTGAATTTGAGGATTTCATTTATCAAATAGATTTATTTAATAAATGGGGATTTTTGGAATTAGATAGAAGAATAGGATTTAATTGATAAATAATAGATTATTTGATTTATCAATTAGGACTATAGATGATTAATTAAATTAATCAACTAGGGGATGAAAAAGGATTAATTAAATAGAAATTTAATTAATAATGCCTTTTTAGATAACTAAATAGGATTACTAAAATAGTGTAATCAAATTTAGGTGTCTACAATAACAACTCAACTTCGAGACTCCTTTGTACTCTTGGAATCTACCAAGGAATCTAACTCTACTAGGGTTCAAGAGGAGGTCTTTGACTTGGTAATACCTTTCCACAACCATATCTAAGAGGTTATAACTTAGTTCTTCAGTTTGTCTTCAAAACACCCACGTTGCTACCTATGCACCTAGTGTACCCTGGTGCCTCCAACATACCAAAACCCATCCTAGGCATCACACCATGACCCCAAAACCTTGGGTCATCTCAACACATCCCATCTAACATGTTCCAACTCATGTCTTACACTTTTCCAATTATTCCTATTCTAGGCTTGTCTCAACTAGCCCTTGCCAAACAATAATTCTCAGTTTTATCCAAACTTTTCCATTGACCTTCCCAAACCCTTTGGTATTCTAGATAACCTTTATTCCATTATAAAACATACCAAAATTTCAACTATAGTTTCTTTGGAAAGTATCTCTCAAATCTTGCTATCTCAATTACACAACTAGGCTTAATTAGTGGATATTTACAAAGCAACTCATATCCCCTTATTTGTTGGAACCTTAACAACATCAAATAGTCTTGCAATATGACTCAAAGGAATGGATTTCAAAGTTTTTTTGGTCACTCTAGCATTTCTACATCCCCTTTCACCAAACCCTCACTTCTATGCCCTTTACCATAGGGCTTTCCCAAAAACTCATCTCCCAATCTTTCTAGATGTTGTAAATTGACCAAAAAATACTTAAAATCATTCAAATCGATGATATCAAACATAAAACTTATCCTCGTTTGAAGAAAACTCTTACTTCTGTACTTGGGTCAGTCACCCATGCCCATGCTCTTCACTGCCCAACTAGACTTTGGTTCTTTCTCTCTCTCAAAACTCTTACCCTACACACAAAATCATCATATATACATTCATTACAATTGTAACACCCTCTCCCACAAGTTACATCTACATCATAGATAGTGGGAGGGGTAAATCCATTAATCTAGCCTCAAAATAGTGAAGGATTGTCACGTGACAGAGATAGACAATGATGTAGAGCCAGAATAGGATTCTCAAGGTTCAGTTATGATGTAGACCCTAATAGGATTATCAAGGTTTAATTATGATGTAGAGCCTAATAGGATTCTCAAGGTTTCATTAATTCCATATGTTAGATCTACCATCATAGAGTACCAATTATAATGGGCACTCACATGTATATGTGCATCTCATAAATCAATCTATCTATCACCATGGAGACTAGTTATCTATGTATATTCCAGGATAGGTCAAATGGTCTAGAAAATTTTGTTATTGATAAGTAGGCTTAGATCTTTTTTCACAAGTCAAATTGTGATAGTACTAATGGAATTCAAGTGTGTAATTTTTTAGTCAATCTTAGTATCCCATGTTTCACGAGTAGTGGGACATAAGAACCCATCTCTCATGAGAGTAAATAGAACACTTAGCACTCATTGGATCTAGGTGATTCTCATAGAGTTGAGGTACATGGACTTCCTAAGATGTCAGCCACCCCAGTACTACTCTTTCTTGAGCACACTTAACTATAAAGTTTCCTTTATGGTGAAACCCACTCTTCCTATAACACAATTTGCAAAACCTTCACCAAGTTTTGTGCCTTATGAACCGTTCATTGGAATTCTCCTTAAGCTCATTGATTGACAAGTAGAAGACATTTCTACAAGAAGTTAAATTGTGATATTGCTCTCAAAATTCAACTATGTAGTATTTGAGACAAATTCATCGACCCATGTTTCATGAGTAGTGATTTACACAAACTAATCTCTCATGATAATGAATAGAACACTTAGCACTCATTGAATCTAATTGATTCTTAAAGAGGTGAAGTACGAATACTTCTTAGGAGGTCACCCATCCTAGTACTACTCCAACTCAAGTGTGCTTAACTAAAAAGTTTCCCCCATGGTTAAAGTCACTCTTCTTGTAACTCCATTTGTAAAAGCTTCATCAAGTGTTGTGCCTTATGAACCATTCATTATTAATCCCCTTAAGCTTGTTAATTGATAATTAACATATATATTCCACAACATGTCAAATTGTGATATTTCTATCAAGATTCAACTATGTTATTTTTGAGTCAAATTCATTGATCCATGTTGCACGAGTAGTGGTTTGCATGAATCCATATCTTATGAGAATGAATAGAACATTTAGGACTCATTGGATTCTTACTTATCAATTAACACTCGCCAATCCAAACAATACACTACACTATCCCCTGAGCTCCTAGAAGTAGTAATCTGTATGCCACATGCTAGCAACTGTCGCAACACAAACTAAATGAATTGCAAATCCCAAATCATGCACTATTCCAAGTCTTCTACCATGCTTTATGCTCCCAAACCTTAATTCTAGGTCACCAACAAGTTATAACCAAAATATAGTAACAATACCTGACATATTTCTCTATCACTAGCCTGCAACTAGTCTTTACTAAAACATCTATAACTTACTCAAATCATTACATAAAGTATTGAAATTGTATACATAAGGTCTATACTCATCTTGCAACACATATCCAAGCTCAAATATCCATGAACATTGTACACTATTTGTATTGTTCTAATCACTGACCTTAAAACTATTCATTTTGATAGGGTTTACCTAGCCACCTGGAGGTAATGGAGTAGATAGTTTGATCCTACAATCAAAGGTGAGAGATATTTGGTGGTTGGAAACTTTTTACTGGCCAACACTACAAGTTTTAGCATCACCCGATATGGCATCACAAAATCAAAACTGAGTATGATCTCCAAAAAGTGAGAGAGGTTAGTAGAGGTCTCTACAACATGGTCCTCTAGGAACTAGAATTGTATCCATACCTCGCACGAGCTCTGAGATATGCCCTTTCAAATATTTTAGCTCTATGGAATTTATTTACCCTTAGGGACATTCTAGTTCGACATGCCTAAGAATGTTCGAGTGTTGAATAGGATGGGACAAGGTTGGGGATAGGGTTTGCCTAGCCACTCGGAGCTAACAGAGTAGATAGTTTGATCCCATAATGAAATGTAAGAGAGATTTGGTAGTTGGCAACTTTTTACTAGCCAACACTAAAAGTTTCGGCATCACTCGAGATGGCATCACAAAATCAAAATAGAGTATGATCTCTAAAAGGTGAGAGAGATTATTGTAGGTCTCCACAACACAGTTCTATAGGAACTATAATTGCAACCATACCTCGCACAAGCTCCAAGATATGCCCTATCAAAGATTGCAACCCTATGGCATTTAGTGACCCTTAGCGACATTGTAATTCAGCATGCCCAAGAACATTTGAGCACTCAACAGGATGGGACAAGGTTGGGGATAGGGTTTACCTAGCCACTGGAAGCTAACACTATAGATAGTTTTATCCCACAACGAAAGGTGAGAGAGATTTGGTAGTTGGCAACTTTGAACTGACCAACATTACAAGTTTCAACATCACTCGAGATGTCATCACACAATCAAAATAGAGTATGATCTCCAAAAAGTGAGAGAGGCTAGTGTAGGTCTATGCAACATGGTCCTATATGAAATAGAATTGTATCCATACCTCACACGAGCTTTGAGATATGCCCCATCAAAGATCGCAGCTCTATGGCATTTAGTGACCCTTAGGGACATTTTGGTTCAGCATGCCCAAGAAGTTTGAGTGTTGGACGGGATGAGACAAGGTTGGGGATAGGGTTTATTCGGCCACCTGGAGCTAAAAGGGTAGACAGTTTGATCCCATGACGAAAGGTGAAAGAGATTTGGCAGTTAACAACTTTGTATTGGCCAACACTACAAGTTTCAGCATCACCCGAGATGGCATCACAAAATCAAAATAGCATATGATCTCTAGAAAGAGAGGGAGGTTATTGTAGGTCTCCACAACATGGTCCTATAGCAACTAGAATTGCATCCATATCTTGTAGGAGCTTTGAGATATGCCCCATCAAAGATCACAGCCCTATGGCATTTAGTGACCCTTAGAGACATTCTAGTTTGGCATGCCCAAGAATGTTTGAGAACTCAGCAGGATGGAATGAGGTTGGGGATAGGGTTTACCTATCCACCTAAAGCTAATAGAGTAGATAGTTCGATCCCACGATGAAAGGTGAGAGAGATTTGGTAGTTGGCATCTTTGTACTGGCCAACACTACAAGTTTCAGCATCACCTGAGATGGCATTGTAAAATCAAAACAGAGTATGATCTCTAAAATGAGAGAAAATTTAATATAGGTCTCCACAACATGTTCCTATAGGAACTAGAGTCACATTCATACCTCACATAAGCTCCAAGATATGCCCCATCAAAGATCGCAGCCCTATGGCATTTAGTGACCCTTAGGGATGTTCTAGTTATGTGTGCCCAAGAATATTTGATCACTCAACAAGATGGGAAAAGGTTGGGGATAGGGTTTACCTAACCACTTGAAGCTAACAGAGCAGACAGTTTGATCCCACAATGAAAGGTGAGAGAGATTTGGCAGTTGGCAACTTTGTACTGGCCAACCCTACAAGTTTCAACATCACCCGAGATGGCATTACAAAATCAAAATAGAGTATGATCTCTAAAAAGAAAGAGAGGTTAGTGTAGGTATCTGCAACATGGTCCTATAGGAATTGGAATCACATCCATACCTCACATGAGCTCTAAGATATGTTGTGTCAAAGATCGCAGCTCTATGGCATTTAGTGACCCTTAGGAACATTCCAGTTTGGCATGCTCAAGAATGTTCAAGCACTGAACATGATGAGAGAAGGTTGGGAATAGGGTTTACCCAACCACTTGGAGCTAACAGAGCAGAATGTTCGATCCCACGACCCTTTTTCCAATAAGTTGCAAATTTGAGCATCTTTTACAACTTTCAATAATGCAACTTTGCACAAAAAATGCAATTTTTACATTTTTCACTTGATTCCAATTCTACAACTTGGAAAAGGTTCAGCAATAGTAAAATGACTAATTTCCAAATGCTCAATCCTTCACCAATTTCCAAACTCTTGCAAAGTTGTCAACATTTTTTCAATTTTGCTTTAATAACTTTTGTAATTTTAGAAATCTTAACTCCTAGATGCCTAAAACTTAACCTAATGACCCCAAGGACCTTTCTAACCTTCTAAAAAATTCAAACACTCTTAAGAATCCCCAATCACAAGGAAAACCTATCACAAAGACAACTAATCACTAGTTGCTCTTAAGGGCATCATAAGGCTTATTTGACACAAAACCTCTCAAATACAAATAATGACTAGGGGTGACTTCCAAGCATGAAAAGGCTCTATTTAGGCCCAAACTAACAAGAATTCAACATTAGATTAAAACTATGCAACTTTCATTGGCTAGTTGCTTCACAAACTCAAGACTAGGCTTGTAGCCTTGAACATGGAAAGTCACAAACATATCCTCACAACCCAAATAAAGGAATCACTGATGTGGATACCCTTTTTAGTTTTATACAACATACTAAAGCCTTGGGATCTCAAGAGAAGTATGCAGTAACTGAGTTTTTTAAGGCTCACTTAGGAATGCAGGCAATTAGGCATCTATTAACATAGGAAGTACCCTACCCCTTGAGAGAAACTTCAATTCAGAAATTGGAACATGAGGGGAATCATGTCAAATGATCATATACCAATTTTCAAGCCTCAAAACCTTCTCTTTAGCAAGTTATGGAAGATGTTGCTACAAATTTCTAGCATGCACATAGATCTTGCATTCCTAGGGCATCAAGTTTTTCTCTCCAACCTCATTCTTTTGAACTAAAACCAAAAGTAACATAAAAGAGATTTTCCTAACTCAAATTCCACCAAGGGTTGTTAATTTCCCATGGTGGAATCTCAAGATATTATGAAAAATAGATGAAACCCTAGGTAATGGCACAAAATGGGGACAACAATTAGTAAAATAGGAATATCTTGAGTTGTAGAGTGAATTAGAACCTCATTCCAAGTGCAATAGAAATAAGATTCACCATACTAGATATCTCTTTCTTAGAAATAATAATAATAGTTGGCATGAGTAGATTTGCACTGTGCATTCTCTTTAGTGTTGAGATTGAGATTGTTGTTAGAGGAATGAAGATAACTCAGAGAAAAAGAGGCGTCATTTCTAGGTTCTCTTACTTGTTTTAGAATATACTAACTATATTTCATATTGACCAACTCTAAAAAGAAACTGATTTGAAAAGAATTATTTTTTGGAACACTGCATCAATAATTTAAGAAAGGACACGTGAGAGTGGCTTGTTTTCAAATTTGAACCCAAAACACATAAGGCAATAAAAATTGTAAGAAGGAACATAACCAAATAAATGTAATATCCTTGTTTGTTCTTTTCAAGGAATCTAAAGGACTAATGTCCTACTTGGTTACAAGTAAAGTACTTACCAGTGAACACACTAGGCCCTCTTCCACTAGACCTTCTACTACCATTAGATCTTCTACCCCTAAATGTCCCTCTATTAGTAGACTCACTTTCAGCATTTGAACCACTAGATTCCTCCTAATTTTTATTAAAAGATAAAAGCATGTTAGTCATAATATCATTATTAGTAGCAATGTTCCAAATGCAAAGAATTATTTTTTTGAGCTTCTAGCAATGATCAAGCAGCTTACTGAACATGCCTTGATGAGTCTTGGAAACCTCTCCCACTATAGATGGACTATGTATGTATGTATCCCAGTACTATGAGTGATATCATATGTTCCCAATAACAATACAAACATGACTTTAATATGAATGAAGAAACCCCACATAGGGGCATGACACTATGTGGTAAGGCCATGACCCTATGTGTTCTTAATTAATTACAATCATAATATATGTTAGTATAGAAGCCCATGGATGTGAGTCTGACTCCTAAGTGGTTGTGAAGTTGCTTACTTTGTAAGCACTTAAGGATGTATGTTGGCCTCTAGCTTTAGTTGTTAATCAATCTCTTCTCTTTTGTAGAATTTTGGAATCTGCTTGATTTACTTACATCCCTCAAGAGTGGAATAGAGTTGTGGACTTCTTGGCTAAATGGGCTTCTAGTCATGTGCAAGATTGGAATATTATGCATAGGGAGAAATTACCCCCAAATTATCTCATGAAATTGATGCCCTTGTTGATTGGGATAGAGCTCTTTGCTATCTCCCTTTTGTATCTCTTCTTGTCTTGATAAATTTTTTACCCGTCTTTTAACTAAAAAGTATAGCAGCCCATGGATATTCGAGGCTTATCATATTTACTTGAAATGAGACATTAATGATGTTTCTCAATTAGATGTAAATAATATTATTATAATAAGTAATTTATCAATGCACACACACACACACTCGTGTGTGTGTGTATACACATATATAGACATGTATATATACATGTAAATATATGTATGTATGTATATGTGTGTGTGTGTGTGTGTGTGTGTGTGTGTGTGTGTGTGTTTATATATATACATCTAATTGAGTAACATCATTAGTGTCTCATTTCAAGTAAATATGATAAGCTTCAATTATTCATGGGCTGGTATACTTTTTTACTAAAAGAGGGATAAATTTTTTACTAAGACAAGAAGAGATGCAAAAGGGAGAGCTCAACAAAGAGCTCTATCTCAATTAACAAAGTCATCACTATCGCAATCATTATACACACACACACACACACACACACACACACACACACACACACACACACACACACACACACGATTGAAGCTACATCGTTAACATATTGAATCAATGATTACAACTCTTACAATTCGCTCAATAACACCTACTCTAAACTATGACTGTAACAATTTCAAAAATACTAATGACCCCTTGATCACTTTTACAAGTGGCAATTATAAGATCGATAGCAATCTCACCATCATAAGATATTCAAGATATCTAATAGAGATAGAATCTCATGTATAGATGCATAAGTATACACTCCTTAAAATTTGTACATGCCTATATTCCTATAGAAGATAAATTTTTTACTAAGTTTCATCTAAGAAATCTAAATGCTACTGTTCTCATGGTGACCTAAAGAACAATTTTTTCAAAACTTGTTAGAGAAAGAATTGCATGGTAAACCAGTTCGAACCAGGATTCGAAAATCGAACCCTGGGCGAACCGTGGTCGAACCTGACCCGAATCTCGAACCGTTTCGAACTTGTTCGAGGTCCGGAGGGGGGGGAGGGGTACCCGTGTAACTTAGTGTTAGACAAAAGGGAATTGAGGCTGGAAATGGGTGAGAACCTCAAAGGCAAGGAAATGATGCAGGTAATAATATTATGGCTTTTCATAGGTTCTAAAGTAATCTCCTCTGTTCTTACTTCCAATAGAAAATGATTGACCTCTTCAATACTAGATGCCTGCTCAAAATATTTACACCAATATTCCCTTTGCATTTCTTTCTTCCATGGACCATCAAGAGACTATATAATTGACCCTCCATATGTAGAATATAAGCAAAAATGTCTGGAAATTGACAATGTCTACAAGTTTTCTACAGAAATTGAAAATGTTGGAATTCTCTGTCTCAACAAAATAATATCATATTTTTCACTAAATCATCATGCACCACAAACCACATCCACTATCTAGTCCACCCAACCGTCCAACCATCAATCCCACTCATTTGCCTACTTTAGTTTAATATTATTGTTTGTGCAAGTTGTTTTAAACTACAACAATTCATAGATTTTGGCCAAGGGGAGTTTCTTCATGGAGGATCTAGATATCAATGATACCAAACTGGTGCAGAGCAACTGGATTTTGGGATCAAACTAAATTTTATCTTCGAGGGAATTTTTCTATCAATTGAATGTTGTTGTTTACGTATTATGTTATATCTAGGGTTTCAGATTGAGAGAAAGAATTAGGATGTTCTTTGAGATAAAGCGACATATGATAGTTCATTAAGATGTAGTGTCATCTATAGGAAAATGGATGTTCTTTTCTTATTGTTGGGAAGAAGTACGGGCACCAGATTTCAGCGACATAAGATTCAAATACATGAGGAGAGGTAAGTGGATTCATTTGCTGCAAACCATAAATATGTGTTTTTTAAAATTTTCATGATTCCGATTTGCCAATAAATTTGTATGGTTTTGGTAAATGTGTGTAGGGCATAGTAAATGATAACATTAAGCCAGTGGGCTTGGATTATAGAGAGAGCTTGTCTTATAAACATTGGGATGCATTGACATCTACCATTGCAGGTTGCTCTACTATTCCCTTCTTCTACAAATGCACCAAATACTCCTCAACGCTTAGAGTCTATTGTATGGAAAAAGTACACTTCTTGCAGTAGGATGGCTTCTATGGAACACTTCATACTTAGGGGGTCCTTAATACTTGTTTATAGTGCAAGTTGAACACTCAAACTGAATAATATCTAGTATTAGGTTGTTTTCTTATATGGTTTGTATTTGTACATTTTGCAGGTTGCTAAAGATGGCGGTGAGAAATGGAAATCTCTCTCATAAGAGGTTTGCACCTAGGCTAAAATATGTTTAGTAGAATGTGTAATTCTGTTATCAATTATGCAAGATTTTGATGGTTTGTGTTTTTATCTTTTTGATTGGTTTTAGGAGAAGAAGAAATATATCGAGAAAGTTATTGAGTTGAAGGCAGAGTATGAGAAAGCCATGGAAAAGTATGGAAAGGTATTTAATCTCAAAAGTTGGATTGACATGATCTATATTTTAGATGTGATACCTTACTCAAACTTTTAGTATACAATTTACAGGAGGATAGTGCAGTGTTAGGGGAAGCCAATGATCAAGAGATGGTTAGTTTGACTATTTATTTGGTTAAAGTTTATAAAAGGGCTGAAATGATTGTGTTGTAGGATGGTGAGGCAAATGGATTTGAAGCATAGGAAAGTGAACGTGATGACTCAAATTTCACATTATATGAGTTTTTGCATAATAAAGTGATGACCAATTACCCACACATGTACTTTCTTAAGCTTGGTAATTCTCAAATCTGTATTTTAGCACGACTCTTTGTCTTTCTGTTGAGTTTTTTTTGTTTCCTACTATTAATATTTTTCTTTATTTGATTTTGATATCTTATCATGTTGTTTTAATCTTAGATTGTTTTCAGTTTACAGTTATAATTTACTTTTGTTCTGTACCAATTGGTAGGGTACTAAATTGGTCTTTTGAACAGGTTCCTTGGCACACACCTTGTGGTGGTGTATGTAATGGGGATTGTAACTTGGTATGGTATCTTTCTATTTCTAATTTGTTAAGTATAAGGATTTCTTTTAAAAGACAAATTTTGTCTTTTTGTACATCTCCATGAAGTGATTTGGGACAAATTATTATGTCGAATAGCTGACTTCAAGTGTATGCAATGCAGGTGTTTTAATTGCTTAGTAAAGGAAAGCTTTTGGGTCTAGTGGATCCAAAATTGGGAGATAATTATTGTGTAGAAGATGTTTTGAGAATTATTCAAGTGGCCCTTTTTGTGCACTCAAGGAATGCGTGCATTTTTTCCAACCATAAATGAGCTTGACGCTTTCAGTGCTATTAGGGGAGGCTTCCATTGAGGATATATGTAGAACAAGCTTTGAAAATTCTATAGAGAGATTCACTACTCTTATCAAGTACAAAAGCATTTCAGACCACTAGCACTTACTTCAACTCTTATGGTTCTTCAATCACTTGTCAACCTTTTTTTCTCATTGCAGAAAAAATATAATCCTATTGGCTCTCTGTTGCACGCACATAAACATGGAACTGATAGTGCTTAATGTTGTGTTCATGTTATGCTCCTTTTCCTTGTGGATTAACTCCCACATTATTTTGTAAGACAACATTGATAATAAATGCAATAAAAATGATTTTTTGATTCAAGTTAGTTTTATAATATTTTGTTGAGTGCTTTGCAAGAATAAAATATTGGGAATAGTTATGGTGAATATTCGATTATTCATATTTGAAAACATTAAATGTTTAAAATAATATTAAATAATTTTAAATTTTTATTATTATGATATTTAAAAAGATATTATCTCTCTACAAACAATTGCTAGTCTACAATGAAATAACTTTTACCTTTAGATAAAAACACAAGTGCCATATCCCATTTACCAAAAAGGGCTAAATGGGGAAATCACTGCTTATCAAACTCATATCACTGCTTTTCTCACTCAATTCGATATTTATTGTTCATGTTTCTGCTCGAGATAAGATTCTAATGGCAGATATCAACAGCAAAGAAGCAATGGAAGATCACCCAACATCGTCAGAGTTATGTTCGAACTGTGCAGAGAATGCTCCAGAAATAGCTTGCTGCAAAAATCTCAGAATATTTGACTCCCAAGCAGAAAAATCTGCGTATAATCAGCGACCCAATTCGCATATTCAATTGCAGAGAAATTTGAATGAAACCATTAATGTGGTTTTATCAACTGTTATCCGATTTCTTGTCTATTGTAACCAATAGTTGTTCAAATTTGTTGGGATTTCATTCGTTTTATGGAATGATTGACTGCCAAAAATATGTAGTAATTATAGTGGTAAGAAATGAGAGAATTGCAAAGCAAAACAGATTGGCTTGTTTCTGAAAATTGTGGTTTTGTTTGCAATGTGAATTGATTTTTGTTTATATATACTGTTCCCACTTGTTTTGTCACCTGTTTTGAGCACGCCCTGTGTCATAAGTGGGTATATAATTGTGATGATGGTGGCACTTTATATGATCTACATCCAGGCGGGGAAAGAAGAAAATATAGTGCCTGACGTGTCTCTTCCTCTACGTAGTGTTTTGATGACGGTGATGAATTACAGGCGCGGGCAGATGGAAGAAATAGCAGTGTGTGTGATATGCCTCAGCGAATTTGAGGAAGAGGAGAAAATTGCGCGAATTGACTGTTGTGGAAGCAGATATCACGAGGAGTGTCTGGGCAGGTGGGGTGAAAGCAAAGACAGGAGAAGTGTATGAACGCGTATGGAAACGAGTTCTTCAATCTTAAAAGATATGCAGTTTCAGTTTGGGAATCTATGTAAGATTTTCCAACTAGATACTGCATAATTTTTGACAGTAAAAAGATTGAGGGATAAACAGGGTATAAATGCTCCTCCAACATATCCATCCTTCGGTATCTACGCAAAATTAAGTCCCTACATTAATATTTCTCAGCCCCTCCGAGAATTTAAATCCGCGGAATTGAATGAAATTAAAGAGGACAGGTGTCCTAATTCGCATTCAAGACAGCTGCAACGGCTTCATAAAATTACAGGATATATAGATCAGTATGCAATGAGATTTCTGTATACATACGAACAATTTAGCTATCCTTCTCCTGAAACTAAGCGTTCATCCTCTCACAGGTTCAAGGCAAGGGTCGCAATTACATAAACAAAATGAATGCGATTACCCTGAGGCACGTGGTTTCCATAGTTTTTCTTTTATGCATGGGAGTCTTGCACCCGGGGGACTTGCAGGAGAAGCAGAATATCAGCGCTTCCGTTTTATCCGAATGTTCTGGTGCATATCTCCTCACTCTAGTTTTTACTTTGTGCCTTTTATTTCTCATTATTCAAATTCTTGCTTCATTGTCGCGCTTCTCAACCTGGTACCCTCTTTAACTGTCGCCAAGATGTTTGAAACCCCCAATGTTTCTTCACCTGCATCGCCATACTCTTTCAGCTTTGTATTCTTATATTTCCTGATGTTTATATGTTTACTGGTTTGAGCAGGATCCAAGCCGCCCCCGTCGTCCATGTGGAGCAGCGATGCGAGCAAGAGTGTGAAGCTCCGCCCGGAATTCACCGTCATTAGGGTCCTCATGTGCTGTCTGGTACTATAATGCCATCTTTCAAATCTAACGGCCGAGGCTGTAACCATTCGCTTTTGGTGTGAATGTGTTCGACTATGCTTTTTATAATTCAGTTTACTTCCGGCTTGAAAATGACACGGATTATTTTTTACAGGTGATTGCTAGTGTTGCAGCGATGCGGAGGTTATTTCCATTGAAACGGGTCTCTGCATACAACAATATCAGTAATAATTTACCCTGCCAGAGGGTTGATAAGGATGGGCCGCCTTGTTTGGAGAAGGGAAGCGATAGCCCAAAGGAGAATTCGCTTGAAAAGCAGTTGATGGCAGATAATTCTTCTGCTATTCCAAAGGAAACTATCTCTGGGGGAGGGGATTTGAAGCGTTCATCTCCACATTCGAAGCGGTCATCTCCCCATTCAGTACGCCATCACAGAGAAAGTCATTCATCAACCACTTCCATCTTTTCCAGCGACAAGAGAGAAACATCTTCAGCAACTAAATCGCTAAGGTTGATCGAAGAAGAGATGGAATGTCGAACAAAGATACTAGAGAGTGAGAAGAATGATCTGCAGCAGACATTAGAAAAGGAGGTAGATAGGCGGTCAAATGAATGGGCTTCTATGCTGGGAAAAATTAGGTCGGAGGAGAGGAAGATGAGAAAGAGGATCCAAGATCTGGCTGAGCAAAATGTACAATTGCAAAAAGAAGTTTCATCTTGGAAGAATAGTGTGTGGATGCAAGAAGAAATCTTGAAAGAAAATTCTTGTATATCCTATGATGAATCTCTCAAGCAACATGCAGAAAATCCAGAGGCATATCAACAGGAACAACAACATAGAGAGGTAATTAATGTTATTTATTTTGCTATTTTAGGGAGTTTTCATTAACATGTTTTTGTGATCAACCATTATTCTTCATTGCTATTTTAGAGTGAGGAGGTTTTCAAACAACTAAAACAAGAACTTAAAGCCAAAACTTTACTGGTCAAGCTTCTACGGGAGAAATTATGTTCCAATGTGGCTGATGTAGAACAAACTGAGAAGAAAGTTGCAACTTTTGAAAGGAGTCAAGAGGTTTTGAGGAGTAACATTGAAAGACTACAGGCTAGGCTCACTTTCTCAAACCAGAAAGAGAAATATTTGGAGCTTCTAGTATGTGTTGTCATGCTTTCAATTGTTTATATTTAGGATGTCAAACAGTTCCTTAAATGGAAGATTAACTTACTTTTGAAGAGCATTATATTTAGTTCAGATTATGAGCACTAATGCTATGATATATTTTATCTACAGCTTGGAGGGAAGGAAAATACCATAAAATGTTTACAGACTGACTTAGAAGAATGTCAGAAAGAACTGACGTTGTTAAGAGCAGAGATACCCAAAGTTTCAGAAGAAAGGAATGGATTTCAGCAAGATGCAGAACAACTTACCTTGCAAAACATTAAACTCATCGCTGAAGTTGGAACACTTAAGCTCAGAGTAAACAAACTAGATGAAGATGTATTAGTTAGGGAGGGACAGTTGTCGATTTTGCAAGACTGCCTAAGGGAAAAGTTCTTTAAAGAACTGTAGTATTGTCTGGGTTCATTCCTTTTCCACTGACATGTAATTTTCAACATTCTTGGTGGTTGTATTCTAGTTCTCACATTTGTAATATAGCGGGCATCGCTTCTACAACATTTACTTGTTGCGACACTATCTTTTGAGGGACAACATTCATATTGTGGGAAACCTTTTTATTATCTTATGTCTTCATAAGAGCTTCTTTTTGTTGTGGACAATTCTGTAACATGTTCCCTTTATTTAGATCATTGCGAGCTTCGTTGCAACTGGGCTCATGACTCTGTAATAACTTTGAAAGCGTCATTTCTATCATTTATTGCTTGATATATTGGATGGTTGTTTATTGGAATAAGGCTTTATCATGACTGTTAATGAGGATTTCTCCTCGTTGCGATCTGTTTCTTGAAGGCTTCTACTACATCTAATGATTGTCATATGATTTTACTTTTCTTATTATATGGCCTGCACAATGAGACAATTACGTGGGTTGACATTAAACAACTTGTAAAGACAGCGCCCAGAAATTGAAACAAGAATACTATATGTTTGACTTCTTGTTGGTCTAATCATGCAGTAATTGAATTTTTCTTGTGAACCCTAGAATCATGTTCAGTAAGATTTTATTAAAAATGCCCATAAAAGATACATGCCACAGTAATGTTCCCTGTTGGGAATCTGCTCAAATTTCAGAGATAAACATGTTATACTATGTCTTGAAATTAAGTTCAGCATAAAAATAATCAGGGTACATATGCTATTTAGCATACTCAGTCCCGAAATTTCCTATTCCTTTCCCAATCAATAACCTTAAGTAGGATGGGGAATTACTTCTATGTTGTCAAGTCCTTTCGAGAAGACAGACAGTGCAGCTTTCACATCCTATTGAGGGTTTAATTATTTTCTGGTTCTTGAACTTTTAGGTTATTTCTTCACAAGATTGGTCTAAACTCAAAAAGGATGCAAATTTGGTAATATGTTGAAGCACATTGGTGATAATTGGCTCAAGAACTGGAAAGACCATGTGAGAGGCAGAGTGTTTGGTCTTATAGAACGTCAACATGAACTCTAAGGGCTTTGGAAGTGAAATGTGGATTAGGGAGACACATAATCAACTTCAGATGTTGGTACTAGACAAAAGTCATCAAGATCAAGACAAAAAACTAATTCATCCCCTCAAATATTTCAGCACCTATTCATTAATAATCTTTGAGAAGCTCTTATGGATTAGGACCTGGTCAATCTTAGTGGACTGGATTGGAGATACTGGATGAGAGTGCTGGCAAGATATCAGGTCAAATCTCACCCTCCCGAGACAAGTATCTACAAGACCATGGTCAAAATAGAGGTCTTCTCTTACAAACAAAGATATATCCATAGAAGAAAAGCTTCAAGAGTTTTTGGCTAATGTAGAGGAAAAAATGACAGACTCTACATCAAAGATGACAACAGCTGCAAACTAGTCTCTTGTAACACCACCACCGACCCTTCGTGGAGTTGGTGGTAGCTCTCTAGGTTCTATCACCTCAGGATCTATCTTGGGCACTCCAAGAACAACTCCCTTGCGGTCTGTCAGAATGTTGCCAAATTCACAAAAATTTAAGACATCTCCAAATAAGGGAGATGTGACCTCCCACCTCCTATGTCGATAGAACAATCAATAGAAGCCTTTCAAAATCTGGGATTGTATCCTCATATAGAACAATGGAGAGACCAGCTTTGGTAGTGGTTCTCTAAAGTTCTGCTAAATCATTTGTTCAAAAAATTGCTGCCAGTCATATCCAGGTTATGTAAGCAAGCTTGGTACCTTTATCACCATAACACAATTAGGGAATAACGTACCAGATTTTGGAGCATCCCCTGTAGCTTTATCTAATAATTCTTCTAATCAATGGCACACAGCATATACTCTTGATGAGAATACTATCCTCCATCAATTATGAGCTACTCTCAGACAAGCATGGGATGCACCTCCTACTCCACAGCCATCATTACTAGACCTTCAACCTCCACAAGAGAAACCTTTCGATCCTGTTATATAGGAATTCTTGGATGCTGTAACAGAGCATCAGAGGCTTTGTGGACTAATGAAAGGGGAGCAAGTTAAGGGATTTCTACCGCAAAGTAGTGTTCATGCTGATTACATTGTACGGCGGATCAGAGACCTTTCTGAAGGAATGATGCAGAGCTACACCTTAGGAACACTTCCCAAGGAATAATCAACTCGATGAGACATCAAGACATCAAACGACTCTATCACATCATTTCAGTATCACAATCCTCAAAAGCATTGTGAGATACAGCTTCCCACATCAAATATCCTTATTCAAAGCACTAATCAACTTCCCATAACAGGGGACAACATTAAGGTTCTCCTTTTACCTCCAAATCCTATCATTCAGTAGGCCTTTAAATGGCCACTCAACACCTAATACTCACCTGGTTCCACATATTAAATAATTCTCTCACTGTTTCAGCATCTATACTCTACAATTCACCAACATCCTATGCAATCATTTGTATATCAGCATTCATATAGCAACATCCTATAATCTTTGTTGGTTCTCGTTCCAGCACTCCTCTACATGCCTCATACTAGGGATCTAAGACCCGATTGTTCAGTGTTCTGTGTCTACCAACATGAGACAACACCAAACTTGTTGACTGAACCCAAACTCTTAACCCTACTCTAAACCTTGTGACAACTGGTAATTCCTTAATAGTTACCAGCACACTCTGTTCTTACACATTAACCACTCTTAACCCAACAATCCGATTGGCGTACCACCTACCTAGCATCAAGCACAATGTACTCAAGGAAGTGTTTCATTATTCTTCTACCAAAGACTTACCAACAACCTTCTATGCAATCAAACAAACACAACTTACCAGTTGCTATACTTTATCATAAAAATGCACTCCAGTTTGCAATTCCTTTGCATCAGCTCATCTACTTGGCGGATCTGATCTCTTCCAATTTTCCAAGTCTTTACAATCATCTCTCCACATTTCTCTTATGGATTCAAGCCACCTTTATACTCCAACTAAGTGGACAAAGCCCAGATGCAGTGTTGCTTTATCAAAACAAGAACTTCATGGCTTATCCCATAGATCTGTACTGAATTGTTTGTATCTTTGGAACCCAATAATATTTCTTCGATCGCTCTGGTGAGCGTCTTCTTAATTTGGTTCCTACAAACATATCAAAAACTTAGCACTATCCAATGGTTGGTTGGAAAGATGTGACCTCCGCACTGGGACTATTTTCTCAGACAGTCATCCTTTCTTCTTCAGCAAGCTTCCATTTTCCACTCAAAACACATTTCCTGCACCTTCAATATAGTTCCCTGCCACACTTCTTTCATGAAACTATAATACATTTGTATGGCCAGCTATTGGGCCTTATTCCACATTAAGTAGATTACTAAACTACATTGTAATGATACCTAATGCCCTACCCCATGGTTAGTGGATCGATTTCAATTCAAGATTTTGACTTTTTATAACAATGAAGTGGAATTCTTTAAATTTCAAAAGATGCTGCACTCAATGGAAAGAACATGTGCAATCCAAGTAACTTCAAAATATTACCATATTAAAGATCATGATCATGCTTTCAAGGCACAATAACAAGAAATCAGAATAACATAATTTGCAGAATACTTCAATTTATTGTTTTTAAAATATCCTTATACATCAATTCATGTATATGTATTGGGTTTCACTATTTTTATAGACTCACTCCCTTTTTGGGGGCAACCAACAACTATTTATAATTGTCATTGAACTGACTGTAACTGTTCCTCAACAGTGTTAACCTTACTGTTTTTTTGGGTTGTCTAGTTGACAACAGCTCGACAAGCTTTACTGTTATCCTTGCATCTGTCATTACATATTTGTCATAGTACATTTAAATGACCATGTTAAGACTCCTCTAACATCAGACCTTAAACTATCAACCCTTCCATTTAGCCCATGTAGGCCTTTTGACAAGTAAAATAACTATAGTTCTCAACTATTGAATGCATTGCAAGAATAAAATAAGCTCAACCATGCATAACTGGTTTTCTGGAAAATTAGTATAGCATAAATTTGGGTTTGGGAGCTGTCATCATTGACTGCGGTTTGAAGCCCCAGTCATGTCTAATTTAGTTAGAGGAAAAACAAAGAAATAGATGCAACATTATCATTTAATATAAATGCAGAAAAAATAGATTTACGTTTCAGTATAGCTCAGGGATTTGTATATGATCTCATCCTTGTTTGGAAGATGCTATTTGGGTAGGACTTGTATTTGACTTGGTATATGCATACCACTTTTGGCTTGCTGGATATCATAGATGTAGAACACGTTTTGAGGGAATCGATCAACTCACAAAAAAGTTCACTAAAACCTTCTATTATCTTTTCTTGGAAGGAATAAGCATAGGGTCAAAGCTATTGGATATCCCTTCTGATACCTTTTCTTTTCAGGCTAATGGGTCTGGTGGAATTATCATAGACTTTGGAACAACCATCACTTATTTGGAGCAGAGTGGTTATGATGTCCTGAAGAAAGGATTGGAGTCCATAGTTAAGCTTCCATAGGCTGATGGATCTTCTATTGGATTGGACCTATGTTATACTTCTGCAGCTGCCACTACAGAATTTCCAATTGTTACTTTCCATTTCAAAGGAACTGATTATTTTTTGCCAAAGGAGAATTACTTGATTCAGGATACCAGTGGTGTTCTCTGCCTTACAATGTTGCCCAACTTCTGGCCTCTCTATATTTGGGAATGTTTAACAGCTGAACTTCCATATCCTTTACAACCTTGGTGAAAACACCTTGCCCTTTGCTCCCACTGTTTGTGAAGGCCAGTAAATAATTAAGCATGGATCTGTGTAATGTATTGTTCTAGAGATCCCTTAAATTTGGAGTGAATTTCTTCGTTATGTATCTAAAATTGAAAGCAACTTCTCTCACTTTATAACTGGCACATAAATCTCTAATAGATTGTAAATGTTTGCATTGAATATGATAAATATACATCTTGTTACTGTCCTTTTAATGAATTAGATCCTGGAAGAGTTGATTGATGCATATGTCTTATAGTACAGAAGAATGATCATATATACATATATTGGAAGAAGAATAACCATAGGTATGTCCAATGTATATTGGTGTATGAATACAAATGTACTTGTTCTCTCAGAACAATTCTCTATATCTTACTTATGTTTATAGCTGAGCTGCGATTGCAATTAAGTGCTCTCATTCATATCTTCTAGTCACCACAGATGATGTTTACACTGCTCTAGGATTAGCCTGTACATATCTCTAATTGCTGGCTGTACTTCTTCCTTGCCACTGATTGGATACTTCCCTCAAACACAATGTGTATTGCTAGCTTCTTAATTGCTGCTTATGATCAACCAGTCCATGAAGATAATAATTGATGACTTTAATATTGACCCCAAATTTTGCGTGCTAATTTGTATTGTGGTTGTTGATGTGTGCGTCCCTTTATGACTTACTTTGAGGTAGTGCTAACTGAGTTTCTCGCCTTGCATATGTCCTCGATATGATATTTTGTGACTCATACTATAGTCTGCAAACTTGTCTTTTCCAATCGAATGCAAATGTCTATATGGACCAACTAGAACATCAGAAATATACAAGGAATATGCCAATGCTTGAATGTGCGGATCTGACAAGTGGAGAAAGTTTTTAGTTGAGTTCCCATGAAAGGCTCAATTTATTGTTTGAGATACCAATGATCTTGTTACCCATGAGTTTATGGGTGGTTTGAAGACTGTCTATGTCATTGGTGCTGGGAAGTTTCTCATTTTTTATTATTTCTCTTGAAGTGCATTGGGTTGTGTTTGGTAATACAATTGCAAACATAATGACCATTTTTTTATGCACAAATTCTTGGAGATCATATTGGCATGTGAATGCATCTTCTGTAGCAAATATTTGTGTTTTTTAGGATTACCAATGTTGAATTTACCATTCAAACTTTACTAAATTATTGTGAAGGCATCATAATTTTAGTTGTCCTTTTTTTCTATTGTCTCTCAATATGCATATGTTCCACACAAACATAAACATGTGTTACTCCGTCAAAAGTCAAGGGAAGTAGGCACAGGGAGAATTTAGTGTCTATGATTAATGGACTGCCTGTGGTTATGTATCAATCGACAAATGAGATCGAATTAGTGTGTGAAGAATAAAATCCATGGTGGATACTAGAAAAGTTCTGAATCTCAAATTTCGACATTGTAAATTGGTAAATACTCACATGTATCTTCTAGTTTATATATATATATATATATATATGTATGTATGTCATGTTTTACAAAATGAAAACAGACACATACTTTTCTAAGAGAGGCATCAGTGGAATGTATGTAAGGAAGGTGGACACCATCTCATCAACGTCCAGTGTAAATTAGAACAATTTTCTTTTTTAAGGAAAACATAATAATTTTGAATTTTCTAATCCTAAGAACCTAGGTCATCACTGCAGAGTTAAAACCTCTAAATCATTGAAAGGCCATAGAGAAGAATATATGTACTGCCTATTTTAAAGCTATTTTTTCATCAGAAACTAGCTAAAACCTAACCCGCTTTGCCAAAAAGTATAAAGCTTGCTTTTTCCTCTATTTTTCTAGATGGAACATTATATGTTATATTATGTTCACTTTTTAATCTTCATAATAAATTACAATAAATTAATGATTTCTAAATAAATTATTATTCTTTTTATTGGAAAATCCACTTTTGAGTAGCAGGTACATAATTACATTTTTGCGGATTACATAAGATGGCAGCATGTCTGCGGGGTTTTTTGAATAAAGGTTCTTTGCAATGCTACACTTCAACCTTAAGGATGATTTCCAAATAATGTTTCACACATTGTTTCTATTCTTAATATGTTCATTTCCTTAATACTTTCCTCTATTCCTAATCTGATGGATAGCTTCTTGTTTTGCTTTTTTTTTTTTCATCATTTGACCTGCATATTAAAGAATTAGCAACAAATGTTAGGGGTATTTAAATCTTACATATTCTTCAAGAGAATTTCATATTTGACTTCTTAATCTTTACTTAGTTGTGGAGTAAGTATCACTTTTTCTCAATGTATAAATAATTTTAAAGGGTGCCTGCACACTTCCTATAGTTTCATCATAATTTAGAAGTAGGTGACTTATATGCTGCATCTGAGGTCTCGTTGCTGGCAGATTATTTTATTTTGTATTTTTTATGTAAGGCATGGTTGCAGCTTTGACAAATGAAAGTGCAACTAGTAAACCGGTCTATTTTGCCCATTGCACCTGAGAAATGATATTTTTAACGAATATGCTTCCTAAACAACCTAAAAATTGGCTATTTGTTTGTTGGCTGATACATATGTTACATTATTGAAGGGATGTATTGCATGGTATGGGAAGAGTCTAAACTAAGTTGCCGGTTCGTGGTTCGGTTCCGGGTTTGGGTTCGAGAACCGGTTCGCTGGTTCGACGAAATTTTGGAAAGGGGTTTGGGTTCATTTGGGTTCGTTAGTACTAAAACATGTAAAAATAATAAATATATATATATATATATATACATATATATATATATATATATATATATATATATATATATATGTATGTATATATATGTATGTATATATATATATATATATATATGTATATATATATATATATATATACATACATATATATACATACATATATATATATATATATACATACATATATATACATACATATATATATATATATATATATATATATATGTATATATATATATATATATATATATGTATGTATGTATATATATGTATATATATGTATGTATATATATGTATGTATATATATATATATATATATATATATATACATTTTTATGAAGCATGAGTTAAAATTAGAATGTAGCATAGTACCATAAACACATTTAAAACTTTAAAACAACATAAACAATAACATATCAATGTATCATGGTGAGCATACCATCATATAGTAACATAATTCAATCAACTTCAACATCAAAGATGAAAGATTCAAAACATTTAAAATATCAAGTTCAAGTGTCATTGTTTCACGTTCAATGTTTAACAGTAACTAATAGAATGAAAATCTATTAAAATTCTGAATTTCTAGTTCTAAGTTCTTCATTCTTCATCTTCATCTTCTTCCTATTCATCTTCTTCTTCTTCATCTTCTTCTTCATCTCCTCCTTCTTCACCTACGCTATTACTTGCACCAAGGCCAATGGGATCAGCAGTAGAATCAACAATGGTATTGGCATCAAAGTTATCAAAATCATCAATTGTAAGTGCAGCAGTGGAAGCATCCAAGTCCGCAATTTGTCCAAAAGATATGTGGATATTGTGACTCAACCAACAAACCTGTTGCTCTACAATTCTTTGCGTTGTCCGTTATGACTTGGACAACGTTTCTTGCACCCACTTGTTCAATGGACTCAATTAAGATATCAGCAATAAATGGCCCATCTTTTACTTTGCCCTCACAATCCACCGCTTTCAGAAACATTGCCCCTTTAGGGGACACCGCAAGGACATTGATCAAGGGACGGTTCCTAGAATCCTTCCAGCCATCTGAAACAATTGTCACCCCTGTCTCAACCCATGAGTCCCTTATGGGCTTCAATTGATTTTCAACCCGTTGGACCTCATCATCCAACGAGGTGGTGCGCACTTTTTCATAACCGGGGCCACAATACCCTTTTGGAGCTTCATTGGCACCCCTCAACATGTCCTTCCAAAACGGAGAGCGGACAACATTAAAAGACAACCCATTTGCATAGAGGCATCTTCCCACCTTAATGTCAGCAATATCCCGAGTCTTGTTTTGAAAAGAAGTTTCTATTGGCCCCTTTCTTTTGTGTACAATGGGGACAGATTTAGTGTCAGTGTCCATTGTAGTATTGAAGAAGGGATGGTCTTGTACAATAACATCTGAGGGGGGCTGCATTCCCTTAGCTTTTTTACTTTTATTGCTACTACTACCGAGTTCTATTTCCCTGTGTCCTTCTCTCTCTTCTGTTGCCTCATGCTCTTCAATATATTTTAACACGGTGTGATTTGGTATAGGGACACCATTTTTGCCAGGGCATTTCTTGACTCCTCTTCCAGTATAACCACATAGATGGCCTACCACACGATAATAAGAACTATTTCTTTCTACATCACATCCTTGACATCTCCAACGGAATGCACCACCTCCTAGAATGGGTTTTATAATGTCTACATACTTCCATAGAGGAGAATCAGAGTTGGTTTCCATTCTTTGTTCGGTGTTGCCTATTGATGAAGAGGTAGATGACATTACTTTCGAACCTTTCCCTATGGCAATAAATTACTAATTAGATATATGTTCATAATCTATATGCAAGAAAATGATGAATTTTGAAATAATGGAAAAGATTCAAGAACTTAGAACATATGAAGATTGAAAGAGAAATGAAAAAAAATTTGAAAAACTAGAACAAAACATAGTAAATGGAATAAGATCTTACCTCTTGGTCCTTTTCCAGCCATTGCAAGTTTGCAAATGTGTATAAATGATGCACAAACACTTCAAGAACACTAACAAGTCAATCTTCAAACTCCTCCTTGCACAATCGAATGCTTGCTCAAAAACTTATGTGCTCTCCTTCAAGGCAGAACAACCTATTTAGAAACAACAAATGACTATGAGAGAGCAAAAAACCAATTCATAACACCTTTTTAGGGTACGTGGACCCCAAAAATTATTAAAAAATGCAAATAAATAACTTTAATTTCGCGTCCGTGGGCGGGTTCTTGGCTGGGTTCGAACCTAGTTTGATTTTCCCACCCTGGTCCGCCCGGGTTCCAACCATGGTTCGAACCAGGATTCGAAAATCGAACCCTGGGCGAACCGTGGTCGAACCGGACCCGAATCTCGAACCGGTTCAAACCAGTTCGAGGTTCGGAGGGGGGGGAGGGGTACTCGTGTAACTTAGTGTTAGACAAAAGGGAATTGAGGTTGGAAATGGGTGAGAACCTCAAAGGCAAGGAAATGATGTAGGTAATAATATTATGACTTTTCATAGGTTCTAAAGTAATCTCCTCTGCTCTTACTTCCAATAGAAAATGATTGACCTCTTCAATACTAGATGCCTGCTCAAAATATTTACACCAATATTCCCTGTGCATTTCTTTCTTCCATGGACCATCAAGAGACTATATAATTGACCCTCCATATGTAGAATATAAGCAAAAATGTCTGGAAATTGACAATGTCTACAAGTTTTCTACAGAAATTGAAAATGTTGGAATTCTCTGTCTCAACAAAATAATATCATATTTTTCACTAAATCATCATGCACCACAAACCACATCCACTATCTAGTCCACCCAACCGTCCAACCATCCATCCCACTCATCTGCCTACTTTAGTTTAATATTATTGTTTGTGCAGGTTGTTTTAAACTACAATGATTCACAGATTTTGGCCAAGGGGAGTTTCTTCATGGAGGATCTAGATATCAATGATACCAAACTGGTGCAGAGCAACTGGATTTTGGGATCAAACTAAATTTTATCTTCGAGGGAATTTTTCTATCAATTGAATGTTGTTGTTTACGTATTATGTTATATCTAGGGTTTCAGATTGAGAGAAAGAATGAGGATGTTCTTTGAGATAAAGCATCATATGATAGTTCATTAAGATGTAGTGTCATCTATAGGAAAATGGATATTATTTTCTTATTGTTGGGAAGAAGTACGACACCAGATTTCAGCGACATAAGATTCAAATACATGAGGAGAGGTAAGTGGATTCATTTGCTGCAGACCATAAATATGTGTTTTTTTAAATTTTCATGATTCCGATTTGCCAATAAATTTGTATGGTTTTGGTAAATGTGTGTAGGGCATAGTAAATGATAACATTAAGCCAATGGGCTTGGATTATAGAGAGAGCTTGTCTTATAAACATTGGGATGCATTGACATCTACCATTGCAAGTTTCTCTACTATTCCCTTCTTCTACAAATGCACCAAATACTCCTCAACGCTAAGAGTCTATTGTATGGAAAAAGTACACTTCTTGCAGTAGGATGGCTTCTATGGAACACTTCATACTTAGGGGGTCCTTAATACTTGTTTATAGTGCAAGTTGAACACTCAAACTGAATAATATCTAGTATTAGGTTGTTTCCTTATATGGTTTGTATTTGTACATTTTGCAGGTTGCTAAAGATGGCGGTGAGAAATGGAAATCTCTCTCATAAGAGGTTTTCAGCTAGGCTAAAATATGTTTAGTAGAATGTGTAATTCTGTTATCAATTATGCAAGATTTTGATGGTTTGTGTTTTTATCTTTTTGATTGGTTTTAGGAGAAGAAGAAATATATCGAGAAAGTTATTGAGTTGAAGGCAGAGTATGAGAAGGCCATGGCAAAGTATGGAAAGGTATTTAATCTCAAAAGTTGGATTGACATGATCTATATTTTAGATGTGATACCTTACTCAAACTTTTAGTATACAATTTACAGGAGGATAGTGCAGTGTCAGGGGAAGCCAATGATCAAGAGATGGTTAGTTTGACTATTTATTTGGTTAAAGTTTATAAAAGGGCTGAAATGATTGTGTTGTAGGATGGTGAGGCAAATGGATTTGAAGCATAGGAAAGTGAACGTGATGACTCAAATTTCACATTATATGAGTTTTTGCATAATAAAGTGATGACCAATTACCCACACATGTACTTTCTTAAGCTTGGTAATTCTCAAATATGTATTTTAGCACGACTCTTTGTCTTTCTGTTGAGTTTTTTTTGTTTCCTACTATTAATATTTTTCTTTATTTGATTTTGATATCTTATCATGTTGTTTTAATCTTAGATTGTTTTCAGTTTACAGTTATAATTTACTTTTGTTCTGTACCAATTGGTAGGGTACTAAATTGGTCTTTTGAACAGGTTCCTTGGCACACACCTTGTGGTGGTGTATGTAATGGGGATTGTAACTTGGTATGGTATCTTTCTATTTCTAATTTGTTAAGTATAAGGATTTCTTTTAAAAGACAAATTTTGTCTTTTTGTACATCTCCATGAAGTGATTTGGGACAAATTATTATGTCGAATAGCTGACTTCAAGTGTATGCAATGCAGGTGTTTTAATTGCTTAGTAAAGGAAAGCTTTTGGGTCTAGTGGATCCAAAATTGGGAGATAATTATTGTGTAGAAGATGTTTTGAGATTTATTCAAGTGGCCCTTTTTGTGCACTCAAGGAATGCGTGCATTTTTTCCAACCATAAATGAGCTTGACGCTTTCAGTGCTATTAGGGGAGGCTTCCATTGAGGATATATGTAGAACAAGCTTTGAAAATTCTATAGAGAGATTCACTACTCTTATCAAGTACAAAAGCATTTCAGACCACTAGCACTTACTTCAACTCTTATGGTTCTTCAATCACTTTTAAAAAATGTGGAGGGCTATTTGGTGAGCTCTATGGTTCTTCAATCACTTGTCAACCTTTTTTTCTCATTGCAGAAAAAATATAATCCTATTGGCTCTCTGTTGCACGCACATAAACATGGAACTGATAGTGCTTAATGTTGTGTTCATGTTATGCTCCTTTTCCTTGTGGATTAACTCCCACATTATTTTGTAAGACAACATTGATAATAAATGCAATAAAAATGATTTTTTGATTCAAGTTAGTTTTATAATATTTTGTTGAGTGCTTTGCAAGAATAAAATATTGGGAATAGTTATGGTGAATATTCGATTATTCATATTTGAAAACATTAAATGTTTAAAATAATATTAAATAATTTTAAATTTTTATTATTATGATATTTAAAAAGATATTATCTCTCTACAAACAATTGCTAGTCTACAATGAAATAACTTTTACCTTTAGATAAAAACACAAGTGCCATATCCCATTTACCAAAAAGGGCTAAATGGGGAAATCACTGCTTATCAAACTCATATCACTGCTTTTCTCACTCAATTCGATATTTATTGTTCATGTTTCTGCTCGAGATAAGATTCTAATGGCAGATATCAACAGCAAAGAAGCAATGGAAGATCACCCAACATCGTCTGAGTTATGTTCGAACTGTGCAGAGATATTTAAAAAGATATTATCTCTCTACAAACAATTGCTAGTCTACAATGAAATAACTTTTACCTTTAGATAAAAACACAAGTGAAGTTGTCTCTACAAGACAATAAACACCTTAGTTTTATATTGTCTTTAAGAGACAATAATTAAAGATGACAATTAAAGGTTTCATATCGTCTTTAAGAGACAATAATTAAAGATGATAATTAAAGACATTGAATTAAAGACAATATTTACGACAATAAACAACTTTTATTTCATCTCAAATTAAGACTAATTTCAAAACCAAAACTGAATGTGGACATAGTGATACAAATGGCAGAGTCAAAGTCGCAATGACAGGAATCCTGCAGCATATATTTTCTATATCCAATTTCAGATTTTTTTGAAACAATATTTCCAGTTTTTTAATCCGTAAGATCTTTTACAGTATGAGGCGAAACTGTCTCATCATATTGCTCCCATTTTTGTGGACATTGGTGGGATTTTTCTACTGTTCCCACTTGTTTTGTCACCTGTTTTGAGCACGCCCTGTGTCATAAGTGGGTATATAATTGTGATGATGGTGGCACTTTATATGATCTACATCAAGGTGGGGAAAGAAGAAATATAGTGCCTGACGTGTCTCTTCCTCTACGTAGTGTTTTGATGACGGTGATGAATTACAGGCGCGGGCAGATGGAAGAAATAGCAGTGTGTGTCCTTCTCCTGAAACTAACCGTTCATCCTCTCACAGGTTCAAGGCAAGGGTCACAATTACATAAAGAAAATGAATGCGATTACCCTGAGGCACGTGGTTTGCATAGTTTTTCTTTTATGCATGGGAGTCTTGCACCCGGGGGACTTGCAGGAGAAGTAGAATATTAGCGCTTCCGTTTTATCCGAATGTTCTGGTGCATATCTCCTCACTCTAGTTTTTACATTGTGCCTTTTATTTCTCATTATTCAAATTCTTGCTTCATTATCGCGCTTCTCAACCTGGTACCCTCTTTAACTGTCACCAAGATGTTTGAAACCCCCAATGTTTCTTCACTTGCATCGCCATACTCTTTCAACTTTGTATTCTTATATTTCCTGATGTTTATACGTTTACTGGTTTGAGCAGGATCCAAGTCGCCCCCGTTGTCCATGTGGAGCAGCGATGCGAGCAAGAGTGTGAAGCTCTGCCCGGAATTCACCGTCATCAGGGTCCTCCTGTGCTGTTTGGTACTATAATGCCATCTTTCAAATCTAACGGCTGAGGCTGTAACCATTCGCTTTTGGTGTGAATGTGTTCGACTATGCTTTTTATAATTCAGTTTACTTCCAGCTTGAAAATGACATGGATTATTTTTTACAGGTGATTGCTAGTGTTGCAGCGATGCGGAGGTTATTTCCATTGAAACGGGTCTCTGCATACAACAATATCAGTAATAATTTACCCTGCCAGAGGGTTGATAAGGATGGGCCGCCTTGTTTGGAGAAGGGAAGCGATAGCCCAAAGGAGAATTCGCTTGAAAAGCAGTTGATGGCAGATAATTCTTCTGCTATTCCAAAGGAAACTATCTCTGGGGGAGGGGATTTGAAGCGTTCATCTCCACATTCGAAGCGGTCATCTCCCCATTCAGTACGCCATCACAGAGAAAGTCATTCATCAACCACTTCCATCTTTTCCAGCGACAAGAGAGAAACATCTTCAGCAACTAAATCGCTAAGGTTGATCGAAGAAGAGATGGAATGTCGAACAAAGATACTATAGAGTGAGAAGAAAGATCTGCAGCAGACATTAGAAAAGGAGGTAGATAGGCAGTCAAATGAATGGGCTTCTATGCTGGGAAAAATTAGGTCGGAGGAGAGGAAGATGAGAAAGAGGATCCAAGATCTGGCTGAGCAAAATGTACAATTGCAAAAAGAAGTTTCATCTTGGAAGAATAGTGTGTGGATGCAAGAAGAAATCTTGAAAGAAAATTCTTGTATATCCTATGATGAATCTCTCAAGCAACATGCAGAAAATCCAAAGGCATATCAACAGGAACAACAACATAGAGAGGTAATTAATGTTATTTATTTTGCTATTTTAGGGAGTTTTCATTAACATGTTTTTGTGATCAACCATTATTCTTCATTGCTATTTTAGAGTGAGGAGGTTTTCAAACAACTAAAACAAGAACTTAAAGCCAAAACTTTACTGGTCAAGCTTCTATGGGAGAAATTATGTTCCAATGTGGCTAATGTAGAACAAACTGAGGAGAAAGTTGCAACTTTTGAAAGGAGTCAAGAGGTTTTGAGGAGTAACATTGAAAGACTACAGGCTAGGCTCACTTTCTCAAACCAGAAAGAGAAATATTTGGAGCTTCTAGTATGTGTTGTCATGCTTTCAATTGTTTATATTTAGGATGTCAAACAGTTCCTTAAATGGAAGATTAACTTACTTTTGAAGAGCATTATATTTAGTTCAGATTATGAGCACTAATGCTATGATATATTTTATCTACAGCTTGGAGGGAAGGAAAATACCATAAAATGTTTACATACTGACTTAGAAGAATGTCAGAAAGAACTGACGTTGTTAAGAGCAGAGATACCCAAAGTTTCAGAAGAAAGGAATGGATTTCAGCAAGATGTAGAACAACTTACCTTGCAAAACATTAAACTCATCGCTGAAGTTGGAACACTTAAGCTCAGAGTAAACAAACTAGATGAAGATGTATTAGTTAGGGAGGGACAGTTGTTGATTTTGCAAGAATGCCTAAGGGAAAAGTTCTTTAAAGAACTGTAGTATTGTCTGGGTTCATTCCTTTTCCACTGACATGTAATTTTCAACATTCTTGGTGGTTGTATTCTAGTTCTCACATTTGTAATATAGCTGATTTTAGTTTCTGAGAGAATTTAGCAAGAACTCCTTCGATGTATAGTTAATCTCTATTTTAAATGTATTAATTTGAAGAAAATATTAGGGGCATTCTGAGACATTAATATTAATACTAATTATAGGAAGACTTCAAGTTTTTGTAATATGTTAAAGGAAAGGTCTCTATAGCTGTATCTCTCTCTATCTATAGCTAATATTTTATTGTGCTGAGAGGCATTCTACAGTGGTATATGTGTTGAACAACCCATCTCTAGAAAAGCTCACAAATGGTAAATTAAAACTAGTGCTACCCCAATTTTCTGGGATGGGTACAGCAGGGGATGAGTTTTTGGGATGACAACTTTTTTGTGCAATTTTGGGGACAGCTATATAACAATAAGGAAATCAAATTAGAATATGTAGAAAAATTTAGAGATTCATAAAGAATAGACAAAGCATGCTCTTATACATAATAGAAACTTAAAATATAAGAATTAGCAAAATTCATTTTTTCAAATTTCTCTTACTTTGTTACTTCAAGAGTCAAAGACAAATATCTTCTAGAAATCAAAGTTAGTGTCCCCTAGGCATATGTGTCTATGGATATATGGCTTATTGTCATATAACCCATTCTTCAGATACCGAATAAGTCATTGCCACTTGGATTAGTTGAAGCCATTTTCTTTTTAAATATATATATATATATTAAAAAATGGAATCAAAATAATATTAATAACAGGTTTATGTTGCATACTGATGACCTAGATTTTGAATAGCAGTTACAAATTTATTGGGGGAATCTAATTTAGTACTAATTTTTTTTAGAACCATCATCTAACAGTAACTAAAACGTACTCCCTAGCTGCTAATTGGGACAACATGCATATTTTTAAGTTAAATGGGAGAGTTGAGGGAAGAGGTGGGGGAAGCGCTGAAAACTGGGAAGGGAACTCATTGTCTTCAATGGTTTTCTTCTGTTGTTTTCTTTTGCTTGATACTTAGAGGTATGGGCATATATTCTATTCAAGGTTAACCGTATATAACTTTCAAGAAATTCTTCGTTCTCCTCTCAATTAGCATTATTTGTGAAATTTATTGCTATAATCTTGTTGATTGCACTTGTATAACACCTTAGTTTCAATATTTTCTTGCATCATCTTGTTTTTGTTCTGCATATTAGCGAGATCCCTAGGAAATTGCCATCTATATTATCCTCACCTACTTTATTGAATATGGTCGTGCATGTGTACCTTATAATTTTTCTCTTCTTAACCAACAAATTAATGTCAAACTGAAATATTGGATGCATGTTTTGTATAACGCCATTAGCCTTTAGATTCCTCCAAGATTAGGTAGTCGGAGTAATAGGAAGCTTGATTAAGCACTACATTTTTCTTTATTTCTCTTTTGACCTTAGCTTCCATGTTACCTGGCCTTGGATTAAGGATTGGTTGATTAGTTTGCATCTTACTAGCTCCTAAATCACCATGACCAACCTAAAAGACTTTGGATTGTAAATGATTCCTTTGATGTTTCTATTTGTTTTTTCTTTCTTCTCTCAAGGTCATAATGTAGGTGGTTTGAGATAATGGACATTGATATATGGTTGGTAGCCTGGAATTTACAAGTTAAATAGAATGGCCTTTGACCATGCTCCAAGGGACATCTAAGAGGTCGTTTTGATTGTGGGGGAAAAGTTGGGAGTTAGTGGCAAGTTTGGGGACTATTGGCGAAGACTGTATCATTGTGGACTTGGTTTTCGGTTGATTAGAGAATGGTCTACTTGTTTGTATTGGTTTCATTCAAAACTTTTGTTAGAAATATAATTGACAATTTCAAAGTTTTCCTTGCTATGTGAGATTTTCTAAGGTTGTGTCTTCTCCTTGGTCATCGCTCCTCAAGTTTTTACTATCGAACCTTACTACTTTTATATCTACACTTATTGACTCTGTTATTCCTTTTAGCATAGGTGTCTCTTCCTATTTTGAAGTGATCATGTAACTTCATGATTTGACGCTTCATTTTCTATCAGAATGTTTATGCTAAAAGCCAATATTTTCACCCATTTGGCTTCTGACATTTACTTCAACCTATTTTTCTATTTTCTTCAGATTTCACATCAGTTTTGTTTGATTTCAGTATCATTATGATTTCAACGTCCATTCCTACACAAATTCTTACTTTTAAGGAAGATATTTGTATATTTATATTGAATAGGAAGTTTCAATTTCATTGGGTTGTTTCAATCTAACTTTTAAGTCTGTTTGGCAACGGGAATACAAGTGGAATAGGCATATGTAAATTCTTAAAATTTTGAATTTTGTGTCTAGGTGCACCAAATCAGAATTGCAAATTGGAATAAAATAGGAATATTTATTCCAATTTCGTCCCAAAAATAAATATTTTCAATTCCACCTCAATAGGTGGAATTGGAATATGTATTCCTATTCCAGTTTTATTTATTTTAGAAAACTTTGGGTCTGTGAATTCCCCATCAAATACTGGCTGAACCAAACAAAGAATATGAATATATATTCCTATTTTCTATTCCAGAATAACAATTCCTATTCCCATATTTGTATTCCCACAACCAAACGAGCCCTTAAAAGGATTTGCATTATTTCAACATATTGTGGACTTACAATTTTCGCTGCAGTTTTCGTTTATTATCATTACACTTTGATTACTCCAGTTGTCTATTACATGGTCAAATATTTGGTGGTTTATAAATATGCTTTGTAGTTTAATTCATTTTCTTTGAGTTAACTCTTAAGGAAAGATCAATAATTCCCTTGTGTTGTCATGGTTCCTATTTGGATATCAAAAATGTATTCTCTTGATGGGCCTCATTCCTTGTTGCAACACCATCTCAATCCATCACCTCTTTTCTAATCTTAATCATATGACACTAACTATCCCGACTTTGACTTATTACCATATCTAATTCTTGCATGCCAAGGTGTGATGTTGTTTTACCATTTTGTTCTTATCGATTATCTATTTTTCATATTTAGACTAATCACTCATCTACTTGATTCTTCTTTCTTATCTCTTAGATATTTAGCTCCATTGGAAAATCTAGTAAATATGAACAATACCCAGCCTAACATGAGAAAGACTAAACAAGTAAAACTACAGGGAGTAATGGAATTGCATCACATGACATCTCATTTTATACCTAGTATATCGTGAATCATAGATGTATTTAACTTAGAGGAGCATAAAACCAACATTAACAAATAAAACTCTTGAAATTAGTTGGATTAGAGAATAAGGTAACATATCAATCTATTATATCATTATATTGATTGTAATTAATAAATAAATTACAAGTATGTATGTGTGTGTGTGTGTGTGTGTGTATTATGAACAAATTACTATATAAATAAATTGCTTCATGCTTTTTCATAATATGAATTAAAAGAATCATTACTATTAATCAACTAATTCAAATTCACAAACTATCCCTTATAATTCAAACTTTACAAATACCAACTACTTAATTAAATGTAAAAGAAGCTAGTTACTCGATTTTCCACTAGATCTAAATAGCTAAGGGATGAGAAAGAAGATATCAATTAGAGGAGTGATTAATTTGAATATGAAGAATAGATAATCAATAAGATCAAAATGGGAAAACAACATCATATCTTAACATACAAGAATTAGATATGGTAATAAGAGAAAGTAGGTATAACTAGTGTTAGATGATTAAGACTAGAAAATAGGCGATGGATTGAGATGGTGCCACAACAAGGAACGTGGCCCATCAAGAGAAAACATTTTGGATGGCCAAATAAGAACCATGACAACACAAGGATACAAGGGAATTATTGATTTCCTTAAGAGTTAACTTGGAGAAAATGAGTAAGACTAGAGAGCATATTTCTCAATGAACAAATATTTGACCATGTAACAAATAATTGCAATAATCAAAGCATAATGATGTCAAACAAAAATCTGCAGTGAAAATTGCAAGCCCACAATCCACAATCTACTTGAATAATTGAACTTATAAAAGTACAAGTCAGGCTAAACCATAAAATCTTTTTGAAGCATCTCCAAGTTTGAGCTAGATTGAACAATCTAATGGAATAGAAACTCCCTATGCGATATAAATACACAAATCTTCCTTAAAAAGTAAGAAGTTGCATAGGAATTGACGATAAAATCATAATGATACTAAAATCAAACAAACTACTGCAAAATATCGAGAAAATAGAAAAAGAGGCTAAAGTAAATCTCAGCAACCAAATGGGTGAAAATATTAGCTTTCGGCATGAACATTTTGATAACCCTTGAGGAACGATGACCAAGGAGAAGACACATCCTTAGAAGGGCAAGGCCTCAATGTTGTGCTGTTGGCATTCCTCGTGCAATGTGATGCAAGGGTTGTGCGATATGATGCAAAGACTGCATGACATTGCGAAGCTGTGTGTGAAGCAATACAAATCCTCTCACGCAGTTAGGCAAGGTCTCGTGTGGAGAAGAAAAGTCTCATGCCAGACTATAGATCAATGTCTCCTCGTATGAAAAATAATGGCATTTTGGCTTGGCCGAGGAAAGTTTGGAAGTTGGTTTTGGACACCCTACTAGGTTCCACACCTTCCTAGTTCAAAACATATTTTCTATGGAGTTTAAAATATGTCATTTAAGTATAAGTTGACATATTTTGATATATTCTTAAGAAATATTTTAATATATGTGATGATTCGTTTGAGATAGGTCCAGAGCTCTCTGAGTTAAGATAAATATTCTGGGAAATTTTAGGACTTCAAAAGTTTAGACTTCGCCAAATTTCAAGGCTTTAGGATTTTAGACTTAGCCAAATTTCAAGAGTGAGGTTGTAACTTTGAGCCCTTGTGCTATGTATGACCATTGTTGGTCCCTACTTGTAATTCTTGATTATGTTGTAACTAGTGGAAATGGACTTGTTTGTCTAACCATGCTAGGAGCTTTTACTTTGGGTTTGAAAGAGATAATCCCCTTGTATAATCTCAAAATTCGTGTGATCTTTGGTTTGTGAGTTATGGTTTAGTGTTTGGAGATCCTTGGAAGTGTTGTAAGAATCCTGTTGGTGTAGGTCAATATGTGAGTTTAGCCATGTTCCCTATTCTTATCACCTTGTTTTGATGTTTCATTATTGTATGTGGTTACTTTATGTTGTTGATTTAATAACTTATCTTAAGAAAAAAAAATTATTCAGTGCACATTTTATCCTTGTGTTCCAAGGATCTTTGGGCAGGGCATTACAATATGCATCTATTATTAATATTATTTTGATTCCAAATGACTTCAACTAATCCAAGGTGGCAATGAAAATATCACTTTATTAGGTATCTGAAAAATGGGTAGTGACATTCTTCCCCCTTTAATTAATGTGTTTTCTTCAATGCATTAATCAAATTTTTCAATCATATCCCAAGAAAATAAAAAAGGTTACTCTTGACATTGTGAATGAACCAAAATGATTGTGAATATATATGTATGAGTATAATATGAAGTAGATATGAATTATCCACTAATACGGTCAATTCTATGTAATACCAAGGTATGGTAAGCAAGCAAAGGTATGTGTGTGCATTGTTGTGATTTTAAGGTATTGTGCAACTTATTTGAAAGCATTGAGATAAGGGAATAATTGATTTATGATGTAATGTGGACTGACATTTTGGTGTTGTTTCAATGGATGAAATAGATGGAACAACACATCATAAGAAGGGGGGAACTTGGTTAGTCTTCCTCGATGTTGGGTTGGGTGTCTTTCATGTTAGGAAAGATTTCAGAGAAGCTTAAGAACTTTGTGGTAGGATGGAAAAGCTCTCCTAAAATGTTCTCACCCTTTGTGTTTGTTTGAACAAGTGTCTAGAGTTCTTGTTAGGAAGGTCATATGTTCATAACCTTATGGTATTCTTTGTAACCCACTTATGGTCTCTTTGGTTTATATTTAGGTTGCTCAGTTGCAAAATCTTTTTAAAACCTCTCTTTGTAAATTAAGATCTTGCTGGTTTATCTTCCTTTTCATGCTTGAATTTCTTTCATTTAATTTTAATATTTTGTTGACTAGTGAATGTGCACATCAACCTTGACTCTTATAGACTTTTCCTCATTTTATGCTAATTTTTGATATGACACTCATTTTAGGTTGCAATCCTTACACTTATTAGCATATTTTTGAACTTAGCATTGGGTATGTACACCAAGTTGTGGTGCCAAAAAGGTGACAACCCTTTTTTTTTCAATTTTCAATAGCGTGTACACAGTTTTAAAAAAGAAAAATCTTATAAATGGGCTACATACCTGTAGCCCATTCATTTTAACTCTTTTTTTTGCCCTCTCCTCATAGCAGCACGCACACGAATTGTAGAAAATCAAAGTTTTCACCACCTGCCTTGCCAATGTGCCTCCTCACCAATGAAATACAAGATCACAAACATGTCGTACGTGATCTAAATTTTATTTTGCATTGTTTGATATGTTTTTTATATTGTTTTGTAGGGTTTTTACAATTTTTCTTTAGATTTATTTATTTATTTAGATTTCAATTAATTTTTTATTAGAAAATGTCAATAATCAACCGACAAATCCCCAAGAAACTCAAAACCCTCAAGAAAATCAATACCAACACCCTCCCCAAGAAGAACAAAAAATTTTGCAACCTAAACCAATTGAAAGACTTCCACCTGGCACACAAGAAAATATAATAAATGAAATAGAAAGAGGCAAAACAGAATTAGAAGGACTCATTGGTTGGTTGAAAGAATCTGGACTAACCAATCCAATGAGGGCTCAATTGGCATTGTCTCTCGAATCCATTAAGACCTAGATAGCTTCAATTAGTGATTAGTTAGATGTTTGGTGGGTTAAGAGGGATGAACAAAAAGGATTTTATGCAAATAAATTGTCATATCAAGATGTTAAAAAAAAAAAAAAAAACCAAAAGGTAGAATATGTGCATTTTTTAGAAAATCTGGTGAACAAAATACTATTAGAGAAGGTACTAAATGGTTCCCCATCCATTGGTGCATACACGATGCTATTATAAATAATTTTTGGGATAGATGGTGGATGGTTTTTGATGCCCCTCCTTGCAACACTCACGAGATCCCCATGTATTTTTTAAAGAAATTGTATTGTGAGTTTGTCCTTGGGGAGATCCCCAATTATTTTGATATATTAGACTCCCAGCGTAGAGGTGGGGGTTCATCATTTAAAAGGCTAGGGGCAGGTCATGACCCTAATGTAGTTAGGGCACCTGTGGTCATGCCACAAGGTGAGCATGTGACTATTCCTTTAGTTGTGAAGGAACATGTAGAGGCCAACGCTCTAGGGACCATTAGTGCTTTGACACAAACCCTCATCCATTGCATGAGTCCATTAGTTAAGGGGGAGCCTTCAATGCACCACGATCACATGTGCACATCATGTGGATCCTTATGCACATTTAGCACTCATGCTAGAGATGGTGCAGATGATGAGCTTGTCACTGATCAGTTCTTGAATGACACATTTGGCATTGAAACACAAGTAAATTACAATTATAATTTACTAATTTGATCACATTTCATATGTATAATGAGGGTATGTGCAGGATCATGGTGTGCCAAAAAGTGGCGATGTGAAAAAAAAAGAGTTTGAAGACGCCTAAAAGCGCTTCAAAATCCGCTCTGACTTTTTTTTACCTATCCAGGAACCAAACCTGGAAGGTTAAGCCGAGCCTTATCAGATATCTGATATGATATTGGATATTTGATTTGATATCGGATATCCGATAATATTGGATATCTGATTTTAAATCAAATATTCGACTAATAATTATAATCATATAATAGTATGATATATTATTTAATAATATTATTATTATTTAATATTAATATTTACTTAATGATATTATTATTATTTAATATAATAATATTATTAAATAATAATAAGATATAATAATAATAATAATATTAAATAATATATCATACTATTATATTATAATAATAATAATATTATTATTTAATATAATATTATTATTATTTAATATTATTATTATAATAATTATTATACTATAATATAATAATAATAATATTATTATATTATAATCATATAATATTATACTATAATAATAACATTACAATGTATTATATTATAATAATATAATATAATATTTCATATATTATAATATATAGTAATGTAATAATATATATATATATATATAAGATATAATATAATAATAAAAAGTAATATCTTATAATATAATATATGATAAAAAAGTATAATATATTATAAATTATAATAATATAATATAATAATATTATTATTATATAATATAATATTTTATATTATAATATATATTAAATTAATATAATAAATATAAAATATAATATAATAATGTATAAAATGTAATATATATTATATATTATATGTTATATTATATATATTGTACTCATTTTATGTTATTGTGCCATATCGGATATCCGATATAGTATCGGATATCCGATACCTATACATTGGATTAAATAAAATCACAGACCCACGGGCCCTCATTTTACACAAGTTTGGAGCCAGTATTGCATTGCGGATTGAATATCAGATACGAGATCGGATATTAGATATCAGGTATGTTCCCCCTCCCCCCCCCTTGACTCATTTTTAAGCTAAATTTAATAGATTTTAACATGATTTTGTTTGTTTTAGTTGAATCTAGGGTTTTTTTTGACAAAAATGGTTCAAATTTAGATTTTTTTAAATATATATTATGTTTTGCAATTCAATAGAAATGGCTGATCAAAATGATGACACTGAGGCAGGAAATAATATTCCTTGTAACCCACCACCAAACGATCTAGTATCCCCACAAAACCCTCCACCAAATGATCCTCTACCTCCTCAAAACCCTCCTCAAATCAAGGAATTGATAAATGAAAATCTCACTGAGTTGAGATGTTGTTTGCATAGAACATACAATAATGTACCTACACTGGCTCCTATGTTATCCACGTTAAACACCATAGTGGATAACATTGAAACCCTTACAAACCAACAAAATGCCGCTCTTCGTTGGCGTGATGAAATGCACCAGATGTTTGATGATGGTTTGGATTATGATAAGGTCATGGCCCTCAACATAACCAAAGACGATTTGGCTAGCCTTTTTGCTAACCCAAAAATGGGTATACCAGTTGACCCAAAAAAAGTCAAACTATCGATTAAATGGTGCACAAATGATGCCCTACTTGCAAATTTTTGGGACTTTTGGTGGATGGTCTTTGATATCCCTCCACATGGCAATTTAGACATACCATTTTATTTCCTTAGAAAATTATATGCAAAATTTGTGTTGAAACTTAAAGTGAACTATTGGAGCATGAAGCCCAACATGGGCTTAGGACTAGGAGCTCCTCAGGATAGACCCTCTTCCTAGTGGAAGAAACTTGGCACTTTTGTCCCCCCCCATGATATCTCCCCCCCTCCTCGAGTCTAGCATCCAAATATCATGGCAGAGGCTAGCTCTCAGACCATCAGAGCCATTCATAGGCTAAGTAGCCTAATGATATCTTTGGCTAGGTTAGTCCTGCCTCCTCATGTTGATGATGTTGGTGCCAGTTCATCATTGGCTAGCTCATCACATGTTTGTGTGCCTCACACTTGCATTAGATGCAAGAATATTTTCCTGGGTCACATAGGTGATCTTCCTAAATATCATTTTGCATTAGACGAGGATACACTAGATGCACGCGAAGAGGCTATAGACCCTAATGTGAGAGAGGAGGGGAATGCAGAGGCATGGACTCCTTCGGTGTCGGTACGTGTATACATATTTTTCTTATGACATATGTGATTTAAAGTTAATTTTTATAATATACTAATTTTAATTTTTAAGCCATACTGACTTTTACATGTATGTGATCTTCATTCATGTTTAGTTGATGACCGAGGAGGAGCTCAGACAGATGGATGATGCTACACTCTCGGCCATTTCATTTGGGCTTGAGACATCTACAGTACATTATGTTGTGTTCACATTTTTTTTTCTATTTGATATTGTAGCATATATGGTTGCTAATCTTTCTTTTATCTTACAGATACCACCTACCCCGGGGGGACAAAGTGCGAGGGGTGAGCTAGCATGCATTGACAAAGGAAAGGTAATTAGATTTTTTCTAATTGATTAAATATTGATGCATTCTTGTAAAATATTTGTGGTAATCTCATTTAATTACATTCTTTATTGTATATAGGGTGTGGCTACTGGCGAAGAGCCTGTATAGATTTAGCGTCCTAGATCATCAGGGACTATCCTAAGACTACCCCATATGGCTCTTTTGGCCATTTTACATCATGTTGCCCTTAGGTCCTTACTAGGACTTTTTATGACTTTTGTCTTTCAAAGTACATTATTTATTACATAATTCTATTATTGGTTTTAATATATCCCAATTAACAATCAATGATGTCTTTGATCCTCTATCTTCATCTAGTACCAAGGCTCTCTTAAATGATTTAATAGGTGCCCATACACCAAACACCCCACCTTCAAAGCAACTCTTGTCCCAAGAGTTAAGGGGTACTATATTCTTTCCTCCCATCCTTCTAGAGGGATGTTTGATACTTTGCACCTGCAATGTATTACCCTGCACACCTGCATACAAATCATTAGAAACAAAAAGCATTGGATCCTTGTTACCAGTCATGGTAACCTTACTGCCTGCTGATTGTGAATAGTCATGTTTTATCCTTGAAAAAGACTGAGTAACTTGTTGTCTGAGGTCATGCTGACCTTGTCTCTTATCCTCCATGGATATGTTCACTTCTTTGTTGACTCTCATCACCAAAGGACACCATACTATTCCTATCATCACTCCTTTTTCTGTCACTATCTGCTTGTAAGCAAAATTTTGAGTTTTGTCTTGAACAATCTCATCCTTCATAACCAAAAGAGATGGCTTTAGTGGTAGATCTGTCATATCATGTTTACTCTCCCTCTGCTCCTGCAAGTCCACAAAATCTTTCTTGCCAAAACAAATACCTCTTTCCTCATCATGACCAATCAAAGGATTTAGCTTAAACTTCACACCATCTTTGTGTACTATATAAACATTTGATGAGCCAGAATGAATAGTGTTCCTTGAGGCTTGCCAAGGCCTTCCAAGGATTACATGGCAGCATGTCATTAGAATGTGATCACATATAGCTTGATCTTTTATATTCTCCTATAGAGAAATCCACTATTGCTTGCTCCCTTACAACAATATTTTGTGCATCACTGACCCAAAATGCCCTATATGGTCTATCAATAGGATACTTCTTCAATACTAGTTTATTTACCATTTCATAAGACACTAAATCATCAAAGGAACTAGAGTCTATTATCATCTTACAAATCCTACCATGGCTCATGCAATTTGTCCTGAAAATGGATGGTCTGGTCTCCTTTTGCTGCTGCATTTGTGGTCCTCTTCTCACCATCAAAGATTCTCCTTCAAGTTCAGGGTCTGCATTATCGTACTTCTTTTCTTCCTCTTCTCCTTGGGTCAAGGTGACTCTCCTCTCCTCCTTCTTGAAATCCACACCTTTCTCAAGGCACTTGTAGGATTGATTGCCCACTCCTCCACATGTGAAGCATTTACCTGTGAAAACACTATTACCTCTTCCACTTCCAAATCTTCCTCCCCTGAAACTTCCTCTTGTCTCAGATGTAATCTCTTTTCCTTTATCTTTGTCTTGATTGTTTGAAGTGTCAAACTAACTTCTTACACCTCTTTCTCTCATTGTTCCACATCCTCTCTGATTTGCTTACCTCTCATTCTTTCTTTTCAACTTCTTCTCTGCCCAGATTGCCAACTGAAAACATTCTCCAAGTGTCCTTGGTACATTCAATCCTATTTCATCTTGAATATTGTACTTGAGGCCATTAATGTATCTATCCACCTTCTCATCTTCATCTTCTAGTCCTCCCCTAATACTCAGGGTATGGAATTTCTCAGTATAGGACATGACATCCATATCCCTCTGTTTCAAAATTTTCCTTCTTATCTTTAAATTTGGATTGTTAAATTAGATGGAAAGAATTGATTTCTCACCATGGTCTTTATTCTCTCCTAATTTGAAATCTTATTCAATCCCCTTTTGATGCAGAGTTTGCAGCAACTACCTTCCACAAGCCAATAAATGGCTGTCACAATCCAACTTAGGATTCTAGGACTTCTCACAAGTCCTCTTACCCACTCTGGGTATACTCATCTGCCAAGCCAAACAAGGCAATCCCACTTCAAAAGCCTCACCAACTATCACTAGAAATGGAGACAATCATGGACATACAATTCCAACCCAAACTCATCAATTTGTTTGGTTCCACTAAACTCCCAACACACCTTTGTACTTCTAGGCCTACAAACCTTGTAGCCTTCCAATTAGCTTCTTTGCACTTTTCTCCTAGTATCCCTTAATAGCATAGGGACTTCTCCATAGGCCCTAACACCCTTCTTGGCACCTACTAAGAATCCAAAAGCTTTTGGGCTGATCTTGCTCCAGCACCCTCCAAACTGCTTCTTGGTACCTAGGCCTAGTTGATCAAGTTAGGCTAGGGCTTCAAGGAAGAATGGGAAAGGTGGGTTCTCAAGACCCAAAATACTTAAGGAAATCTCGAACATAGTCAATGCATCTAACTCCAGCACTCAAACTGATCAGAAGTGCTTGCAACCATGACTGTCACCAATTACCTTGCAAAAACCAGTCAAGCACATGGGCTTGCTTGATCTAGGGCCGACTTGGAAAAATAGTTTCCCTTCTCTCTAGGCCTCCAACCTCTAGAATTATGTTGCCTAGTCTCCTAACTTGCATATCTCTCAGTTTTAGAGGGTGTCACTGGTGGGAATGCAAGTTAGGGATGCATTTGTGGAAGGGTCTAGGAAACAAGGCTTTTCAGACCAACTTCTACTAAAATGCAGATAACTTTTAAACCCCAACTCCTTTTTGAGTCAAACAAAAACCAAAACTTTCCTAACTCACCCCTACAACTATTTCATACACTTAGCAATCATTAAGGTTCTGTACAAATCTGTACCAGCGTAATAGCCGAGCGATTACCAGTAAATTTCAAGAAAATTGATGTTTTTATTGTTTTTTCTCCAAACCACCGTAACACTGATCTCCCCCTTTCAACTGAGATCACATATGACATATATAAAGGTCTACATGACCGTTGGAACAACCATATAGGTGTTCCCAATGATAAAACAAACAAACAACCACTTTTTGCTAATACTGTTTAGACTCTAAATACCCTATTCTAAGGCCTTTTGGTCCCATGGAGTCACTTAGTTTATAACCACACCAAAATGCTTGTGGGCCTTACATGTGCCTTTATTACAAAACATAGACCAACTTGTAAAATATGGACCAAACCTTCATTCCAACTTCCTAATCTACTTGAATCCTCGCTTTCATGAAGTGGCAAGGTGTCCGACAACATAGATACTTGTTCCCCCCTGCCACATAAGTTAGGTGCCCTACACCACCTTTCCTCTCTCTCGTTCTGAACACTAGTCCACTAAGTGAGTGATGTTCCTCTCAGTCTTGCTGTTGCTACTTTTACCTTCTTATCTGCCTCTATGTCTTCAAGATCAAAGTAGTTCTCTAGGGCCTCTATCCACCCTAGCACTTCTTCACTATCCATTTGACCCTGGTATATTTGAAAATCAATATGGTTCTTCCCACCATTACCTTGTACTGCCTTAATGATTATTATAAATCTCCTTTCTTCAGGATCATCTGTTGTCTCATGCTCTTGCCTTGCATTACCAACCTCTTCTTCTTCATGGTTCTCTCCATTTCTTCCTCTAACCTCTTCTCCTCTAGGTTCTTGCCTTTCCTTTTCTAAGGATTCTATCCTTGCAATAAGTTTCAGCCTCTCTCTTCTCATCTGTCTTTCTTCCCTCACTCTAGATGCTTCAAGTTCTCTCCTCTCTCTTTTCTCTTTTGCCAACTCTTCTCTCAATTCTTCAAGTTCTCTAGCCATTTGATTTTTAGGAGGCATTTTCACAAAAAATTTTCTTCCTTCCCAAGGGCCAACTCACTGATTCTCTTTCTTTCCTCACCAAGAAATCTCTGGACACCACTTATGTACCTTTCAACTCTGGGACACACAAGGAGGAATTAGAGACACCAAGGCTTCAACAAAGGGACCAACACACTAAGGATTTTCAAGATTATAGGTCTTGGTCACACTCCTAAACACCCAAACTTCAAAATCCTCCTTAAAATGGCTTAAAAACCAGGGCCCACTTGTTCAAACCCCAAAACTCAATTCTAGAACATTTTGACTTGTCTAATGACAAGATATGATCATGACAACCTACATGAACCTATCAAATGACTCATCTACCATATGAAATCCTAAAATCCTATCTCATGCCCAATTACAACTTTTTTCCACATATGGGTCCAACATTATAAATTTGTATGCTTCCATGAGCCATAATTGGTGCAAGGATTGCCTAATTAACTTCAAGAGATGTTCCATGACCTTTGTAATGCCTTGGATCTTCAATGCTCCCTTGATGAGCATGGGATGCTCCTGCATCACTTATCTTCATAAATAAATTCAAAACTAATTTCTGTGATATTAACAACTACTATTTTGTATCTCATAGGAGACTCCTAGTACACATGAGGTTCGACGGGACAACTATGTAGATTTGATGACGTGACCACTCACTCCTGAGGAGGAGCCTACAATAGTAAGTTGTAGTTTGAATTCATGATTAAATATGTTATAAATTTAGCATGCTATGTTTTATAATATTATAGTTTAAATTGTAGATTCATCTGACAAAGGTATTTGAACATATACAGCCCACAATCAGAGAGGTACCAGCATTGTCGAGGGCATACGAGAGGACTCCTGACCGACGCAGGAGGTTGACGAGATAGGTATTTATTATAAAATTTTGATAGTATTAATCTCCATTACTGAAAAGATCATTATGCATTTGAGTAATTCAATGTTAGATACGTAGAATCATATAAATTTAGTAGTCTAACTTTGGGTTTTCCTTTTTTGTTTATGTAGGAGGCATCTGATCCACCTAGTACAGCGAAGAGGCTACATTTTGATCATCCACTAGCACCTTAGGATAGTATAGTTTTTGTAGGATGCATCATGAGACATTTTGAGATGGCATATACCACATTGTATATAGAAACATTGATATTATACACATTCTGATGGTAGGATCAGCTACATTTTTTATATGGATCTATGTATTTTGATATATATATATATATATATATATATATATATATATATATATATATATATATATATATATATATATATATATATATTTGAGTACTTTGTCTATGGATACATGATCTTTGATATATATTTGTGTAAAATTTTGTCTATGGATACATTTATTTTGATATATATTTTTGTCATTTACGTGCACAATGATATACATATTAATTTAGTATCTAGTATTGTTCAATTTATCGTGGATCATGTGTCATGCCCTAAATTTTACTAGTAAAAACACAACAATTTTTTATTTTTTTTGTAGCTTATGAAGTCGCATAAGAAATTACATATTGTAAAACAAGGTTATCATTTAATAGGAGTTCAAGACTCATGTGGATAGTGTGAAGGTGTTAACATTTTAGTCACAGGTGGTTTTCAAATAGATTGGATGACAGTCTAGTTCAAGTTAGCGTCATGAGTCAAACGAGCAAGTTCAAGATACAACACTCATAAATTAGTGAGGTAATTCATATCCTAACAAGCCTCTAATACTAATATTCTATTAGGGTCTATTAATTGTATCATATGGACTAGGTCGTGATTCTAGCATGTAAGGGAAGGGGATCAGAATTACTTATTATCCTCATTACCAATGTACACACATTCATTAATCATTACAATATATATTAATGTGACAATTACTAAATGGTGTGGAAGTGTAGTATATCTTAATCGATTAAACACATGTATCTAGAGAATTTAGATTTAGTACTCATCACATGAGCACCCTTAGTCAAATAAGAAAATGTGCTCTTATCTACCACACTATATCGGATCTAACCATTGGAAATTAGAAAAGATATGACCCAAAGGTAGCTTTGAAGTCTACATGATGGAGAAGGGGCCACTTGCATTGATAGGATCCATCATTCAACACATTAGTTACACAACTTATGGAATAAACAATTTTTTTAATGTGCCAAACGTGTATCATGTGCTTGCATCCATATCTTACTAGTTATAGGTCCTCTCGAAGATTGGACCAATACTGAGTCATTTTCTCCCTCTTTAATCTATTTAGTCATCCTTATGCATTCTATCAACATTGCTTCCTCACCAAACTAGCACTCACTACAGTTTTCTAAACACAAAAATTACTATTTCAATACATAAATTAAACTCACTCTAACAAAAGACAATTACTAACTATCTAGCTCATCAACTACTAACTAATCTAGCTATATTGCCATGCTTTTACATTTACTATTTTAATTACTATAATTACTATACTATTACATTTACTTTTTACATTATTACATCTAACTATTCACCATAAGCTCACTTTCTCACTATCAATATTATTATTATCAATGCATGTTAAGATTCAAAGTAGTTTCATAGTACAAATTAGTAAGGACATAAAATGAGGAACTCTTAGTAAGTCTAAGGGCCAATTCAAAGTACTTAACTCAATAATAATTCGCGATCTGTATTTAAACACATCCTACTACACCATCATATTGAGTGTGTCAATTTAAATTCGTTAGATGAATTGTTTATGCAAGGATTAGGTGCAAGCGTATAAATAAGGTTTGTATATAACATACCTTGTCGTTTTGACATATATGTATCAATGTGCTTTATTGACTAGATAAAACTAGATTTGAGTTATTATTTTAATCCACCATCCATCCTTATCCTTGATTCTCCAATCCCATCATCCCAACAACTTACTTCATATTAACCCTATTATATGTACATTCAATCAATCTTGGCTTTTATTTTATTTTTGAGTTAAATATTTAAATTTGTCATATTCTCTAACATGCACACTAATATGTCTTTATTTATTTAATTACTAATTTATTATTTGAGTGTTGGATGTGACTTAGAGGTCACAAGATTGTAATGTGTACCATTCTGTCACTTAGAAAATATCTTAGTCTAGGACACTCATTAGTCTCTATATGCTATTATTATTTTTATTTTTATTGGATAACAGTCTAGAATCTAGGAATATTCTTTAATATTTTATTGCTCTGTATTAAGGAAGGGATTTATTTGCCTTTACCATAAATTTTCTAGAGAGGAAAATGCATGCCTATAGCAATGTATCTCATAGATTTTATTATGTCTTCTCTTACAACAAACTTCATTTTGTTATATCATAAAATTAATTTGATGATTTCCTTGCTTAGAATTGCATTAAGCTTGGTAATTAAAATCAATGTTATCCATGCATGTGATATGAACATAAAATTTTCCTTCCAAATTATTGAGTGCGCAACAAGATTGTAAGCAATCTACTAAGTTTTAAATTTATACAATCAATGGTATCACATAACATCTATGGATTGTTATTATCAACTAGTCATTTACAATACCACAAGGAGAAAAATTTCTTTCACATTTTCAAATGATAACAATGATGTCAAAGAAAATCTGTGACTTGTACCAATGCTTTCATAACAATATAAACTCCAAATGAAACATGCATATACAACCTTATCAATTATTTCTTCTACACGTACATTAGGTAACAATGATACAATCTCCTTCCATCACAATGGGGCAACATAAGGGACTTTTCAAAATCATAAGGAACATGGACATTGAAAGATATGGACAATAAGTAGCATGAACATCGTCCAACATGATCGTTGAGAACATGAACAAGCTGGTGAATCCTCCTTCACAAATGAGGGCACAATGTCAAGTTTTCTCATCCAACATCAATCTGCAAGATGATCATTCCAAGCCATTTCCATTGCTCCCTTGGACACAAATCTGCATATGCAACACAACAAAATAACAAGGACCATGGGTGCTTTCCACCCAACTATAGGCCTCAAAGAGACCACCCCCGCGCTAGGGAACAAGGCTCAAACTGGGATACACATACAATATTTCAATGCATAAACATTACATTTCAAACTTGAACAATTTCCCCCCAAGACTATTTCACAATGGCTTCATAGATGGAACCATAAACATAGGGTGAAGGTGTGTTCTAAAATGGAGACTTGCCATACCAAACCATATTTGCAATAAACAATTTTCATGCCCTCTCGGGGCTATCATAAATGAACCATTTAATGCCCTCTTAGGGCCTCCACATTTCCTCCTCCAAACCCACTACCATCAGTTGTAACTCCTCAAACTTCCTTTCTACACCATACTTTCCTTATCACCCCCAACAAGATATGAAATGTTATGGCATACAATGGAGCCCATACTCCAAGGTTCTCAATACATTTTTCGAACCCAACTTAAGCCCTTCACCCTGGACTTCTCTTCCCTTCCCACAAGGGTGAGTGTAAGTCCCACGCCCATAACAATACTCAAGCACAAAACAAGAAAAAAAAACCAAGTAGAAATAAAACGAAAAATTTTCAAGAGCACATCACATTTTCACAACACAATATCAACACCCATAATACAACAAGGAAATGATGAAATCCAAACCTTATACTCACAATAATCCACACAATACAACAAGATGCACAATGGTGTCACACTAATCTACATGGAATGAACACCATTCAAGCACTCACATGAATGCTACTCCACAATGCAATGCAATGCATACTCCATTGATAAACTCCACACTTGCATATTCACTTAACCATGCTAAAAGAAAGAAATGGGAAAGAAGCAAGTTTGAGATACCAACCTTGGTCCAAGCTAGGGTAAGGATAGTTGTAGTAGAGCTCCCCTAATCTCCCTCCAAAACCTACCTGTCTCTAAAATTAGAGAGTGGGAAAACACTCCACTAGTTTGGCCAAGACCCTCTAATAAAGCCTTCCGACTAACTTATTTTAGCAAAAACACTAAGCCACTCCATCCTTACAAACTTGTTTCCTCTAACGGTTCATTGATAGCCCTCACGAGCTCTGAGTTATGACCCTCGAAGGATCGACCTCAAAGTGCACTTAGAGCACCTTGAAGACTCCTCGGTACGGGGTGGCCGCAAATGATGGATGGTCTTCGTGGCTAGAAAAAGGGTGTGACTAAGGTTCACCCGCCCATCCAAAACTAATGGCACTGACGATTCGATGCCAAGATCAGTGGTTTCAAAGTTACGCTGTGGTGCACCTATGAACTGAGGCACACTACGAGTTTTGGCATCGAGCGAGATCGCTGTGCTGAATCCAAACGGAATGTGATCTCTCAAAAATGAGATAGGTTATTTTAGGCCTTAGTATCATCATCCTATAGCATTTGACAGTTCATCAATAGCCCTCATGAGCTCTAAATTATGATCCTCGAAAGATCGACCTCAAAATGCACTTAGAGCACCTTGGAGACTCCACGGTTCAAGGTGGCCACAAATGATGGATGGTCTTCATGGCCAGAAAAAGGGTGTGACTAGGGTTCACCCGCCCATTTGGAGCTAATGGCACTAACGATTCGATGCCAAGATCAGCGGTTTTAAAGTTACGTTGTGGTGCACCTATGAACTGAGGCACACTGTGAGTTTTGGCATCAAGCGAGATCAATGTGCTGAATCCAAATGGAATGTGATCTCTTAAAAATGAGATAGGTTATTTTAGACCTCAGTATCACTGTCTTGTAGCATTTGATAGTTCATTGATAGCCCTCATGAGCTCTGAGTTATGACCCTCGAAAGATTGACCTCAAAATGAACTTAGAGCACCTTGGAGACTCCTCGGTACGAGGTGGCCGCAAATGATGGATGGTCTTTGTGGCTAGAACAAGGGTGTGACTAGGGTTCACCCACCCATCCGGAGCTAATGGCACTGACGATTCGATGCCAAGATCAGCAGTTTCAAAGTTACAATGTGGTGCACCTATGAACTGAGGCACACTGCGAGTTTTGGCATCGAGCAAGATCGCTGTGCTGAATCCAAACAAAATGTGATCTCTTGAAAATGAGATAGGTTATTTTAAGCCTCAGTATGACTGTCCTGTAGCATTTGACAGTTCATTGATAGCCCTCACGAGCTCTGAGTTATGACCCTTGAAAGATCGACCTCAAAATGCACTTAGAGCACCTTGGAGACTCCTCGGTATGGGGTGCCCGCAAATGATGGATGGTCTTCATGGCAAGAACAAGGGTGTGACTAGGGTTCACCCACCCATTCGGAGCTAATGGCACTGACGATTCAATGCCAAGATCAGCGGTTTCAAAGTTACGCTGTGGTGCACCTATGAACTGAGGCACACTGCGAGTTTTGGCACTGACTTGTAGCTGTTAGGAGTTAGATTTTGAAAATTTGTCAAGAAAGGTTGACCCCTTTGACTTGTATCATGAAAGGTTGCTTTGTGCCTTGCTTGATTGTCTGAAGACTACTCCATGTGTCACTATCTTTCTTGGAAAAAAAAATTGCTTTTGAACATCAAGCTTGAAATATTATCACTTATTGTCAAACTTTTTCAACCAAGTCAAAATGTCAAATGCAAATATTTGTTTTCATTTTTTTCTAAGGGGAGTTTCATAAATTAACTTTGGTTTTCTATGTCTCTAGTGCTTGAACATGCTTAAAATGGCTCTTTGGTCTTAGAGCTATTGGTATTTTCTAACTTCATGGTCTATGATATGCATACTAAGAATTTCTTTCACTATATGGTTTCCTTGATCTATTGACTACACTTAAATTTGTTCACTTGTCATTTCTCTTTCTTTATGTTCAATACAAAGAGCTAGAAGAGACAAATAATCTTTCTTACCTTCATCTCTCTAAGCACGTGATAGAAATCAATTATAAACTTGAGAAAAGGTTAGAGGAGAATATTGCATTCTTAAATTAATCTCCCTTAAGACCTTTACATACACACGGGGCATTCTTAAATTAATCTCCATGGAAAAAAATTTCATAAAACTAAAGATTCCATAGTGTTGAAACATAAAATCCAAGATCTCATTTATGATGGGATTGTTGATACCTCTAATGACTCATGTGTCACAAGATCATGCTGATGAACCTATGTCAAGTGATGATTTCCTTGACACCTTCACTTCTTATAACACTAATGAACCTCCTAAAGTGTCAAAGCTTTCAAAAATGCCTCCACCAAACAAAGAACCTAATTCTTTCCATATAGACCATGCGTACCCTCAAGGGCTACAACTAAAAGAAAATCAAGCTAACCATGTGTACCCTATTTTACTTTCTCATCCACTCATAGCCTTCATATCCAACTTCATATCATGTCATTATGCATGTGCTATCTTGATTATTGGCTTTAATTTCTTATCCTACATGCTATCTTCTTTCATGGATTTCATGGCTTATCCCAAATGTGCTTCATACAACTTTTCAATATGAAAGTCTTTTAAAACATTATACAATATTATGACTCTTTATGCTTTCAAATGCTATGATTGGTTGCAAAATGGAAGAAATCAAGTATTCTAATTGTTCATCCGTACTTTCTAAATTTTTCTTATTTGATTAGTTTGATAAAAATAGTTTTAATAATCATAATGTCAGCTTTATGTCAAATAAGGAAAAAACCAAATTTGTAATAAGATATCCGCATGCAATTATCTTTCATATAGTTATAAATGCTCTAAAAATTGTCATTATAGCCTTGTATCACATGAAAATATGATTTGGAAGAACTTGTTCAATATCTTCCTCTTATAATTCCTTACAAAGAACCTACCAAAATACAAAAACCATATAGAAAAAATTACACATTTTACATCATAATACATCATAAATTTTAGAGATTCTCCCCAATACCACCCCCCTCCAACTCTTCATGATGTACCTACATTCCAATATCATAAAAAAATTACTAACTTATTGTATTAAACAAGATAATCATCAATTCATTAAATCATTATGAAGAAAATAACATAAGAAGTATATATACCTAGTCGAGTATTCCAATAGGGCCCTCTCTCTATTTTAGGGTCTCCAATAGGGCTTCATGATCAACATTAGCAATAGTAAAAAGTTCTTTTACTTTTGGTCTTCCTTGATGCTTCAATAACTTTACATTTGTTTCTATAATAAGATGCAAATATATGAGAATTACTTTGTACTTCTGATAGTCTTCGAATGCAGGAATTCCATTCCTTCTAAGCAAGTATGTCCGTAGCCATGTTCCAGCAATAACCACTGAACCAGTAGGATACATGAATCCATCATCATCTGTGATCAGTTGTGCAAGTTTTTGTTTGCCTCTTACACAATGTGCTAACCAATAATCAGATTTCTCATCATTCCCCTGTGGTGGAACCAATGCAAAGACATGTCCTGGTTGAAGTAGATCTGATAGATGGTTATGCTCAAGTGAACTTTCCATGTCATCATTTTTGATAGAGGGTATGATAGACAATGGAGTAAGATAATGTGGAGCCCATGTGTCCACCCACTCACTTGACTCACAATGATCCCAATCACACTGAAAAAAAGTACGACAAAAACAAGCTAGTTGTCATGTCCAAATGGTCCTTGTACTAGAATTAGAGCTCCGAAATGAATGCATTTTTTATGAGTCTCTCACTATAGCACAATCTGATCTATCACCTATGGAACCTTCCTCAACCAACCAAAATAACCTACGTACCACTAAATCAAGAGTCATCCCCTGTGATAATGCTAAACTACACCAATCAAGAATGCTATGAGTATCAAGAAGCTCTGTTGTTGAAATCTTCAGTTGCTCCTTAACTAGAGCTCTCTTCACACATGCCCTTGCTCCATCATGTTCCCCTTTTCCATGGCCGAACTCAAAAAAACTTCAAATATGAGGCACCCCTCTCTCTACGTGCATCCTACACAACCAATAAAACATGCGAGCATTCTTGAATTGACCTGTACAGTTATCTGACCAAATGATATGTCTATTCATAGCAATTGCGTGCTCATGTAAGAAATCAAAAAAATTCTCAAAACAATGTTGCACAAACTCGTGAGAGTGAGATCTATCATCAATCATATAAAAATGATACTCTCTAATAATCTTTCGATTATCTTCCACACTATCAGGGGTGTGTCTATATGTTATGTGAACAAAAATTGCAATCTGAATGAAGTTGTAATACTGAGATTGTATCTCATTTTGAGGTTGCAATGTGTAGTTCTCAGCAAAAATCAACTACTAATATAATAGTGCCAATGGGAAAAGTCTCCTTACACATTCTAAATTGTTGATCCAACCACTCAAACCTATGACTATGTCTTGCATACTTGTAAAAAAGATTTTCCTTAAAATCTGAAATAAAATTAGCCACACTGATATCTTTTCAAACCAATTCACATCTAGAGCTCTCACTCCCACTCTTCAATGTGTATTTCACCGTTTCATATACCTTTTTTTTTAGTATTGTCTTTCCAAGATCTTGTTCACACCCCTCATCGAAACATGTGTCAAACTTGGATAAGCCACCACATTCTGAACACTTCTCATTTAAGCAAGCATTTCTATAAAAGGAACAACCATCAACTCTATGACATAAGAGTTGATTTAGCAAGTCTCTTGATGATTTTGGAAGCCCACTAGCCCCACAATCCTCGAACATTTCTTTACTATGCAAAGTAGAATAGATGGAGCGTAATAGTTCATGGTGCATAGAAAACTCAACATGATATTTGCAACATGTATTTTGAATTTTGAGTGGCACACAATAAAATGGCTTCAAAGATTCAAAAGCCCTTTGTGATATATGAAGACTTGGATGACTCTCTCTAAATTGTTTGAACAACATAGTTTGACTTACTTCTAAATGTTGTTTAGGATGTGGCATGCAATCTATGATGCCAATTCTCAACTTTAAGACGTCTTTAGCATTGGGTGATACTCATGAGTTAGAGTGCCAAAATTTTGTAATTTCTTCCTTCACATCGTCGGAGAGCTTCTTATCAAAACATGGAAGTCTCCTACCAAATGCCCATGTTTCATTTTGAAGAGGATCATCAATTTTCTTTCGTCGACTAAGTGCTCTTCTCAAAGTAGTATGATTTAGATTCAAATCAACACAAGTTTGTCTCATATATCTACCCTTTCTCAAATGATGACTTACCAAAGAGGTTGTAATGACCCTTCGAGAAGCTCTATTATCCTTCTCTCTGCTATTTTTCCCAATGCTATTGAGAGCACTAAAAAGATTCTTCACGATAATGGCATTTCTTTCCAACTTTTTATTGACACGAATCTTCAATTTGGAAAGCATAGATCTCATCTTTTGCATCTTTAATAAGTGCATGAAAAGCTGACATTTCTCTACCACTGTCTTGTTGTAGAAAAACATCTGATATAGTCTTGAAGCCCATAACCAAATGGTTCTTTATGATTTTTTTCCTTCCAAACTAGCAATAATCATTTCATCAATTTCAATTATCCATTTTGGTGTTTTAGAACCTTCATGCCGATTATAATTAGGAGATATGTAACGTTCTTGTCCATTAGGTTCCTGTGCATTGTCATCTTCGACATGGTCAATTATGCAATTTGAATTATGACTTGGTGGCATTTCTTCTTCAAAATTTTCATTCTCCAAATTTTCAATTTTGACGTTATCATTTTCAATAGGTACATTTTCATTCCCCAACTGTACATATTCATTATCTGATTCTATGATTTCACCTTCGATTAATTCATCGTCAACTTGACTGATATTGAGCATACCTTGTCTTTTTCTTCGGTGTTCGATTTTGTCCCTTTCTCTATATGTCGCAATGTCTTCATTGGATATCTTCCTTTTGCGTTTATTCTTTCGATGACTGCTACTCCCCATTCAGATGACAAATTCGAACACCTAAGGTTATATTTTTGAATTTTTTTTGATTAGTTGGGCCCCAAAATGCGACTTTTTTCAAAACCTGTGAAAAAAAAAGAGGAAAAGTGATGTTGTCAGGTCTGCAGGGACAAGAAATTATTGGAAATTGGTGCCAGTAAAATCGGATATCCGATTTGAAATCGAATTTTCAATTTGAAATCGGATATCCATATTGCAAAGTGAATTTTTGGAGCGAAAACTTGCTATAATTTCCCTCATTTGCCATAATTATATTAATATTATCAAAATCAAAACTTGCTATAATTTTTCGACTATGGTTTATTACTAAGCTAATAGTATAGTAGTATTAATATATAATAGTATTAATAGTATAATAGTATTAATATAAAGTATCAATAGTATTAATATATAATAGTATTAATATATAGTAATATTAATATATAGCATTAATATAGCTATAGTATCAATACTATTATATCGATAATAGTATTAATATTATTACTATAGATATAATAGTGTAAATATTTAGTGTTTATTTATATTATTATTATTATGCTACAATATAGTATTAACATTTATTATTATTATAGCTATAATAGTATTATTATTATTACTATAGATATGATAATATTAATATTTAATGTTTATTTATATTATTATTACTATTATCAAAAAATAGTATAAATACTATATATATTTTCTTTCATTTTTTAACCCATATACATACGAACGATTTGAATATGTCCGTAGGGGTCCTAAGACCCCTAGGGACATATGTCGTCGTTTAATTGGTCAAAGAGGGTCGTAGGTCACCCTATGACCCCCTTTGACCCATATGGCCCATTCGAATATGTCCCTAGGACCCTTAGGGACATATGTCGTCGTTTAATGGGTCAAAGGGAGTCATAGGGCAGCCTATGACCTCCTTTGACCCATATGAATGATTCGAATATGTTCTTAGGGGTCTTAGGACCCCTAAGGACATATGTCGTCGTTTAATGGGTCAAAGGGTGTCATAGGTCACCCTATGACCCCCTTTGACCCATATGAATGATTCAAATATTTCCCTAGGGGTTATAGAACCACTAAAGACATATGTCATCGTTTAATGGGTCTAAGAGGGTCATAGGTCACCCTATGAACCCCCTTTGAACCATATGAATGATTCAAATATGTCACTAGGGGTCCTAGGACCCTTAGGGACATATGTCATCATTTAATGGGTCAAAGGGTGTCATAGGTCACCCTATGACCCCCTTTGACCCATATGAACGATTCAAATATGTCTTTAGGGGTTATAGGACCCCTAGAGACATATGTCATCATTTAATGGGTCAAAGGAGGTCATAGGTCACCCTATGACCCCCTTTGACCCATACGAACAATTCAAATATGTCCCTAAGGGTTCTAGGACCCCTAGAGACATATGTCATCGTTTAATGAGTCAAAAGGGGTCATAGGTCACCCTATGACCCCCTTTGACCCATATGAACAATTCGAATATGTCCCTAGGGGTTCTAAGACCCTTAGAGACATATGTCATTGTTTAGTGGGTCAAAGGGGGTCATAGGTCACCCTATGACCCCCTTTGACCCATATGACCCATTCAAATATGTTCCTAGGGGTCCAAGGACCTCTAGTGACATATGTCATCGTTTAATGAGTCAAAGGGGGCCATAGGTCACCCTATGACCCACTTTGATTGATATGAATGATTCGAATATATCTTTAGGGGTCCTAAGACCCCTAGGGACATATGTTGTCGTTTAATGGGTCAAAAGGGGTCATAGGGTGACCTATGACCCCCTTTGACCCATATGAACAATTCGAATATGTCCCTAAGGGTTATAGGACCCCTAGAGACATATGTCATTGTTTAATAGGTCAAAGGGGGTCGTAGGTCACCCTATGACCCCCTTTGACCCATATGACGTATTTTAATATGTTCCTAGGGGTTCGAGCACTCCTAGCGACATATGTCATCATTTAATGGCTCAAAGGGTGTCATAAAGCACCCTATGAATCCCTTTGACCCATATGAATGATTCAAATATGTCCCTAGGGGTTATAGGACCCCTAGAGACATATGTCATTGTTTGATGGGTCAAAGGGGGTCATAGGTCACTCTATGACCCCCTTTGACCCATATGAATTATTCAGATATGTTCGAATGGGTCTTAGGACCCCTAGGGATATATGTCATCATTTAATGGGTCAAAGGATGTCATAAGGCACCCTATGACCCCCTATGACCCATATGAATGATTCAAATATGACCATACAAGTCTTAGGACCCCTAGGGACATATGTCATCGTTTAATGGGTCAAAGGACCTATGACTCCCTCTGACCCATATGGCCCATTCAAATATGTCCCTAGGACCCTTATGGACATACGTCATCGTTTAATGGGTCAAAGGGGGTCATAGGGCACCCTATGACCCCCTTTGACCCATATGAACAATTCAAATATGTCTTTAGGGGTACCACGACCCCTAAGGACATATGTCATCGTTTAATGGGTCAAAGGGTGTCATAGGTCACCCTATGGCCCCCTTTGACTTATATGAATGATTCAAATATGTCCCTAGGGGTTATAGGACCCCTAGAGACATATGTCATCGTTTAATGGGTCAAAGGGGGTCATAGGTCACCCTATGACCCCCTTTGACCCATACGAATGATTCGAATATGTTCCTAGGGGTCTTAGGACCCCTGGAGACATATGTCGTCATTTAATGGGTCAAAGGGTGTCATAGGTCACCCTATAACCTCCTTTGACCCATATGAACGATTTGAATATGTCTCTAGGGGTTATAGGACCCCTAGGGACATATGTCATCACTTAATGGGTGAAACGACATCATAGGTCACCCTGTGACCCCCTTTGACCCATATGAACGATTCAAATATGTCCCTATGGATCATAGGACCCCTATGGACATATGTCATCATTTAATGCATCAAAGGGTGTCATAAGGCACCCTATGACTCCCTTTGACCCATATGAACGATTCAAATATGTCCCTAGGGGTTATAGGACCCCTAGAGACATATATGGTCATTTAATGGGTCAAAGGGTGACCTATGACCCCCTTTGACCCATATGAAAAATTGGAATATATCCCTAGGGGTTTTAGGACCCCTAGAGACATATGTCATTGTTTAATGGGTCAAAGCGGTCATAGGTCACCCTATGACCCCCTTTGACCCATATGACCCATTCAAATATGTTCCTAGGGGTCCGAGGACCCCTAGCGACATATGTTGTCATTTAATAGAAAAAAGAGGGTCATAGGTCACCCTAGGACCCCCTTTGACCCATATTACCCATTCAAATATGTCCCTAGGAGTTCTAGGACCCCTAGAGACATATGTTATCATTTAATAAGTCAAAGAGAGTCGTAGGTCACCCTATGACCCCCTTTGACCCATATTACCCATTCGAATATGTCCTTAGGGGTCATAAAACCCCTAAGGACATATGTCGTCGTTTAATGGGTCAAAGGGGGTCATAGGTCACCCTATGACCCCCTTTGACCCTTATGAACGATTCAAATATGGCCCTATGGGTCCTAGGACCCCTAGGGACATATGTCATCGTTTAATGGGTTAAAGGGTGTCATAAGGCACCATATGACCCCCTTTGACCCATATGAACAATTCGAATATATCCCTAGGGGTCCTAGGACCCCTAGGGACATATGTCATCATTTAATGGGTCAAAAAGTGTCATAGGTCACCCTATGACCCCCTTTGACCCATATGAACGATTCAAATAGGTCCCTAGGGGTTATAGGACCCCTAGAGACATATGTCATTGTTTAATGGGTCAAAGGGGGTCATAAGTCATCCTATGACCCCCTTTGACCCATATGAACAATTCGAATATGTCCCTAGAGGTTCTAGGACCCTTAGAGACATATGTCATCATTTAATGCGTCAAAGGGTGTCATAGGTCACCCTATGACCCCCTTTGACCCATATGACCCATTCGAATATGTTCCTAAGGGTTCGAGGACCTCTAGTGACATATGTGATCATTTAATGGGTCAAAGGGGGTCATAGGTCACCCTATGACCCCCTTTGACCCATATGAATGATTCGACTGTATCCCTAGGGGACATATGTCATCGTTTAATCAGTCAAAGGGGGTCATAGGTCACCCTATTATCCCCTTTGACCCATATGAACAATTCAAATATTTCCCTAGGGGTTATAGGACCCCTAGAGACATATGTCATCATTTAATGGGTCAAAGGGACCTATGACCCCCTTTGACCCATATGACCCATTCGAATATGTTCTTAGGGGTCCGAGGACCTCTGGCGACATATATCATCATTTAATGGGTCAAAGGGGGTCATAGGTCACCCTATGACTCTTTTTGACCCATATGAACAATTCAAATATATCCCTAAGTGTCCTAGGACCCCTAGGGATATATGTCATCATTTAATGGGTCAAAGGGTGTCATAGGTCACCCTATGACCCTCTTTGACCCATATGAACGATTTGAATATGTTCCTAGGGGTTATAAGATGCCTAAAGACATATGTCACTGTTTAATGGGTCAAAGGGGGTCATAAGTCACCCTATGACCCCCTTTGACCCATATGAACAATTCGAATATGTCCCTAGAGGTTCTAAGACCCCTAGAGACATATGTCATCGTTTAATGGGTCAAAAGAGGTCATAGGTCACCCTATGACCCCCGTTGACCCATATGACCCATTTGAATATGTTCCTAGGGATCTGAGGACCCCTAGCAACATATGTCATCGTTTAATAGGTCAAAGAGGGTCATAGGTCACCCTATGACCCCCTTTGACCCATATTACCCATTGAATATGTCCCTAGTTGTTCTAGGACCCCTAGAGACATATGTTGTCATTTAATGGGTCAAATAGAGTCATAGGTCACCCTATGACCCTCTTTGACCCGTATGACCCATTCAAATATGTTCCTAGGGGTCCGAGGACCCCTAGCGACATATGTTGCCATTTAATGGGTCAAAGAGAGTCATAGGTCACCCTATGACCCCCTTTGACCCATATTACCCATTTGAATATGTCCCTAGGGTTCTAGGACCCCTAGAGACTTTTTTTGTCGTTTAATGGGTCAAAGAGAGTCATAGGTCACCCTATGAGCCCCTTTGACCCATATTACCCATTCAAATATGTCCCTTGTAATGCCACACAAGGCATAACCGAAAGAATCTAAAAACAAAATACAATTCCATAAATGCAATATTTTTTATTTATTAAATCAACTTATTACTACCATAGTACAATGATTGAGCCACGCTCAATCTAAAATCCTCAAAATGAAAGATGATATCATCCAAGTACATTTCTACTATAATGTGAATACACATAGAGTTTAGTACAATAATGAAGTACAACATCTTTTCTTTAACACTAATGTCCATCATATGGACTCTACAAGATACAATTTCTGCTATAAGAAGTAACTTTAGTATTCATCCTTAAGCTAAATGTTAATCAACTTGAAGCACCTGTAAATACACATAGAAGTACAACACAACACAAAGAAGGGGGCTCAGTACATACTGAATAGAAAAGCGTAATCCACCTGCATACACATTAAACTTGAACATATACATAATCATAATGCAGATGTCTGATTCACTTAACATTGTGTAGTTCCATGATAAATATGCAAGAAGTAACATTTACTTAACAATGCAAAATTAAACTCACACTAAGAATAACCCATAAATGAATCATATATATACTGAGGTGTCATCGTTATGGCTCTAAGATTCTGCATCCATGTATGGTATGCCCAAAGTCAACACATAATGGGAATCTCTATTATACTTGTCAATGACAGAATACTGATATTCCTTTTCTCTGTACTTAACCATATAGGTTAAATCATAGGTAAGGCCAATTATCTTTTTTTATGTAATTCACCCACCGAGTTTATTTTAAAGTTATCACTGAATTAATTAACTGAACAAAGTAAAACAAATTCAGCCACCTCGATATACGTTCATCACAGCTATCCTTAAAATACACATCAAACAAAATTACAAGAGAATGTACATGCAACAGATCTAACATCAGTTTACAACATGATAATACATCCTTTAATCCATTTGTAATTCATCTTATTCTGCCAAGTTTCAAGGAAAATATAGATAATCATAATAATAGAAACGTAACCTACAACATTAAGATCATGCAAATACAATTAAACTGTTATCTCAGTTTAACGGTACTTACCTAATCTTAAAACCATACAATTAACTTCCTGCTGTCATAATAACCTACATCTAACTTCGAAATGACCAAAGTAACCAATCAAAATTCCTATGATATTCTTGCTTAAAATGAGATATCATTAAACATACATATAAAATCTATCCCATTACTTGAAACAACTTTCATTTCTATCTATAATCTAAAATACATCCTCAGTCCAACTTTTCATTAAGAAAAATCTTTAATTTAATATTGAAAAGAAAGAAAAACATCATTATAAAAATAGTTTCATTTCATATTCAAATGATTTTTACACGACTAATATTTCATATCCATTTAGCACAGTATAAAATGGTATTAATATATCCCCTTCCAATCTAACTTCATTAATAGAATATCACATACTACACCTTATATTAATTTCCCCACAGCATTCATATAACAACTGTTTAATTTAATAGAAATGTTTTCAAACATATATAACTAGATTAATAGTGCTAAACAATCATTTATCTTAAATCCAAACTCAAAAAAATTAAGTTCAACTTTATTCAAACACATAAGATATCTACAGTCTCTATGACAAACAGAACTCGAAATGTCTACTCAAAACAAAGTATATGTTCAAACGATAGACGGCTATTTCTCTAGTTCAATACAGTTTAACACTAACTGTGATAGATTTAAGTTATCAAAAAAAAACTTAGCTATGTATTAAGACTGTACACAAACCATTTACTAGATTATCCATCTCACGAAAAAAAAAAATCATTAACTACTTTATTCGCAGTCATCATACAATTTGAAACTAATCACGTTTAATAATTAAACATCAGGTAATGAATCTTGAAGTCCTAATAACCTATATCCTACCGATAATAAGTAACTTTGCTGTTGCAAAAATGTTTACTACTTACTACAAGTTTCCACCTAACTGTTTGTCAAAATGTCTCGACTGACATCAAAATAGAAAATTACTAAATTCCTAAACTTCAAATGATCACTCAATACAGATGACACGTAATTCAAACTCCAAAATAATTCCACGGCATCGAATAATGTCAGTCAAATGAATTCACATTAACACTATGATAGCAACCACCGAAAATAGCTAAATTCGAGTTTCATGCCATATATTTTGACGACTATTTGATCAAATGACTATCACAAATTTATGTTGTGGTTCGACCATTAAACTACGTTTTAGGGTTCAACTATTCAAATGCCATTAAAACCACAAAGTAACAAACTCACTAGATTCAAACTTAACAGAAACCGACACCCACAACCCAAGAACATTAACACAATACAATACAATACAATACACCTCCCAGGCGCAACATAGAATCTGAAAATATCAACACCCTCACACCCAAATCTAAATAGAAACATAACTTAACAACAAATTTTTGAGTTTAGCATATACTTTATAGTTTGATGTCGAAGTCAACCATATATCATCTATTACATCTACTAAAAACTTAAACACCTTGAACTCAGCTCTATGAAAGCCGCAACCTTAACATTACACATTTCCACAGCATAAACCAACATTCTACTGCAAATAACATTTTCAAATACCGACATCCAAGTATGCAAATAAACACAACTCGACAACTTCACTGTCGAACTCTGCTTACACCCACACCTGGGTGTTGATATAAAACCTCATACAATAGATTTTAACATACAAAAACTAAAAATCCAAACATAACAGGAATAAGATAGGGTTTAAGAGAGAGGCCCCCTACCTCAAAACTCAGTTGATGGAGAAAAACGTTCAACTCAAGCTCCAAAATACAGCTCGACTCCAAAGCCCCAAACTGAACAAAATCTCCACAATGCAAATAACAATAGAATCCAAATTTCCAACCGCAATAAAACTCCCACTGAGTTTCCTTTTTGCTCGATTACATATTCAAGAATATCCTTCCAACTGAAACCCCTCATTTTGCCAGAAACCCAACAACAACACACAAGTGTAACTCGAAACAGAGGAAAAAGGCCCAAATTCAGGTCGTTAGCATCGAAATCCATTTTTTAAGCCATAGTGGTCGACATTCCTTCAAGGATAATAAAGTCTCAATAAAAGAGCAATTAATAAATCTGCAACTCCCAAAGAGTTGTGCATATAGCTTTCCTTATAGCCTAAAAACAATAAACATATTTTACCGATTCAAAGCATGCGAAATCCTCTAGGGTTTTAGGGTAAATGACATATATATAATAAATGCATAACATAATCACCTCTAATGTTTATTGCCATAGTATTTAAACATTGCAAGCTCCCAAAACCATTACTCCACACTAGAATTTATGTAAATATATGTGTGAATATCTCATACCTATATTTATATGAATTTTACGTGTGACTTATCAAATTATCCCTTTATATAAATATATTCACAAGTCAAGAACTTAACGGCATGAAATGAATTTCTCAAAAATAATAAAGATAGCAATATACCTGAGAAATTCCTAATAATACTAGAACGCATTTGTCATACATGTACCAGATATGTTTACTTTCCATCAATAAGATAAAGATCAACATCTACGTAAACATATACATAGTTACATAAAAACACAAAAGAGTTTTACAAACATCCTTTTAACATTATACTCACAATCTAATATATCTGTAGAAGAATATGAAAATCAAATGTACCAATACATAAGTTATACCAAATCAACATGAAAGATACCAATTCTGATTTTCACAAGCATAGCCATAACTAGAAATCCTACAATTACAATCCTGTAACAAGAATTTCATGAAAACAATACTAATGAAAACATAACTTAGTTCAAAGATCAAGTGATCTATTTCAAAATCAACACTACAACTAAAACTGATTAGCTGTAAACCCAAGAATAGTCCAATTGCAATACAAAAGCAGTATCCAAAATAAAGGTCTCTCATAAAACCAAAACTAACCTATCTGATCATAAACAAAGCAGTGTTCAGAATATAAAATCTCCCAGCCATAGAACTTGTGTCCAAAACAACATCTATAGTAAATAAAGAAAAACAGGAAGAAGTAGGGTCAGGCATGACATCCTTCCCCACTAGGGTTCGACTTTCTCCTGGAAGTCAACAAAAAAATGCGAATGAGTTGTTCTCATCTTCTCCATGTCCTCCCAGGTAGCAGATGTTTCATCATTGGGGTCCCATAGGACTTTTACCTACCTTATTTCTCTTCCTCTTAAACTCATAGTTCTACTTTGCATGATCTGCACTGGTTCCAGCATGATTTGACCATCCAAAATTTGCAAATTTTTTCAGTCAAGCATGTGAGCAATATCAGGGATATACTTATACAAAATTGAAACATGAAATACATTATGAATGCGAGAAAGACTCGGTGGCAAGGCAAGTTTGTAGGCAACAGGTCCAATCTATTCCAAAATTTCAAACGGGCCTACAAATCGTGGTGCTAACTTGGATCCTTTTCCAAAGCAAAAAGGAATTTTACGCGGTCTAACCTGGAGAAACACTTTATCACCTACTACGAATTGACGGTCAATCCTATGCTTATCAGCATACTTCTTTTGTCTATCTTGAGCAGTAATAAGGTTTTCTCTGATCCTCTTAACCTGCTGCTCCAACTCTAGCAACATATCAGGTCCTAGAAGAGTCCTGTCCTCCAAACTGTCCCAGCTAAGAGGTGTCCTACAAGGTCTACCATGATGCAGAGCCACACCTTGGAAAACTCAGGAGGAATCAATCACTCAATTGAGTTGCTTCAAGGGGCATCTACAACCTTCAGGATCACACACAATATATTATAACCACCCATTGTGATTTGAACCAACTGTTCTTATCATTATTATTATTATGAAAACACAACCAGAGATACCTTAGACTCAACTCATAAGACTCCTATAACCATCCACTAGATTCAAAACTTTGAAAATAAATCCCCCCAAAAATTTCTTCTTGCTGCCTCCAGAAAGACCTACACTCAGACATGAATAAATTTTGAACCAGAAATGATTTACTCAATCCAACCATTGAGATTTGGTGTAACTAGGTTTCAAACAACATATAAAATTTTTAGAGAGATCCAACAGTTCAAACCCAAGATATTGACCATGCATTAGAGTACATTTTTTTGCAAAACATTGCTTCTTGTTGTCTCTAGATAAGCCTGCACTCAGACATGAATAACTCTTGAACCAAATCAAAACTCTTCAATCGCTCTAGTGACAATGGGCATAATTAGGCCTATAATAACATATCCAAAGCTCATGAAAATCCAACGGTGCATTTGGGAGATATTACCCATGCACTGAGACTAATTTTTTGCAAACATACCAAATTCGACCCAAAACTAAATTTTTTTTTAATCTTCTGCAAACTATCAACTTGTTTCCAGTGAAAAGATAAGAAAAATCCGTTCAAAACTCAGACCATCGAAAACTTGCACCAAGACAAAATAAAAAACATTCCATATCTCTCCAAATTCGATTCATGTCTTACATAGCCGACTAGCTCTTTTTTTAAAACTAACTCTCTTTTTCTAACTAAAGGATGTGAAATGTTTTCTTCTTATTTAGAAAAGAAGAACGTCTTCTATCCAAAAAAAGGATAAGAATCTAAAACATTTTTTCTACCAATATTAGACAGTCATTTTCTAAATCAAAAATATTCCAAAAACTGCCTACTACCTATTATTGGATTCTAAAAATCATTAAACACTCCACCTATGAACTAAAAAAAACTATTCTAATTTAAGATCCACACACTTGGTCCTAGGTGGCTATATCTTGAGAGCTTATCGAACTGCTACTCTAGGTATGCCACCACATGTAGGATGTTATTACAAACTTCAAAAACTAAAAGCATTTAAAACATAACATTAAATTTCCTATTACATTTTCAACAATGTTGCCTCCTGTAGCGTTTCTCTTCTTTGCCACTGCAGCATACCATACAATGCTTGAAATGGTGCCATAGCTATGGAACTATGATATCCATTATTATACGTGAACTACCAAGTGCAGATATTCCTCCCATTTATTCTATCTATCCATTGTGTACATCCTAAGCATGTCTTCCAGAATCTGGTTGACATGTTCAGTTTGTCCGTCCATCTCAGGGTGATAGGCTAAACTGAAATTCAGCTGAGTACCTAACTCTCACTGCAAGGATTTCCAAAGAGATGAAGTAAACACTAGATCCCTGTCAGAAATAATCTTTTTAGGAATTCCGTGTAACTTAACTATCTATTCCATATAAACTTTGGCAACTATTGCTACATTATAGGATGACCTAATAGGAATAAAATGAGTAGCCTTCAAAAAATAGTCCACTACCACCATAATAGCATCATGCCTTCGAGCTATCATAGGTAATCCAGTAATAAAATCTATCGAAATGGTGTCCCATTTCCATTTTGGAATGCTATGTGGCTGCAATAAACCTGCAGTAAGCTGATGTTCAACCTTAACTTGCTAACGTTCCAAGCATCGAGCCACAAAATCTGCTATGTCTCTCTTCATTCCAGGCCAATAGTAATGTTGCTTAAGGTCAACATGCATTTTCTTGACTCCTGGATGAGCCAAATATGGTGCTTTGTGGGCCTCAATCATAACCAAATTTCTCAGTTCACCCATCTTTGGAACGTACACACTCCCTCTATACAATAGTAAGCCTTCAGGATTCACCAAATACCCCTCAAAATGTCCTTCCAATACACTACCACTATCAATAACCGCCTTAACATCCTGAAACCAACGATCTGCAGAAAGATTTTGTAAGATCCTATCCTTAAGATCCACAGTTAAGATCAAAGAAGATAGTTCATGTCACCTTCTACTAAGAGCATCAGTAACCACATTCTCCTTCCCTTGCTCATATTTAATCTCGAAGTCATATTCACATAGGAATTCCATCCATCTTTGTTGTCTAGCATTGAGGTTTGGTTGCGTGAAAGGATACTAAAGACTTCGATGATCAGAATGTAACTCAAAACGTTGACCCAGAAGAAAATGTCACCACTTGGTCAAAGCATGCATAATCGCAGCAAGTTCAAGATCATGAGTAGGGTAATTCACCTCACGACTCTTTAGTTTTCTAGACTCATAAGCTATGACACGTCCCTCTTGCATCAAAACTGCCCCTATGCCATCTAATGATGCATCAGTGCAAACCACAAACTCCTTAGTTGAATTAGGGACTACTAGAACTGGTGCACTGGTCAAACATTCCTTAAGTTTCTGAAATGCTGCCTCACACTCATTTGTCCACACAAATTTCTTCCCTTTTCTCTGAAGAGATCTGATAGGATGCGCTATACTGGAGAAATTTAATACAAATCTATGGTAATAGCTTGCTAAGACCATGAAACTTTGAACCTTGGATACATTCATAGGTGCTGGCCAATCAACAATAGCCCAAATTTTGGATGGATCTACTAAAATTCCATCTCTTGAAATGATATGTCCTAAGTAGGAAATCTCTGATTTGAAGAATTCACACTTCTCAATATTGGCATACAATCTGTTCCTACGAAGGCATTCCAAAACCTGCTCTATATGCTGCTCATGCTCCTCAACAGAGTTAGAATACACCAAAATATCATCCACAAATACCACTACAAACTTATCTAGGTAAGTCCTAAATACACCATTCATTAAGCTCATGAATACAGAAGGTGCATTAGTTAACCCAAAAGGTACCACTGTGAACTCGTAGTGTCCATACCTGGTGTGAAAAGTTGTCTTATGGATATCAGCTTCCTGGATTCTAAGTTGATGATACCCAAATTTCAAATCAATCTTCAAAAAGATTCAAGCAGCCTTGACTTGGTCAAACAAGTCATCAATTCTAGGCAAAGGATACCTGTTCTTAATTGTGACCTTGTTTAACTGCCTATAATTGATACAAAGTCTTAAGAAACCATCTTTCTTCTTGACAAAGATCACTGGAGCACCCCAAGGAAAAATACTAGGACGAATCAAACCTTTTTCCAAAAGCTCTTCCAACTGAAATTTAAGTTTGACTAGCTCTTGAGCTATCATTCTATATGGAATCTTGGAAATTGGTTCCATTCCTAGCACTAAATCGATTCGAAAATCAATTTCTCTCTTCGGAGGTATGCCAAGAATCTCCTCAACAAAAACATCTAGAAATTTTTGCAAAACTGGATGATCGAGAGAAGAACTCTTAACTACGAAATCTTCTAAGTTGTTTACCGAAATGGGAAAAAAACTATAGCCTTCCAAGTGATATCCAAACTTCATTTCAATGAGCTTTGCTTGCTCCAAAGATTCCTGCATAGTCAATAGTTTGAAAGTTCTCACTTCCTCCCAGATCTTGGGCATAAGACCTCTGATGAAGTGTTGTATCATGGCCTTATCATTTTCAGCCCACCAAAAAAAATTCTTAAGCTCGTAGAACCTACGTTCATAAGCTTCCACTGTAGAGCCAGACTGCATACTCTGAAAGAACTCCTCAGCACGAGCCTGATGCCAATACTCTGACATGAATCTCTCCTTGAAATGCTCAACAAAGAGCTCCCATGTGACCAAAGAGATATAAATGCCAAGCTTTTCCAACACCTGTTCCCACCACTAGGAACCAAATCTTCTCAAATGTATAACTGTCCATCTGACCTTCACGTTACTCAGGTAACGGTGTAAGACAAAACATCGCTCAATATTCAGCAGCCAAGCTTCTATCATTGTACCCTATTTCATACCATAGAACAAAGGTCCTTTCATCTTGGAAAGGTCTTTGAGCTAAGCTCTTGCCATTAGATCTTCCTCTACAAGAAGGTTAATGCCCTGCACAAGAGGTCTCCTATCATTTGCTCCCCCACCAGGAATCTAGTTATTAGCCTCAATAGTATCAAGATGTTCCATTATCCTCTAAAGTACCATAGCTTGGACAACTAGGTTATCATGGTTGTTTCCAAACCCAGCATTCTGATCAAACTGATCATTCCCAACATCATTATGGTAACTAGGACCTCTAACACGGCCCCTGCCCCTGCCTCTGCCTCTACCTTTGCCAGCAAATTTATCCTCAGGAATGCCGCATCCACGAGTTCCTCGAGTGATGGGAGGCATGATAGCAACCTAAAAACAAAAATCTATTAATAACACATCGATGACGAGTTAAACCCTATAACCCAAGAGTCTTGGTTATTCTAAACTGGCTCTGATACCAAATGTAATGCCACACAAGACATAACCGAAAGAATCTAAAAACAAAATACAATTCCATAAATGCAATATTTTTTATTTATTAAATCAACTTATTACTACCATAGTACAAAGATTGAGCCACACTCAATCTGAAATCCTCAAAATGAAAGATGACATCATCCAAGTACATTTCTACTATAATGTGAATACACATAGAGTTTAGTACAATAATGAAGTACAACATCTTTTCTTTAACACTAATGTCCATCATATGGACTCTACAAGATACAATTTTTGCTATAAGAATTAACTTTAGTATTCATCCTTAAGCTAAATGTTAATCAACTGGAAGCACTTGTAAATTCACACAGAAGTACAACACAACACAAAGAAGGGGGCTCAGTACATACTAAATAGAAAAGCGTAATCCACCTGCATACACATTAAACTTAAACATATACATAATCATAATGCAGATGTCTGATTCACTTAACATTGTGTAGTTCCATGATTAATATGCAAGAAGTAACATTTACTTAACAATGAAAAATTAAACTCGCACTAAGAATAATCCGTAAATCAATCATATATATACTGAGGTGTCATCGTTATGGCTCTAAGATTCTGCATCCATGTATGGTATGCCCAAAGTCAACACATAATGGAAATCTCTATTATACTTGTCAATGACAGAATAGAGATATGCGTTTTCTCTGTACTTAACCATATAGGTTAAATCATAGGTAAGGCCAATTATCTTTTTTTATGTAATTCACCCACCCAATTTATTTTAAAGTTATCACTAAATTAATTAACTGAACAAAGTAAAACAAATTCAGCCACCTCGATATACATTCATCACAACTATCCTTAAAATACACATCAAACCAAAATTACAAGAGAATGTACATGCAACAGATCTAACATCAGTTTACAACATGATAATACATCCTTTAATCCATTTGTAATTCATCTTATTCTGCCAAGTTTCAAGGAAAATATAGATAATCATAACAACATAAACGTAACCTACAACATTAAGATCATGCAAATACAATTAAACTGTTATCTCAGTTTAATGGTACTTACCTAATCTTAAAACCATACAATTAACTTCCTGCTGTCATAATCACGTACAGCTAACTTCGAAATGACCAAAGTAACCAATCAAAATTCCTATGATATTCTTGCTTAAAATGAGATATCATTAAACATACATATAAAATCTATCCCATTACTTGAAACAACTTTCATTTCTATCTATAATCTAAAATACATCCTCAGTCCAACTTTTCATTAAGAAAAATCTTTAATTTAATATTGAAAAGAAAGAAAAACATCATTATAAAAATAATTTCATTTCATATTCAAATGATTTTTACACGACTCATATTTCATATCCATTCAGCACAGTATAAAATGGAATTAATATATCCCCTGCCAATCTAACTTCATTAACAGAATATCACATACTGCACCTTATATTAATTTCTCCACAGCATTCATATAACAACTGTTTAGTTTAATAAAAATGTTTTCAAATATATATAACTGGATTAATAGTACTAAACAATCATTTATCTTAAATCCAAACTCAAAAAAATTAAGTTCAACTTTATTCAAACACATAAGATATCTGCAGTCTCTATGACAAACAGAACTTGAAATGTCTACTCAAAACAAAGTATACATTCACACGATATACGACTATTCCTCTGGTTCAATACAGTTTAACACTAACTGTGATAGATTTAAGTTATCAAAACAAAACTTAGCTATGTATTAAGACTGTACACAAACCGTTTACTGGATTATCCATCTCACCAAAAACAAATAATCATTAACTACTTTATTCACAGTCATCATACAGTTTGAAACTAATCACCTTTAATAATTAAACATCAGCTAATGAATCTTGAAGTCCTAATAACCTATTTCCTACCGATAATAAGTAACTTTGCTATTGCAAAAACGTTTACTACTTACTACAAGTTTCCACCTAACTATTTGTCAAAATGTCTCGACTAACATCAAAACAGAAAATTACTAAATTCCCAAACTTCAAATGATCACTCAATATAGATGACATGTAATTCAAACTCCAAAATAATTCCACGGCGTCGACTGATGTCAGTCAAATGAACTCATATTAACACTATGATAACAACCACCGAAATCAGCTAAATTCAAGTTTCATGTCATATATTTTGACGACTATTTGATCAAATGACTGTCACAAATTTATGTTGTGGTTCAACCATTAAACTATGTTTTAGGGTTCAACTATTCAAACACCATGAAAATGACAAAGTAACGAACTCACTGGATTCGAACTTAACAGAAACTGACACCCACAACCCAATCACATTACCGCAATACAATACAATACAATACACCTCCCAGGCGCAACACAGAATCTGAAAATATCAACACCCTCACACCTAACTCTAAATAGAAAGATAACTTAACAACAAATTTTTGAGTCGAGCATATACTTTATAGTTTGATGTCGAAGTCAACCATATATCATCTAATACATCTACTGAAAACTTAAACACCCTGAACTCGGTTCTATGAAAGCTGCAACCTTAACATTACGCATTTCCACAGCATAAACCAACATTCTACTGCAAATAATGTTTTCAAATACCCACATCCAAGTATGCAAATAAACACAACTCGACAGCTTCACTGTTGAACTCTGCTTACGCCCACACTTGGGTGTTGATATAAAACCTCATACAACAGATTTTAACATACAAAAACTACAAATCCAAACATAACAGGAATAAGATAGGGTTTAAGAGAGAGGCCCCCTACCTACAAACTCAGTAGATAGAGAAAAATGTTCAACTCAAGCTCCACAATATAGCTCGACTCCAAAGCCCCAAACTGAACAAAATCTCCACAATGCAAATAAAAATACAATCCAAATTTCCAACCGCAATAAAACTCCCACTAAGTTTCCTTTTTGCTCGATTACATATTCAAGAATATCCTTCCAACTGAAACCCCTCATTTTGCCGGAAACCCAGCAACAACACACAAGTGTAACTCAAAACAGAGGAAAAAGGCCCAAATTCAGGTCATTAGCATCGAAATCCATTTTTCAAACAACAATGGCCGACATTCCTTCAAGGATAATAAAGCCTCAATAAAAGAGCAATTAATAAATCTGTAACTCCCAAAGAGTTGTGCATATTAATTTCCTTATAGCCTCTGCCATTTTGGCCACATAAAACAATAAACATATTCTACCTATTCAAAGCATGCGAAACCCTCTAGGGTTTTAGGGTAAATGGTTTTTATTCAAATATATATATAATAAATGCATAACACAATCACCTCCAATGTTTATTGACATAGTATTTAAACATTGCAAGCTCCCAAAACCATTACTCCACACTAGAATTTATGTAAATATATGTGCAAATATCTCATACCTATATTTATATGAATTTTGTGTGACTTATCAAATTATGTGACTTATCAAATTATCCCTTTATATAAATCTATTCACAAGTCAAGAACTTAAAGGCATGAAATGAATTTCTCAAAAATAATAAAGATAGCAATATACCTGAGAAATTCCTAATAATACCAGAATGCATTTGTCATACATGTACCAGATATGTTTACTTTCCATCAATAAGATAAAGATTAACATCTACGTAAGCATATACATAGTTACATAAAAACAAAAAAGAGTTTTACAAACATCCTTTTAACATTATGCTCACAATCTAATATATCTGTAGAAGAATATAAAAATCAAATGTACCAACACATAAGTTATACCAGATCAACATGAAAGATACCAATTCTGATTTTCACAATCATAGCCATAACTAGAAATCCTATAGTTACAATCCTGTAACAAGAATTTCTTGAAAACATCAATACTAATCAAAACCTAATTCAGTTTAGAGATCAAGTGATGTATTTCAAAATCAACACTACAACTAAAACTGATCAGCTATAAACCCAAGAATAGTCCAATTGCAATACAAAAGTAGTATCCAAAATAAATGTATCTCATAAAATCAAAACTAACCTATTTGATCATAAACAAAACAATGTTCAGAATATAAAATCTCCTAGCCACAAAACTTGTGTCCAAAACAACTTCTATAGTAAATAAATGAAAATAGGAAGAAGTAGGGTCAGGCATGACATCCCTAGGGGACCTAGAACCCCTAGGGACATATTTCATCATTTAATGGGTCAAAGGGGGCCTTTGCCCCATATGAACGATTCAAATATGTACTTATGGGTCCTAGGACCCCTAGGGACATATGTCATCGTATAATGGGTATATCAAGATGATTGTCCTTGGTATGCTTATGTGATTTTTATGCTATCTAATTGTAATAATGGATTCAACTATTTATAATGAAACCTTGTTCATATATTTATGATGGTTTTTACTTATGGGAACTTATGTATGTGTTTCTAGTAGTGATGTTTGGGAACCTATAAGAACTTGGTTGTTGAGTTAATATAGAATATTCATATATTTAATCAATGAGATATATCAAAATATTTAATGTTAGAAGAATTGAAAATGAAATGTCTGTGCTTCAATGTTTTGTTAAAAATAGAATAAAATTTATTCCACTTTTACTTTTATTAGTTATGTGATCTCTTAGGTTCCCTGTCAAGGGGATACAAGGAAGAATTACTCTCTAGATTTCCTAGATTACTGGATGGATTTCTTGTAATATTATGGATATTGAAATTGAGACTTATGATGCCTTTGATTCTTTAGGTGTAGATAGGCCACAAAACTTACAAGCAAGTTAAATTTACTAGTCTATGTCTACATAGGTGTAGTGCACGCATGCCAAAAAAGGGTGTAGCGTGCAAGTGCCACCACCTAGATGCACTCAAAGGGCACTGTGCGGGTGCTATCTATGGACCGTCGCATGGGCATTTTAAAGCAAAAGTGCTGCATAGAAGTAGTGCGCATATGCCTAATAGGGGCGCTGCATGCAGGAAGGAAGGGTTGGTTCACCATGCTCCCCTCAATGAGTCAATTGAAAGAATGAAGGAAAGAGATAGGGGGGAAGGGTTTTATAACCTCTCCTCCTTGCATGCACCAAACAAAACTGTGATCTGTGCCTCAATGTGCGTGCGTAGGGATGAGGGGAGGATTTTTTATTTTTTATTTTTTTGAAATTTGCATTTCAAATTTTTCTATTTTCTAATTTTTTTTGTTTTTTGACTTTTCTTTTCTATTTTTTTTGGTTTTTTTCAATTTTTGTGTTTTTTTCTTGTTTTTTTGTTTTTGACTCTACAATTCAAACATTTAACTACATTTTCTTCTCCTGACTCTCGAACTATGAGTCCGAGAGTCAAAAAAAGTAGGGGGTCCCCATTCTTGGCAAGGAATGGGGTATGTGTTGTGGACACCACAACAAAAAGCCCTGAAAAAGGGAAGAAATGACCAAGGCATTTCTTTATTAGCAAACATTCCTCCAACGTGTCTCAAACACCAACTAGACTTTGGATATCTCTAGCATCTTTTGGATGACTAATATCAAAACTTGAAACCTTCAAACTCAGTGTGTGTGTTTGTCTATTCATTCCCTTTGATGTGTCAGGATGCGATCAATCAAAGTTTTCTGACAACTCGAAACAATCTTCCACTCCTCATAGCTCTTTCATTCAGAATCTCTAGGAAGGCTTTTATCAATCAATTACTTGACCAGATGAAAGAATCAGTTTGAAGATTCTTGGAGGGATGCCATGTTCTTTTAAATTTTTGGCTTTTGAATAATCGCTCCATGTTGTTCAAAATGTTACTTTTGATGGAACAATACTTTGAATACAAGATACTGTAGACACCTAAATTTGATTACACTATTTTAGTAATCCTATTTAGTTATCTAAAAAGGGATTATTAATTAAATTTCTATTTAATTAATCCTTTGTCATCCCCTAGTTGATTAATTTAATTAATCATCTATAGTCCTAATTGATAAGTCAAATAATCTATTATTTATCAATTAAATTCTTTTCTCCTATATAATTCCAAAAATCCCCATTTATTAAATAAATCTATTTGATAAATGAAATCCTCAAATTCAAAAACCCCTAACCTATCTCTAATCCTCCATTTAGCCTAATCCACCCCATCCACCCATACTAACCAAGCTTAGCCACTAACTCATCCACCCTCATTAATGCCATCCACTTGTACATCTCTAACATCCCTAATCTAATCCTAAACCCAAGCCTAATCCAGCCACTAATGTTGTCACATTCCCTAAACAAGTTTAAGACTTTCCTAAACCAAATCAAAGTCTCTCCTCAAAAATCCCAACCACCAAGTCATGAGTGCTCTTACAAACCATAAAAGACTCTTACAAGCCCACTCATGACTCTTACATCCATCTTCCACACTCTTCCCTCTTCCACACTCATTCCTCTTACACCTCTCTTACATACTCAACCCCACTCATCATGCCCTTAACCAACCCTTTACCCTACCCTCTCACACTCATCCTCCTTGTGACAAGTGTCACCTTCCCATTGGTGCTAAACAAGCACAATCCATGTGCTCTCCTTTGAGTGCATCCTAGCCCTCCTTAAGCCTTCATCCATCCTTGCATCTAAGCCCTCCATCCCTCTACCCCTTGGCCTATAAATTGAATCCCATCCCAAGCCATTTCATCAACAGTCTTGAAGCTAAAGTTACCATGCTATTTTGAGAACCAAAGCCATACCCATACCCTTATAATGCCAAATTGAGAGCTCACAAAGCTACCAATTTGCTATTATCCATCTCCACCATTGAAGCAACTTTGAGCATTTGAGCATATATCCACATCAAAGGACACATCTACAAAATCAAGGAAGCATGGAGTGTTTCCTTTTTTGGGTTTGCATTCCTTAATTTTTTCTTTTTTCTAATCTCATATGTGAATATAGTTTTAGTTTGTGAATGTTTTCTTTAATGTTAATGTTCTTTGCACACTAAGATTCTTGTTCTACAGATACCTTGTTTTAAGAATGTATCTTTTTCCATTTCTAGATCTTTAGAATCCTTCAAACTTAACACCATATTTTGGCTCTTTTTTTTTTCCTTTTTCTTTTTCCTATATCCTAACTACGCTTAGACTGTATAGTTAGAACATTAGTGTCATTTCTTAGATTTGATCTCTTGTGAACATCCCTTGCATTCCACTTTTAAAACTTTTGAGAAAACTCTCACGCCAAATCAATGATCTTAGTAACCTTTGAACTAGTTGAAATTTGGATCATCTCTCACCATCTTTGACTTTAAATCAACAACACCTAAAATCAAATATTTAAATTTGCAAAGTGTTGAGAACTTGGTGGTCTAGGCCTCTAATTTCCAAATTGAGAGTCCCCTATTTCCACAAGAAATATATGTTTCTTGGTTGGTATAAGACACACAATCATCCAAATTTTTTGACAAAGAAATACCTCTTCCTGAAATGAGAACCAAGAAGTGGTTAGTGAAATCTTAAGAGAAAACCTCAAGTGCACCTTACCCTCAGGACTGAAACAACTTTGAAAGTAAACACACAACTGAAAGGAAACATGCAACATGAAAGAAAACACACTCATAGAAATAAAATCTAAACTAAATGTGAAAATAAAATCTAACTATTTTATTTTTGTTTTTTGTCTTTTAGGCATCAAAATAATGCTTCAAAAACTATCCATTTATGGAAAAGGGAAGAAATTCCCCTTGTAAGGAATTGAGCCTAAAAGTATTTTCTCCCAGAATTTCTGTGATTTGATAAGGGCCTATCCACAAGCGTTGAAATGGGGTATGCCTACTCAGCTTTTCTTTCACCTTATCCCAGAGTAGAATAAGGTTGAAAATCCAGAATGATTTGATCATGTCCCTCTTGTTGAACCATCTTTTCACAACAGCTTGATGTTTAGCTATGTGCTTGAATGCAACTATTCATTTTTCATCCATATCTAAAAGATTCATCAATCTAATTTGTACTTTTTCAGCATCTTTAGCATACCCACTCATGGATTTCAAAATGGGAATTCTAAGGTTAAGTGGGAATACTAGTTCTTGCCCGTAAACAAGAAAATATAGAGAAGTCCCCAAGGCATTCTTTTACTCTTAGTCGATATGTCCATAGGGCATATTTTAGTTGTGTATGCCAATCCCTAGGATTCTCCTTTAGCAATCATTTTATTACTTAGACCAAGTTCTTGTTTGTAGATTCTGCTACCCCATTTCCTTGCAGGTAGTAGATAAAATGTCCATTCGTTCAAGAATGAAGACATAAATGCAGACCCATTATCACAAACAAGGGCTAAAGGCATTCCAAATTTGGTAACAATGTGTTCTTCTAGAAAGTTAGTCACCACCTTAGTAGTGCAATTCTTGAATGTCTCTGCCTCCATCCATTGTGTACAATAATTTGTAGTTGTAAGGATGAATGCATGGGCAGTTGATGAGGGTGGATTGAATGGACCTATGAAATCCAGTCCCCACTTTGTGAAGGGGCATACCTTGTACACCAGTTGTAGTGGCATTGCTGGGTGCCTCTCTTTGTTAGCATCGGTTTGACATATATGGAAAGAACACACATGCTCAAAAGTATCCTTGAATATTGAGGGCCAAAAATAACCCAATCTTAAAATCATGTGAGCTATTGCTTCTACTGAACCATGTCCTATACCATACTTGTCATGATAATGTTCCAAGACATCTTTAGCTTCTTCTCGTATAAGCATTTCAGATAAATCCCTTCATAGTTCCTTTTATACAACTTGTTATCAAGTAACATGTAAGACTCACATTTCATCTTAAGTCCCCTACGTTGTGAACTATTCATCCATGTAGGGGCATTGGTCTTGTAAGAGATAATAAATAATGTCTTGGTACCACAAATCTATCACCACTCCTTGGTTAATATCAACTTGTGATACAACCATCTTCTTTTGATCATCTTCATCTATCTCATCATCAAACTTGAATTCCTTTTCATTTCCCTCTTGGTTATTAACTATCATTTTTGACAACCTGGACCTCTGACTAATCTCATAGATTGAATTTTGAGATCCAATTCTTGAAGTATGGTCATTCGCTTTCCTCTCCCTTCACCAAGTTCATTTTGCATCAAAAGTGTCTTTACTGATGGATTAGGTACAATTGCATACACCTTAATTCTAAGTATGTAGTGACGAAACTTCTTTACTGCCTTGATTAACACAAAGGACTATTTATCAAGGTTTGAATATTTCAACTCTACATTCTTCAAAGGAAAACTCATAAAAGTAATTGGTCTCTCATCTTCCTTCTCTCTTTTTTGTGTTAGGCTCCCTACGCAAGAGTGTTTGGAAGCAAAGGAATAGATATTGAAAGGTAACTCATAATCTGGACTCACCAAAATTGGGGCTGTTGAAATGGCAACATTGATATATTCAAATGACTTCTTTATCTTAGGCACCCATTTCTTCTTAGCCCCTTTCTTGAGTAATTCATTAAGGGGATGAACTATCTCTTCAAATCCACTTATGAATATTCATACAAAGTTTATCTTTTCGAAGAAAGACTTTAATTCCTTCTGACTGTGTGGAGGTGCTAACTTCAAAATAAACTCAACTCTATCCAGACCAATGGAGATTCTAGCCTCAGAAATAACATGTGCCAGGAGCTTTCCTTTAGTAACACCAAATGAACATTTCTTTGGATTGAGAGATATGTCATATTTACGACATCTATTGAATACCTACGTTAGATCAGCAATATGGGTACTTCGATCTTTTGAAAAGATATTCAAGTCATCCATGTAGATAACTATACACCTGTTAATTAACCCTTTGAAAGCTTCATCCATTGCACATTGAAATGTAGCTCTTGCATTAATTAGTCCAAAAGGCATCCTTCTGTAGGAAAAAGTTCCCCACTTCATTGTGAAAGCCGTCTTTAGCCTATCTTCTTTGTCAACCATCACTTGATTATATCCTGAGTAACCATCCAAGAATGATATCATTTTTGAATTATTGACAATTTTCAAAACCTCATCTAGTGAGGGTAAAGGATAATTGTCTTTTTGGGATGCTAATTTCAAGTTGCTAAAGTAAACACAAAGATGAATCTCTCCTATCTTCTTCTGCACAAAAACCAAATTGGCCACCCATGTGGAAGGGCAAACAGGAAATATGATCTTAGCATCTAATAACTTCTTTACTTCTTTCATGATCAGTGGTTCAATGAGAGGATTTACTAGTCTTTGTCTTTGTTGGAATAGCTTTGCATCAAGCTTTAGTGGGATGTCATATGTGATAATCTTGGGATCATAAGTCTTTAGCTCTTCATAGCTCTAGGCAATGGCATCCTTATACTCAGTGAGTAATTTGAGCATGTCATCCCTTTCTTGTGAGTTGCAAGCTTTTCCTATCTGTATCATTCTTGGTTCTTCATTAGTACCCAAATTGTATGAGTCACATTCTTCGATTCCCTTTTCTTGGGTTTCCTTTCTATTAAGTGTTGATTCATCATGGTCAAAGATACATTCAAGTTCAACCATTCCCTTTGGAATAGTGTTAGTTTTTAAATTCAAAATATCATCATCATCTTCAAGTTTTTCATCTTTAGGTCTATCATCTAGTGTATCATCAATTTCTTGGTCCTCAAAATGGTGAGTACACATGATAAAATCAAGTATATGTTGATCATCTTGAAAGACTTGAAAGTTTGTGATATTATCACGGATGGATGGAACAATGACCAATTCTATTGAAAATCTTTTCAACTTGGTTCTCTCAACTGGTTTCAATGCACTAGCTAAGATAGAAAGAGCATCTGCTACCATGTTCTTTCTTCTTGGAATGGACTTGAAGTTTAAGGCCTCAAAGTCATCCAATATGTCCCATACTATTTCTCTGTAAGAAAGTAATCTTTTGTCATTGCAAGAATTTACAGATTTTACTTGTCATATGACCAATTGGGAATCCCCTTCAATTTTAAGAGCTATGATTCCTTTCTCCAGTGCAAAGAGGAGTCCTCAAATTATCACCTCATATTTTGAACCATTGTTAGTACATCTAAATTGCAATTGATATGCAACATAGAAAGACCTACCTTTTAGGTTGATTAATTTGACACCTACACCAGTTCCCATCTTGCACCTAGAACCATTTATAACTGGCACATAAATCTCTCACTTTATAACTGGCACATAAATCTCTAATAGATTGTAAATTTTTGCATTGAATATGATAAATATACATCTTGTTACTGTCCTTTTAATGAATTAGATCCTGGAAGAGTTGATTGATGCATATGTCTTATAGTACAGAAGAATGATCATATATCCATATATTGGAAGAAGAATAACCATAGGTATGTCCAATGTATATTGGTGTATGAATACAAATGTACTTCTTCTCTCAGAACAATTCTCTATATCTTACTTATGTTTATAGCTGAGCTGTGATTGCAATTAAGTGCTCTCATTCATATCTTCTAGTCACCACAGATGATGTTTACACTGCTCTAGGATTAGCCTGTACATATCTCTAATTGCTGGTTGTACTTCTTCCTTTCCACTGATTGGATACTTCCCTCAAACACAATGTGTATTGCTAGCTTCTTAATTGTTGCTTATGATCAACCAGTCCATGAAGATAATAATTGATGACTTTAATATTGACCCCAAATTTTGCGTGCTAATTTGTATTGTGGTTGTTGATGTGTGCGTCCCTTTATGACTTACTTTGAGGTAGTGCTAACTGAGTTTCTTGCCTTGCATATGTCCTCGATATGATATTTTGTGACTCATACTATAGTCTGCAAACTTGTCTTTTCCAATCAAATGCAAATGTCTATATGGACCAACTAGAACATCAGAAATATACAAGGAATATGCCAATGCTTGAATGTGCGGATCTGACAAGTGGAGAAATTTTTTAGTTGAGTTCCCATGAAAGCCTCAATTTATTGTTTGAGATAACAATGATCTTGTTACCCATGAGTTTATGGGTGGTTTGAAGATTGTCTATGTCATTGGTGCTGGGAAGTTTCTCATTTTTTATTATTTCTCTTGAAGTGCATTCAATTGTGTTTGGTAATACAATTGCAAACATAATGACCATTTTTTTATGCACAAATTCTTGGAGATCATATTGGCATGTGAATGCATCTTCTGTAGCAAATATTTGTGTTTTTTAGGATTACCAATGTTGAATTTACCATTCAAACTTTACTAAATTATTGTGAAGGCATCATAATTTTAGTTGTCCTTTTTTTCTATTGTCTCTCAATATGCATATGTTCCACACAAACATAAACATGTGTTACTCCGTCAAAAGTCAAGGGAAGTAGGCATAGGGAGAATTTAGTGTCTATGATTAATGGACTGCCTGTGGTTATGTATCAATCGACAAATGAGATCGAATTAGTGTGTGAAGAATAAAATCCATGGTGGATACTAGAAAAGTTCTGAATCTCAAATTTCGACATTGTAAATTGGTAAATACTCACATGTATCTTCTAAGATACATTGGTAAAATTGGTAAATACTCACATGTAAATTGGTAAATACTCACAAAATGAAAACAGACACATACTTTTCTAAGAGAGGCATCAGTGGAATGTATGTAAGGAAGGTGGACACCATCTCATCAACGTCCAGTGTAAATTAGAACAATTTTCTTTTTTAAGGAAAACATAATAATTTTGAATTTTCTAATCCTAAGAGCCTAGGTCATCACTGCAGAGTTAAAACCTCTAAATCATTGAAAGGCCATAGAGAAGAATATATGTACTGACTATTTTAAAGCTATTTTGTCATCAGAAACTAGCTGAAACCTAACCCGCTTTGCCAAAAAGTATAAATCTTGCTTTTTCCTCTATTTTTCTAGATGGAACATTATATGTTATATTATGTTCACTTTTTAATCTTCATAATAAATTACAATAAATTAATGATTTCTAAAAAAATTGTTATTCTTTTTATTGGAAAATCCACTTTTGAGCAGCAGGTGCATAATTACATTTTTGCAGATTACATAAGATGGCAGCACGTCTGCAGGGTTTTTTGAATAAAGGTTCTTTGCAATGCTACACTTCAACCTTAAGGGTGATTTCCAAATAATGTTTCACACATTGTTTCTATTCTTAATATGTTCATTTCCTTAATACTTTCCTTTATTCCTAATCTGATGGATAGCTTCTTGTTTTGCTTTTTTTTTTTCATCATTTGACCTGCATATTAAAGAATTAGCAACAAATGTTAGGGGTATTTAAATCTTACATATTCTTCAAGAGAATTTCATATTTGACTTCTTAATCTTTACTTAGTTGTGGAGTAAGTATCACTTTTTCTCAATGTATAAATAATTTTAAAGGGTGCCTGCACACTTCCTATAGTTTCATCATAATTTAGAAGTAGGTGACTTATATGCTGCATCTGAGGTCTCGCTGCTGGCAGATTATTTTATTTTGTATTTTTTATGTAAGGCATGGTTGCAACTTTGACAAATGAAAGTGCAACTAGTAAACCGGTCTATTTTGCCCATTGCACCTGAGAAATGATATTTTTAACGAATATGCTTCCGAAACAACCTAAAAATTGGCTATTTTTTTGTTGGCTGATACATATGTTACATTATTCAAGGGATGTATTGCATGGTATGAGAAGAGTCTAAACTAAGTTGCCGGTTCGTGGTTTGGTTCTGAGTTCGGGTTTGAGAACCAGTTCACTGGTTCGACAAAATTTTGTAAAGGGGTTTGGGTTCGTTTGGGTTCGTTAGTACAAAAATATGTAAAAATTATATATATATATATATATATATATATATATATATATATATATATATATATATATATACATTTTTATGAAGCATGAGTTAAAATTAGAATGTAGCATAGTACCATAAACACATTTAAAACTTTAAAATAGCACAAAAAATAACATATCAATGTATCATGGTGAGCATACCATCATATAGTAACATAATTCAATCAACTTCAACATTTAAGATGAAAGATTCAAAACATTTAAAATATCAAGTTCAAGTGTCATTGTTTCACGTTCAATGTTTAACAGTAACTAATAGAATGAAAATCTATTAAAATTCTGAATTTCTAGTTCTAAGTTCTTCATTCTTCATCTTCATCTTCTTCATATTCATCTTCTTCTTCTTCTTCATCTTCTTCTTCATCTCCTCCTTCTTCGCCTACGCTATTAATTGCACCAAGGCCAATGGGATCAGCAGCAGAATCAACAATGGTATTGGCATCAAAGTTATCAAAATCATCAATTGTAAGTGCAGCAGTGGAAGCATCCAAGTCCGCAATCTCTGCATCTACATCCCACTTCTTTGTCTCCCCTTCTTTGTATTCTTGACTCTTGTGTGAAAGAAGGCGCAAGTTGTTATGCACAAATACCAGGTTCTCAGCTTTTTTTTATTGCAACCTATTGTGCTTCACCGAGTGGATGAAAGAATAGGTGCTCCAATTTCTTTCTAATGCAGAAGAACTAGCAATCTATAAAGACAACATAGGGTAGGCAATTAAAAAGGAATTAATTCAATCTTATTAAAAAATTATTTTGAAGATAAAGTGAGCTAATTTAAAAATAAATAAAACTTACTTGTGATATAACTTTGATTGCAAGGGGCTTCAATGTTCGAAATTTTTGGCCATGGAGGTACCACCAACCATGAGCATGCTTCTTGAACCGATGACGAAGAGAATCATTACTTAGACCTATAGCATTGACAAATGCTATGAACTCATCCATGATTACATCTCTTATATCATCATCAGGAAATATTCTTCTAAATGTTGCCTGGTACCCGTCAGACACTTCCATATCTCTGTATGGTGGCAACCTTCCTGGTAGATCACAATATTGTGAGCTATAGTATTTGGGGGTCAAGGCATAGGCAAGAAAATGTAATGGAGTGGTCATTTTGTTCCATCTTTCATCAATAATTTTTTGCACTTGTTTGAAAAAGGTCTCTTGCGGATCTTGCTCCTTCTCATTTATAACTTGCCTGATCTTCTCAATCATTGAGTCTATGCCATCATAGATCTCTCCAAGGCAAGGCCTATCCATGTTAGTGTACCTAAGCATGCTCATAATGGGCTCAGTGATCTTAAGCAGATATTCCACACGTTCCCACCATGAGTCAGCTAATAGCCTATCCTTTATTTTGTTTGCCCTTTCAGTGTTCTTTTGCTTCCATACACCCCAATTATTGCTGATTACCATACCTTAAAGTGCATCTTTCACTTGCACAAGTCGTCTTAAGATGATTATATGTGATGCAAAACAGGTCTCAGCAACCTGTGACATAAATTAGAGCACAAAACAACTATTAGATACATATTTTAGAAAACTAAGAAAAGTATACACATTGGCAATTGCACAAGTAAAATATGAAAAATCAGAAATTGTCAAATATTAAAAATTAAATTACTAATTTGAGTTCAAGTTCATTTACCTTCAATAGCTCCAATTTTGAGTAGTTCTTGAAAAGAGATTGAGTCATGTGGTGGTTTGTGACAAACATTTGTATGTCCTCAGCCTCTTCATACACTGTTTTGATCCACTCAATTTGGTTCCCAATCTTTTGTAGCATAAGATTGAGTGAATGGACTGCACAAGGTGTCCAAAAGATATGTGGATATCGTGATTCAACCAACAAACCTGTTGCTCTACAATTCTTTGCGTTGTCCGTTATGACTTGGACAACGTTTCTTGCACCCACTTGTTCAATGGCCTCAATTAAGATATCAGCAATAAATGGCCCATCTTTTACTTTGCCCTCACAATCCACCGCTTTCAGAAACATTGCCCCTTTAGGGGACACCGCAAGGACATTGATCAAGGGATGGTTCCTAGAATCCTTCCAGCCATCTGAAATAATTGTCACCCCTGTCTCAACCCATGAGTCCCTTATGGGCTTCAATTGATTTTCAACCCGTTGGACCTCATCATCCAACGAGGTGGTGTGCACTTTTTCATAACTGGGGCCACAATACACTTTTGGAGCTTCATTGGCACCCCTCAACATGTCCTTCCAAAACAGAGAGCGGACAACATTAAAAGACAACCCATTTGCATAGAGGCATCTTCCCACCTTAGTGTCAGCAATATCCCGAGCCTTGTTTTGAAAAGAAGTTTCTATTGGCCCCTTTCTTTTGTGTACAATGGGGACAGATTTAGTGTCGGTGTCCATTGTAGTATTGAAGAAGGGATGGTCTTGTACAATAACATCTGAGGGGGGCTGCATTCCCTTACCTTTTTTACTTTTATTGCTACTACTACCGAGTTCTATTGCCCTGTGTCCTTCTCTCTCTTCTACTGCCTCATGCTCTTCAATATATTTTAACATGGTGTGATTTGGTATAGGGACACCATTTTGGCCAGGGCATTTCTTGACTCCTCTTCCAGTATAACCACATAGATGGCCTACCACACGATAATAAGAACTATTTCTTTCTACATCACATCCTCGACATCTCCAACGAAATGCACCACCTCTTGGAATGGGTTTTATAATGTCTACATACTTCCATAGAGGAGAATCAGAGTTGGTTTCCATTCTTTGTTCGGTGTTGCCTATTGATGAAGAGGTAGATTACATTACTTTCGAACCTTTCCCTATGGCAATAAATTACTAATTAGATATATGTTCATAATCTATATGCAAGAAAATGACAAATTTTGAAATAATGGAAAAGATTCAAGAACTTAGAACATATGAAGATTGAAAGAGAAATGAAAAAAAAAAATGGAAAAACTAGAACAAAACATAGTAAATGGAATAAGATCTTACCTCTTGGTCCTTTTCCAGCCATTGCAAGTTTGCAAATGTGTATAAACGATGCACAAACACTTCAAGAACACCAACAAGTCAATCTTCAAACTCCTCCTTACACAACCGGATGCTTGCTCAAAAAATTATGTGCTCTCCTTCAAGGCAAAACAACCTATTTAGAAACAACAAATGACTATGAGAGAGCAAAAAACCAATTCATAACACCTTTTTAGGGTACATAGACCCAAAAAATTATTTAAAAATGCAAATAAATAAGTTAAATTTTGCGTCCGTGGGCGGGTTCTTGGCTGGGTTCGAACCTGGTTCGATTTTCCCAGCTTGGTCCGCCTCGATTTGGACCAGGATTCAAAAATTGAACCCTGGGCGAACCGTGGTCACACCGGACCCGAATCTTGAACCGGTTCGAACCAGTTTGAGGTCCGGAGGGGGGGGAGGGGTACCTGTGTAACTTAGTGTTAGACAAAAGGGAATTGAGGCTGGAAATGGGTGAGAACCTCAAAGGCAAGGAAATGATGCAGGTAATAATATTATGGCTTTTCATAGGTTCTAAAGTAATCTCCTCTGTTCTTACTTCCAATAGAAAATGATTGACCTCTTCAATACTAGATGCCTGCTCAAAATATTTACACCAATATTCCCTGTGCATTTATTTCTTCCATGGACCATCAAGAGACTATATAATTGACCCTCCATATGTAGAATATAAGCAAAAATGTCTGGAAATTGACAATGTCTACAAGTTTTTTACAGAAATTGAAAATGTTGGAATTCTCTGTCTCAACAAAATAATAATATATTTTTCACTAAATCATCATGCACCACAAACCACATCCACTATCTAGTCCACCCAACCGTCCAACCATCCATCCCACTCATCTGCCTACTTTAGTTTAATATTATTGTTTGTGCAGGTTGTTTTAAACTACAATGATTCACAGATTTTGGCCAAGGGGAGTTTCTTCATGGAGGATCTAGATATCAATGATACCAAACTGGTGCAGAGCAACTGGATTTTGGGATCAAACTAAATTTTATCTTCGAGGGAATTTTTCTATCAATTGAATGTTGTTGTTTACGTATTATGTTATATCTAGGGTTTCAGATTCAGAGAAAGAATGAGGATGTTCTTTGAGATAAAGCGTCATATGATAGTTCATTAAGATGTAGTGTCATCTATAGGAAAATGGATGTTCTTTTCTTATTGTGGGGAAGAAGTACGGGCACCAGATTTCAGCGACATAAGATTCAAATACATGAGGATAGGTAAGTGGATTCATTTGCTGCAGACCATAAATATGTGTTTTTTTTAAATTTTCATGATTCTGATTTGCCAATAAATTTGTATGGTTTTGGTAAATGTGTGTAGGGCATAGTAAATGATAACATTAAGCCAGTGGGCTTGGATTATAGAGAGAGCTTGTCTTATAAACATTGTGATGCATTGACATCTACCATTGCAGGTTGCTCTACTATTCCCTTCTTCTACAAATGCACCAAATACTCCTTAACGCTTAGAGTCTATTGTATGGAAAAAGTACACTTCTTGCAGTAGGATGGCTTCTATGGAACACTTCATACTTAGGGGGTCCTTAATACTTGTTTATAGTGAAAGTTGAACACTCAAACTGAATAATATCTAGTATTAGGTTGTTTTCTTATATGGTTTGTATTTGTACATTTTGCAGGTTGCTAAAGATGGCGATGAGAAATGGAAATCTCTCTCATAAGAGGTTTTCACCTAGGCTAAAATATGTTTAGTAGAATGTGTAATTCTGTTATCAATTATGCAAGATTTTGATGGTTTGTGTTTTTATCTTTTTGATTGGTTTTAGGAGAAGAAGAAATATATCGAGAAAGTTATTGAGTTGAAGGCAGAGTATGAGAAAGCCATGGAAAAGTATGGAAAGGTATTTAATCTCAAAAGTTGGATTGACATGATCTATATTTTAGATGTGATACCTTACTAAAACTTTTAGTATACAATTTACAGGAGGATAGTGCAGTGTCAGGGGAAGCCAATGATCAAGAGATGGTTAGTTTGACTATTTATTTGGTTAAAGTTTATAAAAGGGCTGAAATGATTGTGTTGTAGGATGGTGAGGCAAATGGATTTGAAGCATAGGAAAGTGAACGTGATGACTCAAATTTCACATTATATGAGTTTTTGCATAATAAAGTGATGACAAATTACCCACACATGTACTTTCTTAAGCTTGGTAATTCTCAAATCTGTATTTTAGCACGACTCTTTGTCTTTCTGTTGAGTTTTTTTTGTTTCCTACTATTAATATTTTTCTTTATTTGATTTTGATATCGTATCATGTTGTTTTAATCTTCGATTGTTTTCAGTTTACAGTTATAATTTACTTTTGTTTTGTACCAATTGGTAGGGTGCTAAATTGGTCTTTTGAATAGGTTCCTTGGCACACACCTTGTGGTGGTGTATGTAATGGGGATTGTAACTTGGTATGGTATCTTTCTATTTCTAATTTGTTAAGTATAAGGATTTCTTTTAAAAGAAAAATTTTGTCTTTTTGTACATCTCCATGAAGTGATTTGGGACAAATTATTATGTCGAATAGCTGACTTCAAGTTTATGCAATGCAGGTGTTTTAATTGCTTAGTGAAGGAAATCTTTTGGGTCTAGTGGATCCAAAATTGGGAGATAATTATTGTGTAGAAGATGTTTTGAGATTTATTCAAGTGGCCCTTTTGTGCACTCAAGGAATGCGTGCATTTTTTCCAACCATAAATGAGCTTGACGCTTTCAGTGCTATTAGGGGAGGCTTCCATTGAGGATATATGTAGAACAAGCTTTGAAAATTCTAAAGAGAGATTCACTACACTTATCAAGTACAAAAGCATTTCAGACCACTAGCACTTACTTCAACTCTTATGGTTCTTCAATCACTTTTTAAAAATGTGGAGGGCTATTTGGTGGGCTCTATGGTTCTTCAATCACTTGTCAACCTTTTTTTCTCATTGCAGAAAAAATATAATCCTATTGGCTCTCTGTTGCATGCACATAAACATGGAACTGCTAGTGCTTAATTTTGTGTTCATGTTATGCTCCTTTTCCTTGTGGATTAACTCCCACATTATTTTGTAAGACAACATTGATAATAAATGCAATAAAAATGATTTTTTGATTCAAGTTAGTTTTATAATATTTTGTTGAGTGCTTTGCAAGAATAAAATATTGGGAATAATTATGGTGAATATTCGATTATTCATATTTGGAAACATTAAATTTTTAAAATAATATTAAATAATTTTAAATTTTTATTATTATGATATTTAAAAAGATATTATCTCTCTACAAACAATTGCTAGTCTACAATGAAATAACTTTTACCTTTAGATAAAAACACAAGTGAAATTGTCTCTACAAGACAATAAACACCTTAGTTTTATATTGTCTTTAAGAGACAAGAATTAAAGATGACAATTAAAGGTTTTATATCGTCTTAAAGACATTGAATTAAACACAATATTTACGACAATAAACAACTTTTATTTCATCTCAAATTAAGACCAATTTTCAAAGCAAAACTGAATGTGGACATAGTGATACAAATGGCATAGGGAAAAATTAGGTCAGCGGAGAGGAAGATGAGAAAGAGGATCCAAGATCTGGCTGAGCAAAATGTACAATTGCAAAAAGAAGTTTCATCTTGGAAGAATAGTGTGTGGATGCAAGAATAAATCTTGAAAGAAAATTCTTGTATATCCTATGATGAATCTCTCAAGCAACATGCAGAAAATCCAGAGGCATATCAATAGGAACAACAGCATAGAGAGGTAATTAATGTTATTTATTTTGCTATTTTAGGGAGTTTTCATTAACATGTTTTTGTGATCAACCATTATTCTTCATTGCTATTTTATAGTGAGGAGGTTTTCAAACAACTAAAACAAGAACTTAAGGCCAAAACTTTACTGGTCAAGCTTCTACGGGAGAAATTATGTTCCAATGTGGCTGATGTAGAACAAACTGAGGAGAAAGTTGCAACTTTTGAAAGGAGTCAAGAGGTTTTGAGGAGTAACATTGAAAGACTACAAGCTAGGCTCACTTTCTCAAACCAAAAAGAGAAAGATTTGGAGCTTCTGGTATGTGTTGTCATGCTTTCAATTGTTTATATTTAGGATGTCAAATAGTTCCTTAAATGGAAGATTAACTTACTTTTGAAGAGCATTATATTTAGTTCAGATTATGAGCACTAATGCTATGATATATTTTATCTACAGCTTGGAGGGAAGGAAAATAACATAAAATGTTTACAGACTGACTTAGAAGAATGTCAGAAAGAACTGACGTTATTAAGAGCAGAGATACCCAAAGTTTCAGAAGAAAGGAATGGATTTCAGCAAGATGCAGAACAACTTACCTTGCAAAACATTAAACTCATCGCTGAAGTTGGAACATTTAAGCTCAGAGTAAACAAACTAGATGAAGATGTATTAGTTAGGGAGGGACAGTTGTCGATTTTGCAAGAATGCCTAAGGGAAAAGTTCTTTAAAGAACTGTAGTATTGTCTGGGTTCATTCCTTTTCCACTGACATGTAATTTTCAACATTCTTGGTGGTTGTATTCTAGTTCTCACATTTGTAATATAGTTGATTTAATTTCTAAGCGAATTTAGCAAGAACTCCTTCGATATATAGTTAATCTCTATTTTAAATGTATTAATTTGAAGAAAATATTAGAGGCATTCTGAGACATTAATATTCATACTGATTATAGGAAGACTTCAAGTTTCTATAATATGTTAAAGGAAAGGTCTCTATAGCTGTATCTCTCTCTATCTATAGCTAATATTTTATTGTGCTGAGAGGCATTCTACAGTGGTATATGTGTTGAACAACCCATCTACAGAAAAGCTCACAAATGGTAAATTAAAACTAGTGCTACCCCAATTTTCTGGGATGAGTACAGCAGGGGACGAGTTTTTGGGATGACAACTTTTTTGTGCAATTTTGGGGACAGCTATATAACAATAAGGAAATCAAATTAGAATATGTAGAAAAATTTAGAGATTCATAAAGAATAGACAAATCATGCTCTTATACATAATAGAAACTTAATATATAAGAATTAGCAAAATGCATTTTTTCAAAAATCTCTTACTTTGTTACTTCAAGAGTCAAAGACAAATATCTTCTAGAAATCAAAGTCAGTGTCCCCTAGGCATACACTATCCTTGAAACTAGGCATAGGTGATCTTCCTGAATATCATTTTGCATTAGACGAGGATACACTAGACGCATGTGCAGAGGCTATAGACCCTAATGTGAGAGAGGAGGGGAATGCAGAGGCATGGACTCCTTTGGTGTCGGTACATGTATACATTTTTTCCTTATGACATATGTGATTTAAAGTTAATTTTTATAATAGAGAAATTTTAATTTTTAAGCCATACTGACTTTTACATGTATGTGATCTTCATTCATGTTTAGTTGATGACCGAGGAGGAGCTCAGACAGATGGATGATGCTACACTCTCGACCATTTCATTTGGCCTTGAGACATCTACGGTACATTATGTTGTGTTCACATTTTTTTTTTCTATTTGATATTGTAGCATATATGGTTGCTAATCTTTCTTTTATCTTGCAGATACCACCTACCCCAAGGGGACAAAGTGCGGGGGGTGAGCCAGCATGCATTGACAAAGGAAAGGTAATTAGATTTTTTCTAGTTGATTAAATATTGATGCATTCTTGTAAAATATTTGTGGTAATCTTATTTAATTACATTCTTTATTGTATATAGGCTGTGGCTACTGGCGAAGAGCCTGTATAGATTCAGCGTCCTAGATCATTAAGCATTTTCATTCGCACAGAGAGCCCCATTGTATGTATAAGTATCATTTATTTTTTATTTTTTTATTGATGCAGAGGAAAGTATGATTTTTGTTCTATACAATTTCTGTGATTTTTTCCGTACCAATAATGATTCATGTCTTGCATATGTTCATTACAACTTAAATAGGCTTATATGCACCTGTCCAACCGACCAAGTTGGTTACAAAGGTTTATTTAATCAAACAAATACCAAATTACTACTTTCCCTCCAAAACTAATATGACCATTTGAATTTGAAATTCAAATTTAAAACTATAGTTTTTATGCATTCCCCAACTTTCTAAACTATTCCATTGACTCAAAATTGGTCATATGGAATTATTAAATGCAACTGAGTATGAAACTATCCTAAGACTACCCCATATGGCTCTTTTGGCCATTTTACATCATGTTGCCCTTAGGTCCTTACTAGGACTTTTTATGACTTTTGTCTTTCAAAGTACATTATGTATTACATAATTCTATTATTGGTTTTAATATATCCCAATTAACAATCAATGATGTCTTTGATCCTCTATCTTCATCTAGTACCAAGGCTCTCTTAAATGATTTAATAGGTGCCCCTGCACCAAACACCCCACCTTCAAAGCAACTCTTGTCCCAAGAGTTAAGGGGTACTATCTTCTTTCCTCCCATCCTTCTAGAGGGATGTTTGATACTTTGCACCTACAATGTATTACCCTGCACACCTGCATACAAATCATTAGAAACAAAAAGCATTGGATCCTTGTTACCAGTCATGGTAACCTTACTGCCTGCTGATTGTAAATAGTCATGTTTTATCCTTGACAAAGACTGAGTAACTTGTTGTCTGAGGTCATGCTGACCTTGTCTCTTATCCTCCATGGATATGTTCACTTCTTTGTTGACTCTCATCACCAAAGGACACCATACTATTCCTATCATCACTCCTTTTGCTGTCACTATCTGCTTGTAAGCAAAATTATGAGTTTTGTCTTGAACAATCTCATCCTTCATAACCAAAAGAGATGGCTTTAGTGGTAGATCTGTCATATCATGTTTACTCTCCCTCTACTCCTGCAAGTCCACAAACTCTTTCTTGCCAAAACAAATACCTCTTTCCTCATCATGACCAATCAAAGGATTTAGCTTAAACTTCACACCATCTTTGTGTACTATATAAACATTTGATGAGCAAAAATGAATAGTGTTCCTTGAGGCTTGCCAAGGCCTTTCAAGGATTACATGGCAATATTGTCATTAGAATGTGATCACATATAGCTTGATCTTTTATATTCTCCTATAGAGAAATCCACTATTGCTTGCTCCCTTACAACAATATTTTGTGCATCACTGACCCAAAATGCCCTATATGGTCTATCAATAGGATACTTCTTCAATACTAGTTTATTTACCATTTCATAAGACACTAAATCATCAAAGGAACTAGAGTCTATTATCATCTTACAAATCCTACCATGGCTCATGCAATTTGTCCTGAAAATGGATGGTCTGGTCTCCTTTTGCTGCTGCATTTGTGGTCCTCTTCTCACCATCAAAGATTCTCCTTCAAGTTCAGGGTCTGCATTATCATACTTCTTTTCTTCCTCTTCTCCTTGGGTCAAGGTGACTCTCCTCTCCTCCTTCTTGAAATCCACACCTTTCTCAGGGCACTTGTAGGATTGATTGCCTACTCCTCCACATGTGAAGCATTTACTTATGAAAACACTATTACCTCTTCCACTTCCAAATCTTCCTCCCCTGAAACTTCCTCTTGTCTCAGATGTAATCTCTTTTCCTTTATCTTTGTCTTGATTGTTTGAAGTGTCAAACTAACTTCTTACACCTCTTCCTCTCATTGTTCCACCTCCTCTCTGATTTGCTTACCTCTCATTCTTTCTTTTCAACTTCTTCTCTGCCCAGATTGCCAACTGAAAACATTCTCCAAGTGTCCTTGGTACATTCAATCCTATTTCATCTTGAATATTGTACTTGAGGCCATTAATGTATCTATCCACCTTCTCATCTTCATCTTCTAGTCCTCCCCTAATACTTAGGGTATGGAATTTCTCAGTATAGGACATGACATCCATATCCCTCTGTTTCAAATTGTTCCTTCTTATCTTTAAATTTGGATTGTTAAATTAGATGGCAAGAATTGATTTCTCACCATGGTCTTCATTCTCTCCTAATTTGAAATATTATTCAATCCCCTTTTGATGCAGAGTTTGCAGCAACTACCTTCCACAAGTTAATAAATGGATGTCACAATCCAACTTAGGATTCTAGGACTTCTCACAAGTCCTCTTACCCACTCTGGGTATACTCAACCACCAAGCCAAACAAGGAAATCCCACTTCAAAAGCCTCACCAACTATCACTAGAAATGGAGACAATCATGGACATACAATTCCAACCCAAACTCATCAATTTGTTTGGTTCCACCAAACTCCCAACACACCTTTGCACTTCTAGGACTACAAACCTTGTAGCCTTCCAATTAGCTTCTTTGAACTTTTCTCTTAGTATCCCTTAATAGCATAGGGACTTCTACATAGGCCCTAACACCCTTTTTGGCACCTACTAAGAATACAAAATCTTTTGGGCTGATCTTGCTCCAGCACCCTCGAAACTGCTTCTTGGTACCTAGGCCTAGTTGATCAAGTTAGGCTAGGGCTTCAAGGAAGAATGGGAAAGGTGGGTTCCCAAGACCCAAAACACTTAAGGAAATATCCAACATAGTCAATGCATCTAACTCCAGCACTCAAACTTATCAGAAGTGCTTGCAACCATGACTGTCACCAATTACCTTGCAAAAACCAGTCAAGCACATGGGCTTGCTTGATCTAGGGCCGACTTGGAAAAATAGTTGCCCTTCTCTCTAGGCCTCCAACCTCTGGCATTATGTTTCCTAGTCTCCTAACTTTCATATCCCTCAGTTTTAGAGGGTGTCACTGGTGGGAATGCAAGTTAGGGATGCATTTGTGGAAGGGTCTAGGAAACAAGGCTTTTCAGACCAACTTCTACTAAAATGCAGATAACTTTTAAACCCCAACTCATTTTTGAGTCAAACACTAACCAAAACTTTCCTAACTCACCCCTACAACTATTTCATACACTTAGCAATCATTAAAGTTCTGTATGGATCTGTACCATCGTAATAGCCGAGCGATTACCAGTAAATTTCAAGAAAATTGATGTTTTTATTGTTTTTTCTACAAACCACCGTACACACTGATCTCCCCCTTTCAACTGAGATCACATATGACATATATAAAGGTCTACATGACTATTGGAACAACCATATAGGTGTTCCCAATGATAAAACAAACAAACAAACACTTTTTGCTAATACTATTTAGACTCTAAATACCCTATTCTAAGGCCTTTTGGTCCCATGGAGTCACTTGGTTTATAACCACACCAAAATTCTTGTGGGCCTTACATGTGCCTTTATTACAAAACATAGACCAACCTTTAAAATATGGACCAAACCTTTATTCCAACTTCCTAATCTACTTGAATCCTCGCTTTCATGGAGTGGCAAGGTGTCCGACAACATAGATACTTGTTCCCCCCTGCCACATAAGTTAGGTGCCCTGCACCACCTTTCCTCTCTCTCATTTTGAACACTAGTCCACCAAGTGAGTGATGTTCCTCTCAGTCTTGCTGTTGCTACTTTTACCTTCTTATCTTTTTCTATGTCTTCAAGATCAAAGTAGTTCTCAAGGGCCTCTATCCACCCTAGCACTTCTTCACTATCCATTTTACCCTGGTATATTTGAAAATCAATATGGTTCTTCCCACCATTACCTTGTACTACCTTAATGATTCTTATAAATCTCCTTTCTTCAGGATCATCTGTTGTCTCATGCTCTTGCCTTGCATTACCAACCTCTTCTTCTTCATGGTTCTCTCCATTTCTTCCTCTAACCTCTTCTCCTCTAGGTTCTTGCCTTTCCTTTTCTAAGGATTCTATCCTTGCAATAAGTTTCAGCCTCTCTCTTCTCATCTGTCTTTCTTCCCTCACTCTAGATGCTTCAAGTTCTATCCTCTCTCTTTTCTCTTTTGCCAACTCTTCTCTCAATTCTTCAAGTTCTCTAGCCATTTGATTTTTAGGAGGCATTTTCACAACAATTTTTCTTCCTTCCCAAGGGCCAACTCACTGATTCTCTTTCTTTCCTCACCAAGAAATCTATGGACACCACTTATGTACCTTTCAACTCTGGGACACAAAAGGAGGAATTAGACACACCAAGGCTTCAACAAAGGGACCAACACACTAAGGATTTTAAAGATTATAGAACTTGGTCACACTCCTAGACACCCAAACTTCAAAATCCTCCTTAAAATGGCTTAAAAACCAGGGCCCACTTGTTCAAACCCCAAAACTCAATTCTAGAACATTTTGATTTGTCTAATGACAAGATATGATCATGACAACCTACATGAACCTATCAAATGACTCATCTACCATATGAAATCTTAAAATCCTATCTCATGCCCAATTACAACTTTTTTCCACATATGAGTCCAACAATCAGAGAGCTACCAGCATTGTCGAGGGCGTACGAGAGGACTCCTAACCGACGCAGGAGGTTGACGAGAGAGGTAGTTATTATAAAATTTTGATAGTATTAATCTCCATTACAGAAAAGATCATTATGCATTTGAGTAATTCAATGTTAGATACGTAGAATCATATAAATTTAGTAGTCTAACTTTGGGTTTTCCTTTTTTGTTTATGTAGGAGGCATCTGATCCACCTAGTGCAGTGAAGAGGCTGCATTTTGATCATCCACTAGCACCTTAGGATAGTATAGTTTTCGTAGGATGCATCATGAGACATTTTGAGATGGCATATGCCACATTGTATATAGAAACATTGATATTATACAGATTGTGATGGTAGGATCAGCCACATTTTGTATATGGATCTATGTATTTTGATATATATATATATTTGAGTACTTTGTCTATGGATACATGATCTTTGATATATATTTGTGTAAAATTTTTTCTATGGATACATTTATTTTGATATATATTTTTGTCATTTACGTGCACAATGATATACATATTAATTTAGTATCTAGTATTGTTCAATTTATCATGGATCATGTGTCATGCCCTAAATTTTACTAGTAAAAACACACAAAAAAATTATTTTTTTTGTAGCTTATGAAGTCGCATAAGAAATTACATATTGTAAAACAAGGTTATCATTGAATAGGAGTTCAAGACTCATATGGATAGTGTGAAGGTGTTAACATTTTAGTCACAGGTGGTTTTCAAATAGATTGGATGACAGTCTAGTTCAAGTTAGTGTCACGAGTCAAACGAGCAAGTTCAAGATACAACACTCATAAATTAGTGAGGTAATTCATATCCTAACAAGCCTCTGATACTAATATTCTATTAGGGTCTATTGATTGTATCATATGGACTAGGTCGTGATTCTAGCATGTAAGGGAAGGGGATCAGAATTACTTATTATCCTCATTACCAGTGTACACACATTCATTAATCATTACAATATATATTAATGTGACAATTACTATATGGTGTGGAAGTGTAGTATATCTTAATCGATTAAACACATGTATCTAGAAAATTTAGATTTAGTAATCATCACATGAGCACCCTTAGTCAAATAAGAAAATGTGCACTTATCTACCACACTATATCGGATCTAACCATTGGAAATTAGAAAAGATATGACCCAAAGGTAGCTTTGAAGTCTACATGATGGAGAAGGGGCCACTTGCATTGATAGGATCCATCATTACACACATTAGTTACACAACTTATGGAATAAACAATTTTTTTTATGTGCCAAACGTGTATCATGTGCTTGCATCCATATCTTACTAGTTATAGGTCCTCTCGAAGATTGGACCAATACTGAGTCATTTTCTCCCTCTTTACTCTATTTAGTCATCCTTATGCATTCTATCAACATTGCTTCCTCACCAAACTAGCACTCACTACAGTTTTCTAAATACAAAAATTACTATTTCAATACATAAATTAAACTCACTCTAACAAAAGACAATTACTAACTATCTAGCTCATCAACTACTAACTAATCTAGCTACATTGCCATGCTTTTACATTTACTATTTTAATTACTATAATTACTATACTATTACATTTACTTTTTACATTATTACATCTAACTATTCACCATAAGCTCACTTTCTCACTATCAATATTATTATTATCAAAGCATGTTAAGATTCAAAGTAGTTTCATAGTACAAATTAGTAAGCACATAAAATGAGGAACTCTTAGTAAGTCTAAGGGCCAATTCAAAGTACTTAACTCAATAATAATTCACGATCTGTATTTAAACACATCCTACTACACCATCATATTGAGTGTGTCAATTTAAATTTGTTAGATGAATTGTTTATGCAAGGATTAGGTGCAAGCGTATAAATAAGGTTTGTATATAATATTAATATTTAATGTTTATTTATATTATTATTATTATTATCAAAAAATAGTATAAATACTATATATATTTTCTTTCATTTTTTAACCCATATACATACGAACAATTTGAATATGTCCGTAGGGCTCCTAGGAGCCCTAGGGACATATGTCATCGTTTAATTGGTCAAAGAGGGTCGTAGGTCACCCTATGACCCCCTTTGACCCATATGGCCCATTCGAATATGTCCCTAGGACCCTTAGGGACATATGTCATCGTTTAATGGGTCAAAGGGGGTCATAGGGCAGCCTATGACCTCCTTTGACCCATATGAATGATTCGAATATGTTCTTAGGGGTCTTAGGACCCCTAAGGACATATGTCGTCGTTTAGTGGGTCAAAGGGTGTCATAGATCACCCTATGACCCCCTTTGACCCATATGAACGATTCAAATATTTCCCTAGGGGTTATAGAACCACTAAAGACATATGTCATCGTTTAATGGGTCTAAGGGGGTCATAGGTCACCCTATGAACCCCCTTTGAACCATATGAATGATTCAAATATGTCCCTAGGGGTCCTAGGACCCTTAGGGACATATGTCATCATTTAATGGGTCAAAGGGTGTCATAGGTCACCCTATGACCCCCTTTGACCCATATGAACGATTCAAATATGTCTTTAGGGTTTATAGGACCCCTAGAGACATATGTCATCATTTAATGGGTCAAAGGAGGTCATAGGTCACCCTATGACCCCTTTTGACCCATACGAACAATTCAAATATGTCCCTAGGGGTTCTAGGACCCCTAGAGACATATGTCGTCGTTTAATGAGTCAAAGGGGGTCATAGGTCACCCTATGACCCCCTTTGACCCATATGAACAATTCGAATATGTCCCTAGTGGTTCTAAAACCTCTAGAGACATATGTCATCGTTTAATGGGTCAAAGGGTGTCATAAGTCACCCTATGACCCCCTTTGACCCATATGACCCATTCAAATATGTTCCTAGGGGTCCGAGGACCTCTAGTGACATATGTCATCATTTAATGAGTCAAAGGGGGCCATAGGTCACCTTATGACCCACTTTGATCGATATGAATGATTCGAATATATCTTCAGGGGTCCTAGGACCCCTAGGGACATATGTTGTCATTTAATGGGCCAAAAGGGGTCATAGGGTTACCTATGACCCCCTTTGACCCATATGAACAATTCGAATATGTCCCTAAGGGTTATAGGACCCCTAGAGACATATGTCATCGTTTAAAGGGTCAAAGGGGGTCATAGGTCACCCTATGACCACCTTTGACCCATATGACGTATTTTAATATGTTCCTAGGGGTTCAAGGACTCCTAGCGACATATGTCATCATTTAATGGCTCAAAGGGTGTCATAAAGCACCCTATGACTCCCTTTGACCCATATGAATGATTCGAATATGTCCCTAGGGGTTATAGGACCCCTAGAGACATATGTTGTTGTTTAATGGGTCAAAGGGGGTCATAGGTCACTCTATGACCCCCTTTGACCCATATATATGATTCAGATATGTTCGAATGGGTCTTAGGACCCCTAGGGATATATGTCAACATTTAATGGGTCAAAGGATGTCATAAGGCACCCTATGACCCCCTATGACCCATATGAATGATTCAAATATGACCATACAAGTCTTAGGACCCCTAGGGACATATGTCATCATTTAATGGGTCAAAGGACCTATGACTCCCTCTGACCCATATGGCCCATTCAAATATGTCCCTAGGACCCTTATGGACATACGTCATCATTTAATGGGTCAAAGGGGGTCATAGGGCACCCTATGACCCCCTTTGACCCATATGAACAATTCAAATATGTCTTTAGGGGTACCACGACCCCTAAGGACATATGTCATCATTTAATGGGTCAAAGGGTGTCATAGGTCACCCTATGGCCCCCTTTGACTTATATGAACGATTCAAATATGTCCCTAGGGGTTATAGGACCCCTAGAGACATATGTCATCGTTTAATGGGTCAAAGGGCGTCATAGGTCACCCTATGACCCCTTTTGACCCATATGAATGATTCGAATATGTTCCTAGGGGTCCTAAGACCCCTAGGGACATATGTCGTCATTTAATGGGTCAAAATGTGTCATAGGTCACCCTATAACCCCCTTTGACCCATATGAATGATTTGAATATGTCTCTAGGGGTTATAGGACCCCTAGGGACATATGTCATCATTTAATGGGTCAAAGGGCATCATAGGTCACCCTATGACCCCCTTTGACCCATATGAATGATTCAAATATGTCCCTATGGATCTTAGGACCCCTATGGACATATGTCATCATTTAATGCATCAAAGGGTGTCATAAGGCACCCTATGACTCCCTTTGACCCATATGAACGATTCAAATATATCCCTAGGTGTTATAGGACCACTAGAGACATATATCGTCTTTTAATGGGTCAAAGGGTGACCTATGACCCCCTTTGACCCATATGAAAAATTTGAATATGTCCCTAGGGGTTTTAGGACCCCTAAAGACATATGTCATTGTTTAATGGGTCAAAGCGGTCATAGGTCACCCTATGACCCCCTTTGACCCATATGACCCATTCAAATATGTTCCTAGGGGTACGAGGACCCCTAGCGAGATATGTTATCATTTAATGGAAAAAAGAGGGTCATAGGTCACCCTATGACCCCCTTTGACCCATATTACCCATTCGAATATGTCCCTAGGAGTTTTAGGACCCCTAGAGACATATGTTGTCATCTAATGGGTCAAAGAGAGTCGTAGGTCATCCTATGACCCCCTTTGACCCATATAAACAATTCGAATATGTCCCTAGAGGTTCTAGGACCCCTAGAGACATATGTCATCATTTAATTTGTCAAAGGGTGTCATAGGTCACCCTATGACCCCCTTTGACCCATATGACCCATTCGAATATGTTCCTAGGGGTTCGAGGACCTCTAGTGAAATATGTCATCGTTTAATGGGTCAAAGGGGGTCATAGGTCACCCTATGACCCCCTTTGACCCATATGAATGATTCAAATGTATCCCTAGGGGTCTTAAGACCCCTAGGGACATATGTCATCGTTTAATCGGTCAAAGGGGGTCATTGGTCACCCTATGATCCCCTTTGACCCATATGAACAATTCGAATATGTCCCTAGGGGTTATAGGACCCCTAGAGACATATGTCATCATTTAATGGGTCAAAGGGACCTATGACCTCATTTGACCCATATGACCCATTCGAATATGTTCTTAGGGGTCCGAGGACCTCTAGTGACATATATCATCGTTTAATGGGTCAAAAGGGGTCATAGGTCACCCTATGACTCTCTTTGGCCCATATGAACAATTCAAATATACCCCTAAGGGTCCTAGGACCCCTAGGGACATATGTCATCATTTAATGGGTCAAAGGGTGTCATAGGTCACCCTATGACCCTCTTTGAACCATATGAACGATTTGAATATGTTCCTAGGGGTTATAGGACCCCTAGAGACATATGTCATTGTTTAATAGGTCAAAGGGGGTCATAAGTCACCCTATGACCCCCTTTGACCCATATGAACAATTCAAATATGTCCCTACAGGTTCTAAGACCCCTAGAGACATATGTCATCGTTTAATGGGCCAAAGGAGGTCATAGGTCACCTTATGACCCCCGTTGACCCATATGACCCATTCGAATATGTTCCTAAGGGTTTGAGGACCCCTAGCAACATATGTCATCGTTTAATAGGTCAAAGAGTGTCATAGGTCACCCTATGACCCCCTTTGACCCATATTACCCATTGAATATGTCCCTAGTTGTTTTAGGACCCCTAGAGACATATGTTGTCATTTAATGGGTCAAAGAGAGTCATAGGTTACCCTATGACCCCATTTGACCCATATTACCCATTCGAATATGTCCCTAGGGGTCCTAAAACCCCTAGGGACATATGTCACCATTTAATGGGTCAAAGGGAGTCATAGTTCACCCTATGACCCCCTTTAACCCATATGAATCATTCAAATATGTCCCTAGGGGTCCCAGGACCCCTAGGGACATATGTCGCCATTTAATGGGTCAAAGGGGGTCATAGGTCACCCTATGACCCCCTTTGACCCATATGAACAATTCAAATATGTCCCTAGGGGTTCTAGGACCCCTAGAGACATATGTCATCATTTAATGGGTCAAAGGGGGTCATAGGGTGACCTATGACCCTCTTTGACCCATATGACCCATTCGAATATGTTCCTAGGGGTCCGAGGACCCCTAGCGACATATGTTGTCGTTTAATGGGTCAAAGAGAGTCATAGGTCACCCTATGACCCCCTTTGACCCATATTACCCATTTGAATATGTCCCTAGGGGTTCTACGACCCCTAGAGACATTGTGCAGTTCCATGATTAATATGCAAGAAGTAACATTTACTTAACAATGCAAAATTAAACTTGCACTAAGAATAACTCATAAATGAATCATATATATATATAATGAGGTGTCATCGTTATGGCTCTAAGATTCTGCATCCATGTATGGTATGCCCAAAGTCAAAACATAATGGAAATCTCTATTATGCTTGTCAATGACAGAATAGAGATATGCCTTTTCTCTGTAATTAACCATATAGGTTAAATCATAGGTAAGGCCAATTATCTTTTTTTATGTAATTCACCCACCCAGTTTATTTTAAAGTTATCACTGAATTAATTAACTGAACAAAGTAAAACAAATTCAGCCACCTCGATATACGTTCATCACAGCTATTCTTAAAATACACATCAAACAAAATTACAAGAGAATGTACATGCAACAGATCTAACATTAGTTTACAACATGATAATACATCCTTTAATCCATTTGTAATTCATCTTATTCTGCCAAGTTTCAAGGAAAATATAGATAATCATAACAACAGAAATGTAACCTACAACATTAAGATCATGCAAATACAATTAAACTGCTATCTCAGTTTAACGGTACTTACCTAATCTTAAAACCATACAATTAACTTCCTGCTGTCATAATCACCTACATCTAACTTCGAAATGACCAAAGTAACCAATCAAAATTCCTATGATATTCTTGCTTAAAATGAGATATCATTAAACATACATATAAAATCTATCCCATTACTTGAAACAACTTTCATTTCTATCTATAATCTAAAATACATCCTCAGTCCAACTTTTCATTAAGAAAAATCCTTAATTTAATATTGAAAAGAAAGAAAAACATCATTATAAAAATAATTTCATTTCATATTCAAATGATTTCATTTCATATAATAAATGCATAACATAATCACCTCCAATGTTTATTGCCATAGTATTTAAACATTACAAGCTCCCAAAACCATTACTCCACACTAGAATTTATGTAAATATATGTGCGAATATCTCATACCTATATTTATACGAATTTTATGTGTGACTTATCAAATTATCCCTTTATATAAATATATTCACAAGTCAAGAACTTAAAGGCATGAAATGAATTTCTCGAAAATAATAAAGATAGCAATATACCTGAGAAATTCCTAATAATACTAGAACGCCTTTGTCATACATGTACCAGATATGTTTACTTTCCATCAATAAGATAAAGATTAACATCTACGTAAGCATATACATAGTTACATAAAAAAACAAAAGAGTTTTACAAACATCCTTTTAACATTATACTCACAATCTAATATATCTGTAGAAGAATATGAAAATCAAATGTACCAATACATAAGTTATACCAAATCAACATGAAAGATACCAATTCTGATTTTCACAAGCATAGCCATAACTAGAAATCCTACAATTACAATCTTGTAACAAGAATTTCATGAAAACATCAATACTAATCAAAATCTAACTTAGTTCAGAGATCAAGTGATCTATTTCAAAATCAACACTAAAACTAAAACTGATTAGCTGTAAACCCAAGAACAGTCCAATTGCAATACAAAAGCAGTATCCAAAATAAAGGTCTCTCATAAAACCAAAACTAACCTATCTGATCATAAACAAAGCAGTGTTCAGAATATAAAATCTCCCAGCCACAAAACTTATGTCCAAAACAACATCTATAGTAAATAAAGAAAAACAAGAAGAAGTAGGGTTAGGCATGACATCCTTCCCCACTAGGGTTCGACTTTCTCCTGGAAGTCAACAAAAAAATGCGAATGAGTTGTTCTCATCTTCTCCATGTCCTCCCAGGTAGCAAATGTTTCATCATTGGGGTCCCATAGGACTTTTACCTAACTTATTTCTCTTCCTCTTAAACTCATAGCTCTACTTTGCATGATCTGCACTGGTTCCAGCATGATTTGACCATCCAAAATTTGCAAATTTTTCCAGTCAAGCATGTGAGCAATATCAGGGATATACTTACGCAAAATTGAAACATGGAATACATTATGAATGCGAGAAAGACTCGGTGGCAAGGCAAGTTTTTCTATCTTCTTTTGTCTATCTTGAGCAGTAATAAGGTGTTCTCTGATCCTCTTAACCTGCTGCTCCAAATCTAGCAACATATCAGGTCCTACAAGAGTCCTGTCCTCCAAACTGTCCCAGCTAAGAGGTGTCCTACAAGGTCTACCATGATGCAGAGCCACACCTTGGAAAACTCAGGAGGAATCAATCACTCAACTGAGTTGCTTCAAGGGGCATCTACAACCTTCAGGATCACACACAATATATTATAACCACCCATTGTGATTTGAACCAACTGTTCTTATCATTATTATTATTATGAAAACACAACCAGAGATACCTTAGACTCAACTCATAAGACTCCTATAACCATCCACTAGATTCAAAACTTTGAAAATAAATCCCCCCAAAAATTTCTTCTTGCTGCCTCCAGAAAGACCTGCACTCAGACATGAATAAATTTCGAACCAAAAAATATTTACTCAATCCAACCATTGAGATTTCGTGTAACTAGGTTTCAAACAACATATAAAAATTTTAGAGAGATCCAACGGTTCAAACCCAAGTTATTGACCACGCATCAGAGTACATTTTTCTACAAAACATTGCTTCTTGTTGTCTCTAGATAAGCCTGTAGTCAGACATGAATAACTCTTGAACCAAATCAAAACTCTTCAATCGCTCTAGTGACGATGGGCGTAATTAGGCCTATAATAACATATCGAAAGCTCATGAAAATCCAACGGTGCATTTGGGAGATATTACCCATGCACTGAAACTAATTTTCTGCAAACATACCAAATTCGACCCAAAACTAAATTTTTTTTTTTATCTTCTGCAAACTATCAACTTGTTTCCAGTGAAAAGATAAGAAAAATCCGTTCAAAACTCAGACCATCGAAAACTTGCACCAAGACAAAATAAAAAACATTCCATATCTCTCCAAATTCGATTCATGTCTTACATAGCCGACTGGCTCTTTTTTTAAAACTAACTCTCTTTTTCTAACTAAAGGATGTGAAATGTTTTCTTCTTATTTAGAAAAGAAGAACGTCTTCTATCCAAAAAAAGGATAAGAATCTGAAACATTTTTTCTACCAATATTAGACAGTCGTTTTCTAAGTAAGGAATATTCCAAAAACTGCCTACTACCTATTATTGGATTCTAAAAATCATTAAACACTCCACCTACGAACTAAAAAAAAACAATTCTAATTTAAGATCCACACACCTGGTCCTAGGTGGCTATATCTGGAGAGCTTATCGAACTGCTACTCTAGGTATGCCACCACATGTAGGACGTTATTACAAACTTCAAAAACTAAAAGCATTTAAAACATAACATTAAATTTCCTATTACATTTTCAACAATGTTGCCTCCTGTAGCGTTTCTCTTCTCTGCCACTGCAGCATACCATACAATGCTTGAAATGGTGCCATAGCTATGGAACTATGATATCCATTATTATACGTGAACTCAACCAAGTGCAGATATTCCTCCCATTTATTCTGTCTATCCATTGTGTACATCCTAAGCATGTCTTCCAGAATCTGGTTGACATGTTCAGTTTGTCCGTCCGTCTCAGGGTGATAGGCTGAACTAAAATTCAGCTGAGTACCTAACTCTCGCTGCAAGGATTTCCAAAGAGATGAAGTAAACACTGGATCCTTGTCAGAAATAATCTTTTTAGGAATTTCGTGTAACTTAACTATCTGTTCCATATAAACTTTGGCAACCGTTGTTGCATTATAGGATGACCTAATCGGAATAAAATGAGTAGCCTTCAAAAAACAATCCACTACCACCATAATAGCATCATGCCTTCGAGCTATCATAGGTAATTCAGTAATAAAATCTATTGAAATGGTGTCCCATTTCCATTTTGGAATGCTATGTGGCTGCAATAAACCTGCAGGAAGCTGATGTTCAACCTTAACTTGCTAACATTCCAAGCATTGAGCCACAAAATCTGCTATGTCTCTCTTCATTCCAGGCCAATAGTAATGTTGCTTAAGGTCAGCATGCATTTTCTTGACACCTGGATGAGCCAAATATGGTGCTTTGTGGACCTCAATCATAACCAAATTTGTCAATTCACCCATCTCCGGAACGTACACACTCCCTCTATACAATAGTAAGCCTTCAGGATTCACCAAATACCCCTCAAAATGTTCTTCCAATACACTACCACTATCAATAACCGCCTTAACATCCTGAAACCAACGATCTGCAGAGAGATTTTGTAAGATCCTATCCTTAACATCCACAGTTAAGATCAAAGAAGATAGTTCATGTCACCTTCTGCTAAGAGCATCAGTAACCACATTCTCCTTCCCTTGCTCATATTTAATCTCGAAGTCATATTCACATAGGAATTCCATCCATCTTTGTTGTCTAGCATTGAGGTCTGGTTGCGTGAAAGGATACTAAAGACTTCGATGATCAGAATGTAACTCAAAACGTTGACCCAGAAGAAAATGCCACCACTTGGTCAAAGCATGCATAATCGCAGCAAGTTCAAGATCATGAGTAGGGTAATTCACCTCACGACTCTTTAGTTTTATGGACTCATAAGCTATGACATGTCCCTCTTGCATCAAAACTACCCCTATGCCATCTAATGATGCATCAGTGCAAACCACAAACTCCTTAGTTGAATCAGGGACTACTAGAACTGGTGCACTGGTCAAACATTCCTTAAGTTTCTACTCTGCACACTCTAAGGTGGTTGAGATGGTTTAGGCTGTTCTAAAACCTTGGAATTCTTATCAAACTTCCTCTTCTTGAATTTCCCACCTAAAAATCCTAATTTCACACTACTCTATGGAGGCTTTTGATTCTTACTAACATCTGGAGTAGGTGGATTCATGCTGATTTCCCATGATATCCAGACTTCATTTCAATGAGCTTTGCTTGCTCCAAAGATTCCTGCATAGTCAACAGTTTGAAAGTTCTCATTTCCTCCCAGATCTTGGGCATAAGACCTCTGATGAAGTGTTGTATCATGACCTTATCATTTTCAGCCCACGCAAAAAAATTCTTAAGCTCGTAGAACCTACGTTCATAAGCTTCCACTGCAGAGCCAGACTGCATACTCTGAAAGAACTCCTCAGCACGGGCCTGATGCCAATACTCTGACATGAATCTGTCCTTGAAATGCTCAACAAAGAGCTCCCATGTGACCAAAGAGATATAAATGCCAAGCTTTTCCAACACCTGTTCCCACCACTAGGAACCAAATCCTCTCAAATGTATAACTATCCATTTGACCTTCACGTTACTCAGGTAACGGTGTAAGACAAAACATCGCTTAATATTCAGCAGCCAAGCTTCTATCATTGTACCCTATTTCGTACCATAGAACAATGGTCCTTTCATCTTGGAAAGGTCTTTGAGCTAAGCTCTTGCCATTAGATCTTCCTCTACAAGAAGGTTAATGCCCTGCACAAGAGGTCTCCTATCATTTGCTCCCCCACCAGGAATCTGGTTATTAGCCTCAATAGTATCAAGATGTTCCATTATCCTCTGAAGTACCATAGCTTGGACAACTCGGTTATCCTGGTTGTTTCCAAACCCAACATTCTGATCAAACTAATCATTCCCAACATCATTATGGTACCTAGGACCTCTACCACGGCCCCTGCCCCTGCCTCTGCCTCTACCTCTGCCAGCAAAGTTATCCTCAGGAATGCCGCATCCACGAGTTCCTCTAGTGATGGGAGGCATGATAGCAACCTAAAAACCAAAATCTATTAATAACGCATCGATGATGGGTTAAACCCTATAACCCAAGAGTCCTGGTTATTCTAAACTGGCTCTGATACCAAATGTAATGCCACACAAGACATAACCGAAAGAATCTAAAAACAAAATACAATTCCATAAATGCAATATTTTTTATTTATTAAATCAACTTATTACTACCATAGTACAAAGATTGAGCCACACTCAATTTGAAATCCTCAAAATGAAAGATGATATCATCCAAGTACATTTCTACTATAATGTGAATACACATAGAGTTTAGTACTATAATGAAGTACAACATCTTTTCTTTAACACTAATGTCCATCATATGGACTCTACAAGATACAATTTCTGCTATAAGAAGTAACTTTAGTATTCATCCTTAAGGTAAATGTTAATCAACTCGAAGCACCTGTAAATACACACAGAAGTACAACACAACACAAAGAAGGGGGCTCAGTACATACTGAATAGAAAAGCGTAATCCACCTGCATACACATTAAACTTAAACATATACATAATCATAATGCAGATGTCTGATTCACTTAACATTGTGCAGTTCCATGATTAATATGCAAGAAGTAACATTTACTTAACAATGAAAAATTAAACTCGCACTAAGAATAACCCGTAAATGAATCATATATATATACTAAGGTGTCATCGTTATGGCTCTAAGATTCTGCATCCATGTATGGTATGCCCAAAGTCAACACATAATGGAAATCTCTATTATACTTGTCAATGACAGAATAGAGATATGCCTTTTCTCTGTACTTAACCATATGGGTTAAATCATAGGTAAGGCCAATTATCTTTTTTTATGTAATTCACCCACCCAATTTATTTTAAAGTTATCAATGAATTAATTAACTTAATAAAGTAAAACAAATTCAGCCACCTCGATATATGTTCATCACAGCTATCCTTAAAATACACATCAAACAAAATTACAAGAGAATGTACATGCAACAGATCTAACATCAGTTTACAACATGATAATACATCCTTTAATCCATTTGTAATTCATCTTATTCTGCCAAGTTTCAAGGAAAATATAGATAATCATAACAATAGAAACGTAACCTACAACATTAAGATCATGCAAATACAATTAAACTGTTATCTTAGTTTAATGGTACTTACCTAATCTTAAAACCATACAATTAACTTCCTGCTATCATAATCACCTACATCTAACTTCGAAACGACCAAAGTAACCAATCAAAATTCCTATGATATTCTTGCTTAGAATGAGATATCATTAAACATACATATAAAATCTGTCCCATTACTTGAAACAACTTTCATTTCTATCTATAATCTAAAATACATCCTTAGTCCAACTTTTCATTAAGAAAAATCTTTAATTTAATAATGAAAAGAAAGAAAAACATCATTATAAAAATAATTTCATTTCATATTCAAACGATTTTTACACGACTGATATTTCATATCCATTTAGCATAGTATAAAATGGCATTAATATATCCCCTACCAATCTAACTTCATTAATAGAATATCACATACTGCACCTTATATTAATTTCCCCACAGCATTCATATAACAACTGTTTAGTTTAATAAAAATGTTTTCAAACATATATAACTGGATTAATAGTACTAAACAATCATTTATCTTAAATCCAAACTCAAAAAAATTAAGTTCAACTTTATTCAAACACATAAGATATCTGCAGTCTCTATGACAAACAGAACTCGAAATGTCTACCCAAAACAAAGTATACATTCACACGATATATGACTATTCCTCTGGTTCAATACAGTTTAACACTAACTGTGATAGATTTAAGTTATCAAAACAAAAATTAGCTATGTATTAAGGCTGTATACAAACCGTTTACTAGATTATCCATCTCACCAAAAACAAATAATCATTAACTACTTTATTCACAGTCATCATACAGTTTGAAACTAATAACCTTTAATAATTAAACATCAGCTAATGAATCTTGAAGTCCTAATAACCTATTTCCTACCGATAATAAGTAACTTTGTTGTTGCAAAAACGTTTACTACTTACTACAAGTTTCCACCTAACTATTTGTCAAAATGTCTCGACTAACATCAAAATAGAAAATTACTAAATTCCCAAACTTCAAATGATCACTCAATACAGATGACATGTAATTCAAACTCCAAAATAATTCCACGGCTTCGACTGATGTCAGTCAAACGAATTCATATTAACACTATGATAACAACCACCGAAAATAGCTAAATTCAAGTTTCATGTCATATATTTTGACGACTATTTGATCAAATGACTGTCACAAATTTATGTTGTGGTTCAACCATTAAACTACATTTTAGGGTTCAACTATTCAAACACCATGAAAATGACAAAGTAATGAACTCATTGGATTCGAAATTAACAGAAACTGACACCCACAACCCAATCACATTACCACAATACAATACAATACAATACACCTCCTAGGCGCAACACAGAATCTGAAAAATATCAACACCCTCACACCTAACTCTAAATAGAAACATAACTTAACAAAAAATTTCCGAGTCGAGCATATACTTTATAGTTTGATGTCGAAGTCAACCATATATCATCTAATACATCTACTGAAAACTTAAACACCCTGAACTCGGCTCTATGAAAGATGCAACCTTAACATTACACATTTCCACAGCATAAACCAACATTCTACTGCAAATAATGTTTTCAAATACCCACATCCAAGTATGCAAATAAACACAACTCGACAACTTCACTGTCGAACTCTGCTTACGCCCACACCTAGGTGTTGATATAAAACCTCATACAACAGATTTTAACATACAAAAACTACAAATCCAAACATAACAGGAATAAGATAGGGTTTAAGAGAGAGGCCCCCTACCTAGAAACTCAGTAGATAGAGAAAAATGTTCAACTCAAGCTCCACAATACAGCTCGACTCCAAAGCCCCAAACTGAACAAAATCTCCACAATGCAAATAACAATAGAATCCAAATTTCCAACCGCAATAAAACTCCCACTGAGTTTCATTTTTGCTCGATTACATATTCAAGAATATCCTTCCAACTGAAACCCCTTATTTTGCCAGAAACCCAACAACAACACACAAGTGTAACTCGAAACAAAGGAAAAAGGCCCAAATTCAGGTCATTAGCATTGAAATCCATTTTTCAAACAACAATGGTTGACATTCCTTCAAGGATAATAAAGCCTCAATAAAAGAGCAATTAATAAATCTGCAACTCCCAAAGAGTTGTGCATATGACTTTCCTTATAGCCTCTGCCATTTTGGCCACATAAAACAATAAACATATTCTACCTATTCAAAGCATGCGAAACCCTCTAGGGTTTTAGGGTAAATGGTTTTTATTCAAATATATATATAATAAATGCATAACACAATCACCTCCAATGTTTATTGCCATAGTATTTAAACATTGCAAGCTCCCAAAACCATTACTCCACACTAGAATTTATGTAAATATATGTGCAAATATCTCATACCTATATTTATATGAATTTTGTGTGTGACTTATCAAATTATCCCTTTATATAAATATATTCACAAGTCAAGAACTTAAAGGCATGAAATGAATTTCTCAAAAATAATAAAGATAGCAATATACCTGAGAAATTCCTAATAATACCAGAATGCATTTGTCATACATGTACCAGATATGTTTACTTTCCATCAATAAGATAAAGATTAACATCTACGTAAGCATATACATAGTTACATAAAAACACAAAAGAGTTTTACAAACATCCTTTTAACATTATGCTCACAATCTAATATATCTGTAGAAGAATATAAAAATCAAATGTACCAACACATAAGTTATACCAGATCAACATGAAAGATACCAATTCTGATTTTCACAATCATAGCCATAACTAGAAATCCTACAGTTACAATCCTGTAACAAGAATTTCATTAAAACATCAATACTAATCAAAACCTGATTCAGTTCAAAGATCAAGTGATGTATTTCAAAATCAACACTACAACTAAAATTGATTAGCTATAAACCCGAGAACAGTCCAATTGCAATACAAAAGCAGTATCCAAAATAAATGTATCTCATAAAACCAAAACTAACCTATCTGATCATAAACAAAACAATGTTCAGAATATAAAATCTCCTAGCCACAAAACTTGTGTCCAAAACAACATCTATAGTAAATAAAGGAAAATAGGAAGAAGTAGGGTCAGGGATGACATCCCTAGGGGTCCTAGAACCCCTAGGGACATATTTCATCATTTAATGGGTCAAAGGGACCTTTGACCCATATGAACGATTCAAATATGTCCTTATGGGTCCTAGGACCCCTAGGGACATATGTCATCGTATAATGGGTATATCAAGATGATTGTCCTTGGTATGCTTATGTGATTTTTATGCTATCTAATTGTAATAATAGATTCAACTATTTATAATGAAACCTTGTTCATATATTTATGATGGTTTTTACTTATGGGAACTTATGTATGTGTTTCTAGTAGTGATGTTTGGGAACCTATAAGAACTTGGTTGTTGAGTTAATATAGAATATTCATATATTTAATCAATTAGATATATCAAAATATTTAATGTTAGAAGAATTGAAAATGAAATGTCTGTGCTTCAATGTTTTGTTAAAAATAGAATTAAATTTATTCCACTTTTACTTTTATTAGTTATGTGATCTCTTAGGTTCCCTGTCAAGGGGATACAAGGAAGAATTACTCTCTAGATTTCCTAGATTACTGGATGGATTTCTTGTAATATTATGGATATTGAAATTGAGACTTGTGATGCCTTTGATTCATTAGGTGTAGATAGGCCACAAAACTTACAAGCAAGTTAAATTTACTAGTCTATTTTAATTTTTAAATAACTTTTATATATATATATATATATATATATATATATATATATATATATATATATATATATATATATATATATATATATATATATATATATATATATATATATATATATATATATGTTATTTAAATATATATGGTGCAAGGTACTCAAGGCACTCAAGGTCTTAATGAAGCATTTTTAGGGACTTTGCATCATTCCACCTTTCTAGGTAAAGGTGGATTTGGTGTTTAAATAGTTCCTAGAAGATATCCTAAGCCCTGCACCTAATGTAGAGCCTCCCACTATTCCCCTAGGAATAACAACTCAACTTCGAGACTCCTTTGTACTCTTTGAATCTAACAAGGAATCTAACTCTACTAGGGTTCAAGAGGAGGTCTTTGACTTGGTAATACCTTTCCACAACCATATCTAAGAGGTTATAACTTAGTTCTTCAGTTTGCCTTCAAAACGCCCACGTTGCTACCTATGCACCTAGTGTACCCTGGTGCCTCCAACATACGAGAACCCATCCTAGGCATCACACCATGACCCCAAAACCTTGGGTCATCTCAACACATCCCATCTAACATGTTCCAACTCATGTCTTACACTTTTCCAATTATTCCTATTCTAGGCTTGTCTCAACTAGCCCTTGCCAAAAAATTATTCTCAGTTTTATCCAAACTTTTCCATTGACCTTCCCAAACCCTTTGGTATTCTAGATAACCTTTATTCCATTCTAAAACATACCAAAATTTCAACTATAGTTTCTTTGGAAAGTATCTCTCAAATCTTGCTATCTCAATTACACAACTAGGCTTAATTAGTGGATATTTACAAAGCAACTCATATCCCCTTATTTGTTAGAACCTTACCAACATCAAATAGTCTTGCAATATGACTCAAAGGAATGGATTTCAAAGCTTTTTTGGTCACTCTAGCATTTCTACATCCCCTTTCACCAAACCCTCACTTCTATGCCCTTTACCATAGGGCTTTCCCAAAAACTAATCTCCCAATCTTTCTAGATGTTGTAAATTGACCAAAAAATACTTAAAATCATTCAAATAGATGATATCAAACATAAAACTTATCCTTGTTTGAAGAAAACTCTTACTTCTGTACTTGGGTCAGTCACCCATGCCCATGCTCTTCACTGCCCAACTAGTCTTTGGTTCTTTCTCTCTGTCAAAACTCTTACCCTACACACAAAATCATCATATATACATTCATTACAATTGTAACAACCTCTCCCACAAGTTACATCTACATCATAGATAGTGGGAGGGGTAAATCCATTAATCTAGCCTCAAAACAGTGAAGGATTGTCACGTGACAGAGATAGACAATGATGTAGAGCCAGAATAGGATTCTCAAGGTTCAGTTATGATGTAGACCCTAATAGGATTATCAAGGTTTAATTATGATGTAGAGCCTAATAGGATTCTCAAGGTTTCATTAATTCCATATGTTAGATCTACCATCATAGAGTACCAATTATAATGGGCACTCACATGTATATGTGCATCTCATAAATAGAGTAGATAGTTCGATCCCACGATGAAAGGTGAGAGAGATTTGGTAGTTGGAAACTTTGTGCTGGCCAACACTACAAGTTTCAGCATCACCTAAGATGGCATTGTAAAATCAAAACGGAGTATGATCTCTAAAATGAGAGAAAATTTAATATAGGTCTCCACAACATGGTCCTATAGGAACTAGAGTCGCATCCATACCTCACATAAGCTCCAAGATATGCCCCATCAAAGATCGCAGCCCTATGGCATTTAGTGACCCTTAGGGATGTTCTAGTTATGTGTGCCCAAGAATATTTGAGCACTCAACAAGATGGGAAAAGGTTGGGGATAGGGTTTACCTAACCACCTGAAGCTAACAGAGCAGACAGTTTGATCCCACAATGAAAGGTGAGAGAGATTTGGCAGTTGGCAACTTTGTACTGGCCAACCCTACAAGTTTCAACATCACCCGAGATGGCATTACAAAATCAAAATAGAGTATGATCTCTGAAAAGAAAGAGAGGTTAGTGTAGGTATCTGCAACATGGTCCTATAGGAATTGGAATCGCATCCATACCTCACATGAGCTCTAAGATATGCCGTGTCAAAGATCGCAGCTCTATGGCATTTAGTGACCCTTAGGAACATTCCAGTTTGGCATGCTTGAGAATGTTCAAGCACTGAACATGATGAGACAAGGTTGGGAATAGGGTTTACCCAACCACTTGGAGCTAACGGAGCAGAATGTTCGATCCCACGACCCTTTTTCCAATAAGTTGCAAATTTGAGCATCTTTTACAACTTTCAATAATGCAACTTTGCACAAAAAATGCAATTTTTACATTTTTCACTTGACTCCAATTCTACAATTTGGAAAAGGTTCAGCAATAGTAGAATGACTAATTTCCAAATGCTCAGTCCTTCACCAATTTCCAAACTCTTGCAAAGTTGTCAACATTTTTTCAATTTTGCTTTAATAACTTTTGCAATTTTAGAAATCTTAACTCCTAGATGCCTAAAACTTAACTTAATGACCCCAAGGACCTTTATAACCTTCTAAAAAATCCAAACACTCTTAAGAATCCCCAATCACAAGGAAAACCTATAACAAAGACAACTAATCACTAGTTGCTCTTAAGGGCATCATAAGGCTTATTTGACACAAAACCTCTCAAATAAAAATAATGACTAGGGGTGACTTCCAAGCATGAAAAGGCTCTATTTAGGCCCAAACTAACAAGAATTCAACATTAGATTAAAACTATGGAACTTTCATTGGCTAGTTGCTTCACAAACTCAAGACTAGGCTTGTAGCCTTGAACATGGAAAGTCACAAATATATCCTCACAACCCAAATAAAGGAATCAATGATGTGGATACCCTTTTTAGTTTTATACAATATACTAAAGCCTTGGGATCTCAAGAGAAGTATGCAGTAACTGAGTTTTTTAAGGCTCACTTAGGAATGCAGGCAATTAGGCATCTATTAACATAGGAAGTACCCTACTCCTTGAGAGAAACTTCAATTCAGAAATTGGAACATGAGGGGAATCATGTCAAATGATCATATACCAATTTTCAAGCCTCAAAACCTTCTCTTTAGCAAGTTATGGAAGATGTTGCTACGAATTTCTAGCATGCACATAGATCTTGCATGCCTAGGGCATCAAGTTTTTCTCTCCAACCTCATTCTTTTGAACTAAAACCAAAAGGAACATAAAAGAGATTTTCCTAACTCAAATTCCACCGAGGGTTGTTAATTTCCCATGGTGGAATCTCAAGATATTATGAAAACTAGATGAAACCCTAGGTAATGGCACAAAATGGGGACAACAATTAGTAAAATAGGAATATCTTGAGTTGTAGAGTGAATTAGAACCTCATTCCAAGTGCAATAGAAATAAGATTCACCATACTAGATATCTCTTTCTTAGAAATAATAATAATAGTTGGCATGAGTAGATTTGCACTGTGCATTATCTTTAGTGTTGAGATTGAGATTGTTGTTAGAGGAATGAAGATAACTCAGAGAAAAAGAGGCGTCATTTCTAGGTTCTCTTACTTGTTTTAGAATATACTAACTATATTTCATATTGACCAACTCTAAAAAGAAACTGATTTGAAAAGAATTATTTTTTGGAACACTGCATCAATAATTTAAGAAAGGACACGTGAGAGTGGCTTGTTTTCAAATTTGAACCCAAAACACATAAGGCAATAAAAATTGTAAGAAGGAACATAACCAAATAAATGTAATATCCTTGTTTGTTCTTTTCAAGGAATCTAAAGGACTAATGTCCTACTTGGTTACAAGTAAAGTACTTACCAGTGAACACACTAGGCCCTCTTCCACTAGACCTTCTTCTACCATTAGATCTTCTACCCATAAATGTCCCTCTATTAGTAGACTCACTTTCAGCATTTGAACCACTAGATTCCTCCTAATTTTTACTAAAAGATAAAAGCATGTTAGTCATAATATCATTATTAGTAACAATGTTCCAAATGCAAAGAATTATTTTTTTGAGCTTCTAGCAATGATCAAGCAGCTTACTGAACATGCCTTGATGAGTCTTGGAAACCTCTCCCACTATAGATGGACTATGTATGTATGTATCCCAGTACTATGAGTGATATCATATGTTCCCAATAACAATACAAACATGACTTTAATATGAATGAAGAAACCCCACATAGGGGCATGACACTATGTGGTAAGGCCATGACCCTATGTGTTCTTAATTAATTACAATCATAATATATGTTAGTATAGAAGCCCATGGATGTGAGTCTGACTCCTAAGTGGTTGTGAAGTTGCTTACTTTGTAAGCACTTAAGGATGTATGTTGGCCTCTAGCTTTAGTTGTTAATCAATCTCTTCTCTTTTGTAGAATTTTGGAATCTGCTTGATTTACTTACATCCCTCAAGAGTGGAATAGAGTTGTGGACTTCTTGGCTAAATGGGCTTCTGGTCATGTGCAAGATTGGAATATTATGCATAGGGAGAAATTACCCCCAAATTATCTCATGAAATTGATGCCCTTGTTGATTGGGATAGAGCTCTTTGCTATCTCCCTTTTGTATCTCTTCTTGTCTTGATAAATTTTTTACCCGTCTTTTAACTAAAAAGTATAGCAGCCCATGGATATTCGAGGCTTATCATATTTACTTGAAATGAGACATTAATGATGTTTCTCAATTAGATGTAAATAATATTATTATAATAAGTAATTTATCAATGCACACACACACACACTCGTGTGTGTGTGTATACACATATATAGACATGTATATATACATGTAAATATATGTATGTATGTATATGTGTGTGTGTGTGTGTACATACATAGATACATACATATATGTGTGTGTGTGTGTACATACATATATACATACATATATGTGTGTGTGTGTGTGTGTGTGTGTGTGTGTTTATATATATACATCTAATTGAGTAACATCATTAGTGTCTCATTTCAAGTAAATATGATAAGCTTCAATTATTCATGGGCTGGTATACTTTTTTACTAAAAGAGGGGTAAATTTTTTACAAAGACAAGAAGAGATGCAAAAGGGAGAGCTCAACAAAGAGCTCTATCTCAATTAACAAAGTCATCACTATCGCAATCATTATACACACACACACACGATTGAAGCTACATCGTTAACATATTGAATCAATGATTACAACTCTTACAATTCGTTCAATAACACCTACTCTAAACTATGACTGTAACAATTTAAAAAATACTAATGACCCCTTGATCACTTTTACAATTGGCAATTATAAGATCGATAGCAATCTCACCATCATAAGATATTCAAGATATCTAATAGAGATAGCATCTCATGTATAGATGCGTAAGTATACACTCCTTAAAATTTGTACATGCCTATATTCCTATAGAAGATAAATTTTTTACTAAGTTTCATCTAAGAAATCTAAATGCTACTATTCTCATGGTGACCTAAAGAACAATTTTTTCAAAACTTGTTAGAGAAAGAATTGCATGGTAAACCAGGATTCGAAAATTGAACCCTGGGCGAACCGTGGTCGAACCTGACCCGAATCTCGAACCGTTTCAAACCTGTTCGAGGTTCGGAGGGGGGGGAGGGGTACCCGTGTAACTTAGTGTTAGACAAAAGGGAATTGAGGCTGGAAATGGGTGAGAATCTCAAAGGCAAGGAAATGATGCAGGTAATAATATTATGGCTTTTCATAGGTTCTAAAGTAATCTCCTCTGTTCTTACTTCCAATAGAAAATGATTGACCTCTTCAATACTAGATGCCTGCTCAAAATATTTACACCAATATTCCCTTTGCATTTCTTTCTTCCATGGACCATCAAGAGACTATATAATTGACCCTCCATATGTAGAATATAAGCAAAAATGTCTGGAAATTGACAATGTCTACAAGTTTTCTACAGAAATTGAAAATGTTGGAATTCTCTGTCTCAACAAAATAATATCATATTTTTCACTAAATCATCATGCACCACAAACCACATCCACTATCTAGTCCACCCAACCGTCCAACCATCAATCCCACTCATCTGCCTACTTTAGTTTAATATTATTGTTTGTGCAAGTTGTTTTAAACTACAACGATTCATAGATTTTGGCCAAGTGGAGTTTCTTCATGGAGGATCTAGATATCAATGATACCAAACTGGTGCAGAGCAACTGGATTTTGGGATCAAACTAAATTTTATCTTCGAGGGAATTTTTCTATCAATTGAATGTTGTTGTTTACGTATTATGTTATATCTAGGGTTTCAGATTGAGAGAAAGAATTAGGATGTTCTTTGAGATAAAGCGACATATGATAGTTCATTAAGATGTAGTGTCATCTATAGGAAAATGGATGTTCTTTTCTTATTGTTGGGAAGAAGTATGGGCACCAGATTTCAGTGACATAAGATTCAAATACATGAGGAGAGGTAAGTGGATTCATTTGCTGCAGACCATAAATATGTGTTTTTTTAAATTTTCATGATTCCGATTTGCCAATAAATTTGTATGGTTTTGGTAAATGTGTGTAGGGCATAGTAAATGATAACATTAAGCCAGTGGGCTTGGATTATAGAGAGAGCTTGTCTTATAAACATTGGGATGCATTGACATCTACCATTGCAGGTTGCTCTACTATTCCCTTCTTCTACAAATGCACCAAATACTCCTCAACGCTTAGAGTCTATTGTATGGAAAAAGTACACTTCTTGCAGTAGGATGGCTTCTATGGAACACTTCATACTTAGGGGGTCCTTAATACTTGTTTATAGTGCAAGTTGAACACTCAAACTGAATAATATCTAGTATTAGGTTGTTTTCTTATATGGTTTGTATTTGTACATTTTGCAGGTTGCTAAAGATGGCGGTGAGAAATGGAAATCTCTCTCATAAGAGGTTTGCACCTAGGCTAAAATATGTTTAGTAGAATGTGTAATTCTGTTATCAATTATGCAAGATTTTGATGGTTTGTGTTTTTATCTTTTTGATTGGTTTTAGGAGAAGAAGAAATATATCGAGAAAGTTATTAAGTTGAAGGCAGAGTATGAGAAAGCCATGGAAAAGTATGGAAAGTTATTTAATCTCAAAAGTTGGATTGACATGATCTATATTTTAGATGTGATACCTTACTAAAACTTTTAGTATACAATTTACAGGAGGATAGTGCAGTGTCAGGGGAAGCCAATGATCAAGAGATGGTTAGTTTGACTATTTATTTGGTTAAAGTTTATAAAAGGGCTGAAATGATTGTGTTGTAGGATGGTGAGGCAAATGGATTTGAAGTATAGGAAAGTGAACATGATGACTCAAATTTCACATTATATGAGTTTTTGCATAATAAAGTGATGACCAATTACCCACACATGTACTTTCTTAAGCTTGGTAATTCTCAAATCTGTATTTTAGCACGACTCTTTGTCTTTCTGTTGAGTTTTTTTTTGTTTCCTACTATTAATATTTTTCTTTATTTGATTTTGATATCTTATCATGTTGTTTTAATCTTAGATTGTTTTCAGTTTACAGTTATAATTTACTTTTGTTCTGTACCAATTGGTAGGGTACTAAATTGGTCTTTTGAACAGGTTCCTTGGCACACACCTTGTGGTGGTGTATGTAATGGGGATTGTAACTTGGTATGGTATCTTTCTATTTCTAATTTGTTAAGTATAAGGATTTCTTTTAAAAGACAAATTTTGTCTTTTTGTACATCTCCATGAAGTGATTTGGGACAAATTATTATGTCGAATAGCTGACTTCAAGTGTATGCAATGCAGGGGTTTTAATTGCTTAGTGAAGGAAAGCTTTTGGGTCTAGTGGATCCAAAATTGGGAGATAATTATTGTGTAGAAGATGTTTTGAGATTTATTCAAGTGGCCCTTTTTGTGCACTCAAGGAATGCGTGCGTTTTTTCCAACCATAAATGAGCTTGACGCTTTCAGTGCTATTAGGGGAGGCTTCCATTGAGGATATATGTAGAACAAGCTTTGAAAATTCTATAGAGAGATTCACTACTCTTATCAAGTACAAAAGCATTTCAGACCACTAGCACTTACTTCAACTCTTATGGTTCTTCAATCACTTTTAAAAAATGTGGAGGGCTATTTGGTGGGCTCTATGGTTCTTCAATCACTTGTCAACCTTTTTTTCTCATTGCAGAAAAAATATAATCCTATTGGCTCTCTGTTGCACGCACATAAACATGGAACTGATAGTGCTTAATGTTGTGTTCATGTTATGCTCCTTTTCCTTGTGGATTAACTCCCACATTATTTTGTAAGACAACATTGATAATAAATGCAATAAAAATGATTTTTTGATTCAAGTTAGTTTTATAATATTTTGTTGAGTGCTTTGCAAGAATAAAATATTGGGAATAGTTATGGTGAATATTCGATTATTCATATTTGGAAACATTAAATGTTTAAAATAATATTAAATAATTTTAAATTTTTATTATTATGATATTTAAAAAGATATTATCTCTCTACAAATAATTGCTAGTCTACAATGAAATAACTTTTACCTTTAGATAAAAACACAAGTGCCATATCCCATTTACCAAAAAGGGCTAAATGGGGAAATCACTGCTTATCAAACTCATATCACTGCTTTTCTCACTCAATTCGATATTTATTGTTCATGTTTCTGCTCGAGATAAGATTCTAATGGTAGATATCAACAGCAAAGAAGCAATGGAAGATCACCCAACATCGTCAGAGTTATGTTCGAACTGTGCAGAGAATGCTCCAGAAATAGCTTGCTGCAAAAATCTCAGAATATTTGACTCCCAAGCAGAAAAATCTGCGTATAATCAGCGACCCAATTCGCATATTCAATTGCAGAGAAATTTGAATGAAACCATTAATGTGGTTTTATCAACTGTTATCCGATTTCTTGTCTATTGTAACCAATAGTTGTTCAAATTTGTTGGGATTTCATTCGTTTTATGGAATGATTGACTGCCAAAAATATGTAGTAATTATAGTGGTAAGAAATGAGAGAATTGCAAAGCAAAACAGATTGGCTTGTTTCTGAAAATTGTGGTTTTGTTTGCAATGTGAATTGATTTTTGTTTATATATACTGTTCCCACTTGTTTTGTCACCTGTTTTGAGCACGCCCTGTGTCATAAGTGGGTATATAATTGTGATGATGGTGGCACTTTATATGATCTACATCCAGGCGGGGAAAGAAGAAAATATAGTGCCTGACGTGTCTCTTCCTCTACGTAGTGTTTTGATGACGGTGATGAATTACAGGCGCGGGCAGATGGAAGAAATAGCAGTGTGTGTGATATGCCTCAGCGAATTTGAGGAAGAGGAGAAAATTGCGCGAATTGACTGTTGTGGAAGCAGATATCACGAGGAGTGTCTGGGCAGGTGGGGTGAAAGCAAAGACAGGAGAAGTGTATGAACGCGTATGGAAACGAGTTCTTCAATCTTAAAAGATATGCAGTTTCAGTTTGGGAATCTATGTAAGATTTTCCAACTAGATACTGCATAATTTTTGACAGTAAAAAGATTGAGGGATAAACAGGGTATAAATGCTACTCCAACATATCCATCCTTCCGTATCTACGCAAAATTAAGTCCCTACATTAATATTTCTCAGCCCCTCCGAGAATTTAAATCCGCGGAATTGAATGAAATTAAAGAGGACAGGTGTCCTAATTCGCATTCAAGACAGCTGCAACGGCTTCATAAAATTACAGGATATATAGATCAGTATGCAATGAGATTTCTGTATACATACGAACAATTTAGCTATCCTTCTCCTGAAACTAACCGTTCATCCTCTCACAGGTTCAAGGCAAGGGTCGCAATTACATAAACAAAATGAATGCGATTACCCTGAGACACGTGGTTTCAATAGTTTTTCTTTTATGCATGGGAGTCTTGCACCCGGGGGACTTGCAGGAGAAGCAGAATATCAGCGCTTCCGTTTTATCCGAATGTTCTGGTGCATATCTCCTCACTCTAGTTTTTACTTTGTGCCTTTTATTTCTCATTATTCAAATTCTTGCTTCATTGTCGCGCTTCTCAACCTGGTACCCTCTTTAACTGTCGCCAAGATGTTTGAAACCCCCAATGTTTCTTCACCTGCATCGCCATACTCTTTCAGCTTTGTATTCTTATATTTCCTGATGTTTATATGTTTACTGGTTTGAGTAGGATCCAAGCCGCCCCCGTCGTCCATGTGGAGCAGCGATGCGAGCAAGAGTGTGAAGCTCCGCCCGGAATTCACCGTCATTAGGGTCCTCATGTGCTGTCTGGTACTATAATGCCATCTTTCAAATCTAACGGCCGAGGCTGTAACCATTCGCTTTTGGTGTGAATGTGTTCGACTATGCTTTTTATAATTCAGTTTACTTCCGGCTTGAAAATGACACGGATTATTTTTTACAGGTGATTGCTAGTGTTGCAGCGATGCGGAGGTTATTTCCATTGAAACGGGTCTCTGCATACAACAATATCAGTAATAATTTACCCTGCCAGAGGGTTGATAAGGATGGGCCGCCTTGTTTGGATAAGGGAAGCGATAGCCCAAAGGAGAATTCGCTTGAAAAGTAGTTGATGGCAGATAATTCTTCTGCTATTCCAAAGGAAACTATCTCTGGGGGAGGGGATTTGAAGCGTTCATCTCCACATTCGAAGCGGTCATCTCCCTATTCAGTACGCCATCACAGAGAAAGTCATTCATCAACCACTTCCATCTTTTCCAGCGACAAGAGAGAAACATCTTCAGCAACTAAATCGCTAAGGTTGATCGAAGAAGAGATGGAATGTCGAACAAAGATACTAGAGAGTGAGAAGAATGATCTGCAGCAGACATTAGAAAAGGAGGTAGATAGGCGGTCAAATGAATGGGCTTCTATGCTGGGAAAAATTAGGTCGGAGGAGAGGAAGATGAGAAAGAGGATCCAAGATCTGGCTGAGCAAAATGTACAATTGCAAAAAGAAGTTTCATCTTGGAAGAATAGTGTGTGGATGCAAGAAGAAATCTTGAAAGAAAATTCTTGTATATCCTATGATGAATCTCTCAAGCAACATGCAGAAAATCCAGAGGCATATCAACAGGAACAACAACATAGAGAGGTAATTAATGTTATTTATTTTGCTATTTTAGGGAGTTTTCATTAACATGTTTTTGTGATCAACCATTATTCTTCATTGCTATTTTAGAGTGAGGAGGTTTTCAAACAACTAAAACAAGAACTTAAAGCCAAAACTTTACTGGTCAAGCTTCTACGGGAGAAATTATGTTCCAATGTGGCTGATGTAGAACAAACTGAGGAGAAAGTTGCAACTTTTGAAAGGAGTCAAGAGGTTTTGAGGAGTAACATTGAAAGACTACAGGCTAGGCTCACTTTCTCAAACCAGAAAGAGAAATATTTGGAGCTTCTGGTATGTGTTGTCATGCTTTCAATTGTTTATATTTAGGATGTCAAACAGTTCCTTAAATGGAAGATTAACTTACTTTTGAAGAGCATTATATTTAGTTCAGATTATGAGCACTAATGCTATGATATATTTTATCTACAGCTTGGAGGGAAGGAAAATACCATAAAATGTTTACAGACTGACTTAGAAGAATGTCAGAAAGAACTGACGTTGTTAAGAGCAGAGATACCCAAAGTTTCAGAAGAAAGGAATGGATTTCAGCAAGATGCAGAACAACTTACCTTGCAAAACATTAAACTCATCGCTGAAGTTGGAACACTTAAGCTCAGAGTAAACAAACTAGATGAAGATGTATTAGTTAGGGAGGGACAGTTGTCGATTTTGCAAGACTGCCTAAGGGAAAAGTTCTTTAAAGAACTGTAGTATTGTCTGGGTTCATTCCTTTTCCACTGACATGTAATTTTCAACATTCTTGGTGGTTGTATTCTAGTTCTCACATTTGTAATATAGCGGGCATCGCTTCTACAACATTTACTTGTTGCGACACTATCTTTTGAGGGACAACATTCATATTGTGGGAAACCTTTTTATTATCTTATGTCTTCATAAGAGCTTCTTTTTGTTGTGGACAATTCTGTAACATGTTCCCTTTATTTAGATCATTGCGAGCTTCGTTGCAACTGGGCTCATGACTCTGTAATAACTTTGAAAGCGTCATTTCTATCATTTATTGCTTGATATATTGGATGGTTGTTTATTGGAATAAGGCTTTATCATGACTGTTAATGAGGATTTCTCCTCGTTGCGATCTGTTTCTTGAAGGCTTCTACTACATCTAATGATTGTCATATGATTTTACTTTTCTTATTATATGGCCTGCACAATGAGACAATTACGTGGGTTGACATTAAACAACTTGTAAAGACAGCGCCCAGAAATTGAAACAAGAATACTATATGTTTGACTTCTTGTTGGTCTAATCATGCAGTAATTGAATTTTTCTTGTGAACCCTAGAATCATGTTCAGTAAGATTTTATTAAAAATGCCCATAAAAGATACATGCCACAGTAATGTTCCCTGTTGGGAATCTGCTCAAATTTCAGAGATAAACATGTTATACTATGTCTTGAAATTAAGTTCAGCATAAAAATAATCAGGGTACATATGCTATTTAGCATACTCAGTCCCGAAATTTCCTATTCCTTTCCCAATCAATAACCTTAAGTAGGATGGGGAATTACTTCTATGTTGTCAAGTCCTTTCGAGAAGACAGACAGTGCAGCTTTCACATCCTATTGAGGGTTTAATTATTTTCTGGTTCTTGAACTTTTAGGTTATTTCTTCACAAGATTGGTCTAAACTCAAAAAGGATGCAAATTTGGTAATATGTTGAAGCACATTGGTGATAATTGGCTCAAGAACTGGAAAGACCATGTGAGAGGCAGAGTGTTTGGTCTTATAGAACGTCAACATGAACTCTAAGGGCTTTGGAAGTGAAATGTGGATTAGGGAGACACATAATCAACTTCAGATGTTGGTACTAGACAAAAGTCATCAAGATCAAGACAAAAAACTAATTCATCCCCTCAAATATTTCAGCACCTATTCATTAATAATCTTTGAGAAGCTCTTATGGATTAGGACCTGGTCAATCTTAGTGGACTGGATTGGAGATACTGGATGAGAGTGCTGGCAAGATATCAGGTCAAATCTCACCCTCCCGAGACAAGTATCTACAAGACCATGGTCAAAATAGAGGTCTTCTCTTACAAACAAAGATATATCCATAGAAGAAAAGCTTCAAGAGTTTTTGGCTAATGTAGAGGAAAAAATGACAGACTCTACATCAAAGATGACAACAGCTGCAAACTAGTCTCTTGTAACACCACCACCGACCCTTCGTGGAGTTGGTGGTAGCTCTCTAGGTTCTATCACCTCAGGATCTATCTTGGGCACTCCAAGAACAACTCCCTTGCGGTCTGTCAGAATGTTGCCAAATTCACAAAAATTTAAGACATCTCCAAATAAGGGAGATGTGACCTCCCACCTCCTATGTCGATAGAACAATCAATAGAAGCCTTTCAAAATCTGGGATTGTATCCTCATATAGAACAATGGAGAGACCAGCTTTGGTAGTGGTTCTCTAAAGTTCTGCTAAATCATTTGTTCAAAAAATTGCTGCCAGTCATATCCAGGTTATGTAAGCAAGCTTGGTACCTTTATCACCATAACACAATTAGGGAATAACGTACCAGATTTTGGAGCATCCCCTGTAGCTTTATCTAATAATTCTTCTAATCAATGGCACACAGCATATACTCTTGATGAGAATACTATCCTCCATCAATTATGAGCTACTCTCAGACAAGCATGGGATGCACCTCCTACTCCACAGCCATCATTACTAGACCTTCAACCTCCACAAGAGAAACCTTTCGATCCTGTTATATAGGAATTCTTGGATGCTGTAACAGAGCATCAGAGGCTTTGTGGACTAATGAAAGGGGAGCAAGTTAAGGGATTTCTACCGCAAAGTAGTGTTCATGCTGATTACATTGTACGGCGGATCAGAGACCTTTCTGAAGGAATGATGCAGAGCTACACCTTAGGAACACTTCCCAAGGAATAATCAACTCGATGAGACATCAAGACATCAAACGACTCTATCACATCATTTCAGTATCACAATCCTCAAAAGCATTGTGAGATACAGCTTCCCACATCAAATATCCTTATTCAAAGCACTAATCAACTTCCCATAACAGGGGACAACATTAAGGTTCTCCTTTTACCTCCAAATCCTATCATTCAGTAGGCCTTTAAATGGCCACTCAACACCTAATACTCACCTGGTTCCACATATTAAATAATTCTCTCACTGTTTCAGCATCTATACTCTACAATTCACCAACATCCTATGCAATCATTTGTATATCAGCATTCATATAGCAACATCCTATAATCTTTGTTGGTTCTCGTTCCAGCACTCCTCTACATGCCTCATACTAGGGATCTAAGACCCGATTGTTCAGTGTTCTGTGTCTACCAACATGAGACAACACCAAACTTGTTGACTGAACCCAAACTCTTAACCCTACTCTAAACCTTGTGACAACTGGTAATTCCTTAATAGTTACCAGCACACTCTGTTCTTACACATTAACCACTCTTAACCCAACAATCCGATTGGCGTACCACCTACCTAGCATCAAGCACAATGTACTCAAGGAAGTGTTTCATTATTCTTCTACCAAAGACTTACCAACAACCTTCTATGCAATCAAACAAACACAACTTACCAGTTGCTATACTTTATCATAAAAATGCACTCCAGTTTGCAATTCCTTTGCATCAGCTCATCTACTTGGCGGATCTGATCTCTTCCAATTTTCCAAGTCTTTACAATCATCTCTCCACATTTCTCTTATGGATTCAAGCCACCTTTATACTCCAACTAAGTGGACAAAGCCCAGATGCAGTGTTGCTTTATCAAAACAAGAACTTCATGGCTTATCCCATAGATCTGTACTGAATTGTTTGTATCTTTGGAACCCAATAATATTTCTTCGATCGCTCTGGTGAGCGTCTTCTTAATTTGGTTCCTACAAACATATCAAAAACTTAGCACTATCCAATGGTTGGTTGGAAAGATGTGACCTCCGCACTGGGACTATTTTCTCAGACAGTCATCCTTTCTTCTTCAGCAAGCTTCCATTTTCCACTCAAAACACATTTCCTGCACCTTCAATATAGTTCCCTGCCACACTTCTTTCATGAAACTATAATACATTTGTATGGCCAGCTATTGGGCCTTATTCCACATTAAGTAGATTACTAAACTACATTGTAATGATACCTAATGCCCTACCCTATGGTTAGTGGATCGATTTCAATTCAAGATTTTGACTTTTTATAACAATGAAGTGGAATTCTTTAAATTTCAAAAGATGCTGCACTCAATGGAAAGAACATGTGCAATCCAAGTAACTTCAAAATATTACCATATTAAAGATCATGATCATGCTTTCAAGGCACAATAACAAGAAATCAGAATAACATAATTTGCAGAATACTTCAATTTATTGTTTTTAAAATATCCTTATACATCAATTCATGTATATGTATTGGGTTTCACTATTTTTATAGACTCACTCCCTTTTTGGGGGCAACCAACAACTATTTATAATTGTCATTGAACTGACTGTAACTGTTCCTCAACAGTGTTAACCTTACTGTTTTTTTGGGTTGTCTAGTTGACAACAGCTCGACAAGCTTTACTGTTATCCTTGCATCTGTCATTACATATTTGTCATAGTACATTTAAATGACCATGTTAAGACTCCTCTAACATCAGACCTTAAACTATCAACCCTTCCATTTAGCCCATGTAGGGCTTTTGACAAGTAAAATAACTATAGTTCTCAACTATTGAATGCATTGCAAGAATAAAATAAGCTCAACCATGCATAACTGGTTTTCTGGAAAATTAGTATAGCATAAATTTGGGTTTGGGAGCTGTCATCATTGACTGCGGTTTGAAGCCCCAGTCATGTCTAATTTAGTTAGAGGAAAAACAAAGAAATAGATGCAACATTATCATTTAATATAAATGCAGAAAAAATAGATTTACGTTTCAGTATAGCTCAGGGATTTGTATATGATCTCATCCTTGTTTGGAAGATGCTATTTGGGTAGGACTTGTATTTGACTTGGTATATGCATACCACTTTTGGCTTGCTGGATATCATAGATGTAGAACACGTTTTGAGGGAATCGATCAACTCACAAAAAAGTTCACTAAAACCTTCTATTATCTTTTCTTGGAAGGAATAAGCATAGGGTCAAAGCTATTGGATATCCCTTCTGATACCTTTTCTTTTCAGGCTAATGGGTCTGGTGGAATTATCATAGACTTTGGAACAACCATCACTTATTTGGAGCAGAGTGGTTATGATGTCCTGAAGAAAGGATTGGAGTCCATAGTTAAGCTTCCATAGGCTGATGGATCTTCTATTGGATTGGACCTATGTTATACTTCTGCAGCTGCCACTACAGAATTTCCAATTGTTACTTTCCATTTCAAAGGAACTGATTATTTTTTGCCAAAGGAGAATTACTTGATTCAGGATACCAGTGGTGTTCTCTGCCTTACAATGTTGCCCAACTTCTGGCCTCTCTATATTTGGGAATGTTTAACAGCTGAACTTCCATATCCTTTACAACCTTGGTGAAAACACCTTGCCCTTTGCTCCCACTGTTTGTGAAGGCCAGTAAATAATTAAGCATGGATCTGTGTAATGTATTGTTCTAGAGATCCCTTAAATTTGGAGTGAATTTCTTCGTTATGTATCTAAAATTGAAAGCAACTTCTCTCACTTTATAACTGGCACATAAATCTCTAATAGATTGTAAATGTTTGCATTGAATATGATAAATATACATCTTGTTACTGTCCTTTTAATGAATTAGATCCTGGAAGAGTTGATTGATGCATATGTCTTATAGTACAGAAGAATGATCATATATACATATATTGGAAGAAGAATAACCATAGGTATGTCCAATGTATATTGGTGTATGAATACAAATGTACTTGTTCTCTCAGAACAATTCTCTATATCTTACTTATGTTTATAGCTGAGCTGCGATTGCAATTAAGTGCTCTCATTCATATCTTCTAGTCACCACAGATGATGTTTACACTGCTCTAGGATTAGCCTGTACATATCTCTAATTGCTGGCTGTACTTCTTCCTTGCCACTGATTGGATACTTCCCTCAAACACAATGTGTATTGCTAGCTTCTTAATTGCTGCTTATGATCAACCAGTCCATGAAGATAATAATTGATGACTTTAATATTGACCCCAAATTTTGCGTGCTAATTTGTATTGTGGTTGTTGATGTGTGCGTCCCTTTATGACTTACTTTGAGGTAGTGCTAACTGAGTTTCTCGCCTTGCATATGTCCTCGATATGATATTTTGTGACTCATACTATAGTCTGCAAACTTGTCTTTTCCAATCGAATGCAAATGTCTATATGGACCAACTAGAACATCAGAAATATACAAGGAATATGCCAATGCTTGAATGTGCGGATCTGACAAGTGGAGAAAGTTTTTAGTTGAGTTCCCATGAAAGGCTCAATTTATTGTTTGAGATACCAATGATCTTGTTACCCATGAGTTTATGGGTGGTTTGAAGACTGTCTATGTCATTGGTGCTGGGAAGTTTCTCATTTTTTATTATTTCTCTTGAAGTGCATTGGGTTGTGTTTGGTAATACAATTGCAAACATAATGACCATTTTTTTATGCACAAATTCTTGGAGATCATATTGGCATGTGAATGCATCTTCTGTAGCAAATATTTGTGTTTTTTAGGATTACCAATGTTGAATTTACCATTCAAACTTTACTAAATTATTGTGAAGGCATCATAATTTTAGTTGTCCTTTTTTTCTATTGTCTCTCAATATGCATATGTTCCACACAAACATAAACATGTGTTACTCCGTCAAAAGTCAAGGGAAGTAGGCACAGGGAGAATTTAGTGTCTATGATTAATGGACTGCCTGTGGTTATGTATCAATCGACAAATGAGATCGAATTAGTGTGTGAAGAATAAAATCCATGGTGGATACTAGAAAAGTTCTGAATCTCAAATTTCGACATTGTAAATTGGTAAATACTCACATGTATCTTCTAGTTTATATATATATATATATATATATGTATGTATGTCATGTTTTACAAAATGAAAACAGACACATACTTTTCTAAGAGAGGCATCAGTGGAATGTATGTAAGGAAGGTGGACACCATCTCATCAACGTCCAGTGTAAATTAGAACAATTTTCTTTTTTAAGGAAAACATAATAATTTTGAATTTTCTAATCCTAAGAACCTAGGTCATCACTGCAGAGTTAAAACCTCTAAATCATTGAAAGGCCATAGAGAAGAATATATGTACTGCCTATTTTAAAGCTATTTTTTCATCAGAAACTAGCTAAAACCTAACCCGCTTTGCCAAAAAGTATAAAGCTTGCTTTTTCCTCTATTTTTCTAGATGGAACATTATATGTTATATTATGTTCACTTTTTAATCTTCATAATAAATTACAATAAATTAATGATTTCTAAATAAATTATTATTCTTTTTATTGGAAAATCCACTTTTGAGTAGCAGGTACATAATTACATTTTTGCGGATTACATAAGATGGCAGCATGTCTGCGGGGTTTTTTGAATAAAGGTTCTTTGCAATGCTACACTTCAACCTTAAGGATGATTTCCAAATAATGTTTCACACATTGTTTCTATTCTTAATATGTTCATTTCCTTAATACTTTCCTCTATTCCTAATCTGATGGATAGCTTCTTGTTTTGCTTTTTTTTTTTTCATCATTTGACCTGCATATTAAAGAATTAGCAACAAATGTTAGGGGTATTTAAATCTTACATATTCTTCAAGAGAATTTCATATTTGACTTCTTAATCTTTACTTAGTTGTGGAGTAAGTATCACTTTTTCTCAATGTATAAATAATTTTAAAGGGTGCCTGCACACTTCCTATAGTTTCATCATAATTTAGAAGTAGGTGACTTATATGCTGCATCTGAGGTCTCGTTGCTGGCAGATTATTTTATTTTGTATTTTTTATGTAAGGCATGGTTGCAGCTTTGACAAATGAAAGTGCAACTAGTAAACCGGTCTATTTTGCCCATTGCACCTGAGAAATGATATTTTTAACGAATATGCTTCCTAAACAACCTAAAAATTGGCTATTTGTTTGTTGGCTGATACATATGTTACATTATTGAAGGGATGTATTGCATGGTATGGGAAGAGTCTAAACTAAGTTGCCGGTTCGTGGTTCGGTTCCGGGTTCGGGTTCGAGAACCGGTTCGCTGGTTCGACGAAATTTTGGAAAGGGGTTTGGGTTCATTTGGGTTCGTTAGTACTAAAACATGTAAAAATAATACATATATATATATATATATATATACATATATATATACATATATATATATATATATACACACACATATATATATATATATATATATATATATATATATATATATATATATATATATATATACATTTTTATGAAGCATGAGTTAAAATTAGAATGTAGCATAGTACCATAAACACATTTAAAACTTTAAAACAACATAAACAATAACATATCAATGTATCATGGTGAGCATACCATCATATAGTAACATAATTCAATCAACTTCAACATCAAAGATGAAAGATTCAAAACATTTAAAATATCAAGTTCAAGTGTCATTGTTTCACGTTCAATGTTTAACAGTAACTAATAGAATGAAAATCTATTAAAATTCTGAATTTCTAGTTCTAAGTTCTTCATTCTTCATCTTCATCTTCTTCCTATTCATCTTCTTCTTCTTCATCTTCTTCTTCATCTCCTCCTTCTTCACCTACGCTATTACTTGCACCAAGGCCAATGGGATCAGCAGTAGAATCAACAATGGTATTGGCATCAAAGTTATCAAAATCATCAATTGTAAGTGCAGCAGTGGAAGCATCCAAGTCCGCAATTTGTCCAAAAGATATGTGGATATTGTGAATCAACCAACAAACCTGTTGCTCTACAATTCTTTGCGTTGTCTGTTATGACTTGGACAACGTTTCTTGCACCCACTTGTTCAATGGACTCAATTAAGATATCAGCAATAAATGTCCCATCTTTTACTTTGCCCTCACAATCCACCGCTTTCAGAAACATTGCCCCTTTAGGGGACACCGCAAGGACATTGATCAAGGGACGGTTCCTAGAATCCTTCCAGCCATCTGAAACAATTGTCACCCCTGTCTCAACCCATGAGTCCCTTATGGGCTTCAATTGATTTTCAACCCGTTGGACCTCATCATCCAACGAGGTGGTGCGCACTTTTTCATAACCGGGGCCACAATACCCTTTTGGAGCTTCATTGGCACCCCTCAACATGTCCTTCCAAAACGGAGAGCGGACAACATTAAAAGACAACCCATTTGCATAGAGGCATCTTCCCGCCTTAATGTCAGCAATATCTCGAGTCTTGTTTTGAAAAGAAGTTTCTATTGGCCCCTTTCTTTTGTGTACAATGGGGACAGATTTAGTGTCAGTGTCCATTGTAGTATTGAAGAAGGGATGGTCTTGTACAATAACATCTGAGGGGGGCTGCATTCCCTTAGCTTTTTTACTTTTATTGCTACTACTACCGAGTTCTATTTCCCTGTGTCCTTCTCTCTCTTCTGTTGCCTCATGCTCTTCAATATATTTTAACACGGTGTGATTTGGTATAGGGACACCATTTTTGCCAGGGCATTTCTTGACTCCTCTTCCAGTATAACCACATAGATGGCCTACCACACGATAATAAGAACTATTTCTTTCTACATCACATCCTTGACATCTCCAACGGAATGCACCACCTCCTAGAATGGGTTTTATAATGTCTACATACTTCCATAGAGGAGAATCAGAGTTGGTTTCCATTCTTTGTTCAGTGTTGCCTATTGATGAAGAGGTAGATGACATTACTTTCGAACCTTTCCCTATGGCAATAAATTACTAATTAGATATATGTTCATAATCTATATGCAAGAAAATGATGAATTTTGAAATAATGGAAAAGATTCAAGAACTTAGAACATATGAAGATTGAAAGAGAAATGAAATTTTTTTTGAAAAACTAGAACAAAACATAGTAAATGGAATAAGATCTTACCTCTTGGTCCTTTTCCAGCCATTGCAAGTTTGCAAATGTGTATAAATGATGCACAAACACTTCAAGAACACTAACAAGTCAATCTTCAAACTCCTCCTTGCACAACCGAATGCTTGCTCAAAAACTTATGTGCTCTCCTTCAAGGCAGAACAACCTATTTAGAAACAACAAATGACTATGAGAGAGCAAAAAACCAATTCATAACACCTTTTTAGGGTACGTGGACCCCAAAAATTATTTAAAAATGCAAATAAATAACTTTAATTTCGCATCCGTGGGCGGGTTCTTGGCTGGGTTCGAACCTAGTTTGATTTTCCCAGCCTGGTCCGCCCGGGTTCCAACCATGGTTCGAACCAGGATTCGAAAATCGAACCCTGGGCGAACCGTGGTCGAACCAGACCCGAATCTCGAACCGGTTCAAACCAGTTCGAGGTTCGGAGGGGGGGGAGGGGTACTCGTGTAACTTAGTGTTAGACAAAAGGGAATTGAGGTTGGAAATGGGTGAGAACCTCAAAGGCAAGGAAATGATGTAGGTAATAATATTATGACTTTTCATAGGTTCTAAAGTAATCTCCTCTGTTCTTACTTCCAATAGAAAATGATTGACCTCTTCAATACTAGATGCCTGCTCAAAATATTTACACCAATATTCCCTGTGCATTTCTTTCTTCCATGGACCATCAAGAGACTATATAATTGACCCTCCATATGTAGAATATAAGCAAAAATGTCTGGAAATTGACAATGTCTACAAGTTTTCTACAGAAATTGAAAATGTTGGAATTCTCTGTCTCAACAAAATAATATCATATTTTTCACTAAATCATCATGCACCACAAACCACATCCACTATCTAGTCCACCCAACCGTCCAACCATCCATCCCACTCATCTGCCTACTTTAGTTTAATATTATTGTTTGTGCAGGTTGTTTTAAACTACAATGATTCACAGATTTTGGCCAAGGGGAGTTTCTTCATGGAGGATCTAGATATCAATGATACCAAACTGGTGCAGAGCAACTGGATTTTGGGATCAAACTAAATTTTATCTTCGAGGGAATTTTTCTATCAATTGAATGTTGTTGTTTACGTATTATGTTATATCTAGGGTTTCAGATTCAGAGAAAGAATGAGGATGTTCTTTGAGATAAAGCATCATATGATAGTTCATTAAGATGTAGTGTCATCTATAGGAAAATGGATATTATTTTCTTATTGTTAGGAAGAAGTACGACACCAGATTTCAGCGACATAAGATTCAAATACATGAGGAGAGGTAAGTGGATTCATTTGCTGCAGACCATAAATATGTGTTTTTTTAAATTTTCATGATTCCGATTTGCCAATAAATTTGTATGGTTTTGGTAAATGTGTGTAGGGCATAGTAAATGATAACATTAAGCCAATGGGCTTGGATTATAGAGAGAGCTTGTCTTATAAACATTGGGATGCATTGACATCTACCATTGCAAGTTGCTCTACTATTCCCTTCTTCTACAAATGCACCAAATACTCCTCAACGCTAAGAGTCTATTGTATGGAAAAAGTACACTTCTTGCAGTAGGATGGCTTCTATGGAACACTTCATACTTAGGGGGTCCTTAATACTTGTTTATAGTGCAAGTTGAACACTCAAACTGAATAATATCTAGTATTAGGTTGTTTCCTTATATGGTTTGTATTTGTACATTTTGCAGGTTGCTAAAGGTGGCGGTGAGAAATGGAAATCTCTCTCATAAGAGGTTTTCAGCTAGGCTAAAATATGTTTAGTAGAATGTGTAATTCTGTTATCAATTATGCAAGATTTTGATGGTTTGTGTTTTTATCTTTTTGATTGGTTTTAGGAGAAGAAGAAATATATTGAGAAAGTTATTGAGTTGAAGGCAGAGTATGAGAAGGCCATGGCAAAGTATGGAAAGGTATTTAATCTCAAAAGTTGGATTGACATGATCTATATTTTAGATGTGGTACCTTACTCAAACTTTTAGTATACAATTTACAGGAGGATAGTGCAGTGTCAGGGGAAGCCAATGATCAAGAGATGGTTAGTTTGACTATTTATTTGGTTAAAGTTTATAAAAGGGCTGAAATGATTGTGTTGTAGGATGGTGAGGCAAATGGATTTGAAGCATAGGAAAGTGAACGTGATGACTCAAATTTCACATTATATGAGTTTTTGCATAATAAAGTGATGACCAATTACCCACACATGTACTTTCTTAAGCTTGGTAATTCTCAAATATGTATTTTAGCATGACTCTTTGTCTTTCTGTTGAGTTTTTTTTGTTTCCTACTATTAATATTTTTCTTTATTTGATTTTGATATCTTATCATGTTGTTTTAATCTTAGATTGTTTTCAGTTTACAGTTATAATTTACTTTTGTTCTGTACCAATTGGTAGGGTACTAAATTGGTCTTTTGAATAGGTTCCTTGGCACACACCTTGTGGTGGTGTATGTAATGGGGATTGTAACTTGGTATGGTATCTTTCTATTTCTAATTTGTTAAGTATAAGGATTTCTTTTAAAAGACAAATTTTGTCTTTTTGTACATCTCCATGAAGTGATTTGGGACAAATTATTACGTTGAATAGCTGACTTCAAGTTTGTGCAATGTAGGTGTTTTAATTGCTTAGTGAAGGAAAGATTTTGGGTCTAGTGGATCCAAAATTGGGAGATAATTATTGTGTAGAAGATTTTTTGAGATTTATTCAAGTGGCCCTTTTGTGCACTCAAGGAATGCATGCGTTTTTTCCAACCATAAATGAGCTTGACGCTTTCAGTGCTATTAGGGGAGGCTTCCATTGAGGATATATGTAGAACAAGCTTTGAAAATTCTATAGAGAGATTCACTACACTTATCAAGTACAAAAGCATTTCAGACCACTAGCACTTACTTCAAGTCTTATGGTTCTTCAATCACTTTTAAAAAATGTGGAGGGCTATTTGGTGGGCTCTATGGTTCTTCAATCACTTGTCAACCTTTTTTTCTCATTGCAGAAAAAATATAATCCTATTGGCTCTCTGTTACATGCACATAAACATGGAACTACTAGTGCTTAATGTTGTGTTCATGTTATGCTCCTTTTCCTTGTGGATTAACTCCCACATTATTTTGTAAGACAACATTGATAATAAATGAAATAAAAATGATTTTTTGATTCAAGTTAGTTTTATAATATTTTGTTGAGTGCTTTGCAAGAATAAAATATTGGGAATAATTATGGTGAATATTCGATTATTCATATTTGGAAACATTAAATGTTTAAAATAATATTAAATAATTTTAAATTTTTATTATTATGATATTTAAAAAGATATTATCTCTCTACAAACAATTGCTAGTCTACAATGAAATAACTTTTACCTTTAGATAAAAACACAAGTGAAATTGTCTCTACAAGACAATAAACACCTTAGTTTTATATTGTCTTTAAGAGACAATAATTAAAGATGACAATTAAAGGTTTCATATCGTCTTTAAGAGACAATAATTAAAGATGATAATTAAAGACATTGAATTAAAGACAATATTTACGACAATAAACAACTTTTATTTCATCTCAAATTAAGACTAATTTCAAAACCAAAACTGAATGTGGACATAGTGATACAAATGGCAGAGTCAAAGGCGCAATGACAGGAATCCTGCAGCATATATTTTCTATATCCAATTTCAGATTTTTTTGAAACAATATTTCCAGTTTTTTAATCCGTAAGATCTTTTACAGTATGAGGTGAAACTGTCTCATCATATTGCTCCCATTTTTGTGGACATTGGTGGGATTTTTCTATTGTTCCCACTTGTTTTGTCACCTGTTTTGAGCACGCCCTGTGTCATAAGTGGGTATATAATTGTGATGATGGGGGCACTTTATATGATCTACATCAAGGTGGGGAAAGAAGAAATATAGTGCCTGACGTGTCTCTTCCTCTACGTAGTGTTTTGATGACGGTGATGAATTACAGGCGCGGGCAGATGGAAGAAATAACAGTGTGTGTCCTTCTCCTGAAACTAACCGTTCATCCTCTCACAGGTTCAAGGAAAGGGTCGCAATTACATAAACAAAATGAATGCGATTACCCTGAGGCACGTGGTTTGCATAGTTTTTCTTTTATGCATGGGAGTCTTGCACCCGGGGGACTTGCAGGAGAAGCAGAATATCAGCGCTTCCGTTTTATCCGAATGTTCTGGTGCATATCTCCTCACTCTAGTTTTTACATTGTGCCTTTTATTTCTCATTATTCAAATTCTTGCTTCATTATCGCGCTTCTCAACCTGGTACCCTCTTTAACTGTCGCCAAGATGTTTGAAACCCCCAATGTTTCTTCACTTGCATCGCCATACTCTTTCAGCTTTGTATTCTTATATTTCCTGATGTTTATACGTTTACTGGTTTGAGCAGGATCCAAGCCGCCCTCGTTGTCCATGTGGAGCAGCGATGCGAGCAAGAGTGTGAAGCTCTGCCCGGAATTCACCGTCATCAGGGTCCTCCTGTGCTGTTTGGTACTATAATGCCATCTTTCAAATCTAACGGCTGAGGCTGTAACCATTCGCTTTTGGTGTGAATGTGTTCGACTATGCTTTTTATAATTCAGTTTACTTCCGGCTTGAAAATGACACGGATTATTTTTTACAGGTGATTGCTAGTGTTGCAGTGATGCGGAGGTTATTTCCATTGAAACGGGTCTCTGCATACAACAATATCAGTAATAATTTACCCTGCCAGAGGGTTGATAAGGATGGGCCGCCTTGTTTGGAGAAGGGAAGCGATAGCCCAAAGGAGAATTTGCTTGAAAAGCAGTTGATGGCAGATAATTCTTCTGCTATTCCAAAGGAAACTATCTCTGGGGGAGGGGATTTGAAGCGTTCATCTCCACATTCGAAGCGGTCATCTCCCCATTCAGTACGCCATCACAGAGAAAGTCATTCATCAACCACTTCCATCTTTTCCAGCGACAAGAGAGAAACATCTTCAGCAACTAAATCGCTAAGGTTGATCGAAGAAGAGATGGAATGTCGAACAAAGATACTATAGAGTGAGAAGAAAGATCTGCAGCAGACATTAGAAAAGGAGGTAGATAGGCGGTCAAATGAATGGGCTTCTATGCTGGGAAAAATTAGGTCGAAGGAGAGGAAGATGAGAAAGAGGATCCAAGATCTGGCTGAGCAAAATGTACAATTGCAAAAAGAAGTTTCATCTTGGAAGAATAGTGTGTGGATGCAAGAAGAAATCTTGAAAGAAAATTCTTGTATATCCTATGATGAATCTCTCAAGCAACATGCAGAAAATCCAGAGGCATATCAACAGGAACAACAACATAGAGAGGTAATTAATGTTATTTATTTTTCTATTTTAGGGAGTTTTCATTAACATGTTTTTGTGATCAACCATTATTCTTCATTGCTATTTTAGAGTGAGGAGGTTTTCAAACAACTAAAACAAGAACTTAAAGCCAAAACTTTACTGGTCAAGCTTCTATGGGAGAAATTATGTTCCAATGTGGCTGATGTAGAACAAACTGAGGAGAAAGTTGCAACTTTTGAAAGGAGTCAAGAGGTTTTGAGGAGTAACATTGAAAGACTACAGGCTAGGCTCACTTTCTCAAACCAGAAAGAGAAATATTTGGAGCTTCTAGTATGTGTTGTCATGCTTTCAATTGTTTATATTTAGGATGTCAAACAGTTCCTTAAATGGAAGATTAACTTACTTTTGAAGAGCATTATATTTAGTTCAGATTATGAGCACTAATGCTATGATATATTTTATCTACAGCTTGGAGGGAAGGAAAATACCATAAAATGTTTACATACTGACTTAGAAGAATGTCAGAAAGAACTGACGTTGTTAAGAGCAGAGATACCCAAAGTTTCAGAAGAAAGGAATGGATTTCAGCAAGATGTAGAACAACTTACCTTGCAAAACATTAAACTCATCGCTGAAGTTGGAACACTTAAGCTCAGAGTAAACAAACTAGATGAAGATGTATTAGTTAGGGAGGGACAGTTGTTGATTTTGCAAGAATGCCTAAGGGAAAAGTTCTTTAAAGAACTGTAGTATTGTCTGGGTTCATTCCTTTTCCACTGACATGTAATTTTCAACATTCTTGGTGGTTGTATTCTAGTTCTCACATTTGTAATATAGCTGATTTTAGTTTCTAAGAGAATTTAGCAAGAACTCCTTCGATGTATAGTTAATCTCTATTTTAAATGTATTAATTTGAAGAAAATATTAGAGGCATTCTGAGACATTAATATTAATACTAATTATAGGAAGACTTCAAGTTTTTGTAATATGTTAAAGGAAAGGTCTCTATAGGTGTATCTCTCTCTATCTATAGCTAATATTTTATTGTGCTGAGAGGCATTCTACAGTGGTATATGTGTTGAACAACCCATCTCCAGAAAAGCTCACAAATGGTAAATTAAAACTAGTGCTACCCCAATTTTCTGGGATGGGTACAACAGGGGACGAGTTTTTGGGATGACAACTTTTTTGTGCAATTTTGGGGACAGCTATATAACAATAAGGAAATCAAATTAGAATATGTAGAAAAATTTAGAGATTCATAAAGAATAGACAAAGCATGCTCTTATACATAATAGAAACTTAAAATATAAGAATTAGCAAAATTCATTTTTTCAAATTTCTCTTACTTTGTTACTTCAAGAGTCAAAGACAAATATCTTCTAGAAATCAAAGTCAGTGTCCCCTAGGCATATGTGTCTATGGATATATGGCTTATTGTCATATAACCCATTCTTCAGAAACCGAATAAGTCATTGCCACTTGGATTAGTTGAAGCCATTTTCTTTTTAAATATATATATATATATATTAAAAAATGGAATCAAAATAATATTAATAACAGGTTTATGTTGCATACTGATGACCTAGATTTTGAATAGCAGTTACAAATTTATTGGGGGAATCTAATTTAGTACTAATTTTTTTTAGAACCATCATCTAACAGTAACTAAAACGTACTCCCTAGCTACTAATTGGGACAACATGCATATTTTTAAGTTAAATGGGAGAGTTGAGGGAAGAGGTGGGGGAAGCGCTGAAAATTGGGAAGGGAACTCATTGTCTTCAATGGTTTTCTTCTGTTGTTTTCTTTTGCTTGATACTTAGAGGTATGGGCATATATTCTATTCAAGGTTAACCGTATATAACTTTCAAGAAATTCTTCGTTCTCCTCTCAATTAGCATTATTTGTGAAATTTATTGCTATAATCTTGTTGATTGCACTTGTATAACACCTTAGTTTCAATATTTTCTTGCATCATCTTGTTTTTGTTCTGCATATTAGCGAGATCCCTAGGAAATTGCCATCTATATTATCCTCACCTACTTTATTGAATATGGTCGTGCATGTGTACCTTATAATTTTTCTCTTCTTAACCAACAAATTAATGTCAAACTGAAATATTGGATGCATGTTTTGTATAACGCCATTAGCGTTTAGATTCCTCCAAGATTAGGTAGTCGGAGTAATAGGAAGCTTGATTAAGCACTACATTTTTTTTTATTTCTCTTTTGACCTTAGCTTCCATGTTACCTGGCCTTGGATTAAGGATTGGTTGATTAGTTTGCATCTTACTAGCTCCTAAATCACCATGACCAACCTAAAAGACTTTGGATTGTAAATGATTCCTTTGATGTTTCTATTTGTTTTTTCTTTCTTCTCTCAAGGTCATAATGTAGGTGGTTTGAGATAATGGACATTGATATATGGTTGGTAGCCTGGAATTTACAAGTTAAATAGAATGGCCTTTGACCATGCTCCAAGGGACATCTAAGAGGTCGTTTTGATTGTGGGGGAAAAGTTGGGAGTTAGTGGCAAGTTTGGGGACTATTGGCGAAGACTGTATCATTGTGGACTTGGTTTTCGGTTGATTAGAGAATGGTCTACTTGTTTGTATTGGTTTCATTCAAAACTTTTGTTAGAAATATAATTGAAAATTTCAAAGTTTTCCTTGCTATGTGAGATTTTCTAAGGTTGTGTCTTCTCCTTGGTCATCGCTCCTCAAGTTTTTACTATCGAACCTTACTACTTTTATATCTACACTTATTGACTCTGTTATTCCTTTTAGCATAGGTGTCTCTTCCTATTTTGAAGTGATCATGTAACTTCATGATTTGACGCTTCATTTTCTATCAGAATGTTTATGCTAAAAGCCAATATTTTCACCCATTTGGCTTCTGACATTTACTTCAACCTATTTTTCTATTTTCTTCAGATTTCACATCAGTTTTGTTTGATTTCAGTATCATTATGATTTCAACGTCCATTCCTACACAACTTCTTACTTTTAAGGAAGATATTTGTATATTTATATTGAATAGGAAGTTTCAATTTCATTGGGTTGTTTCAATCTAACTTTTAAGTCTGTTTGGCAACGGGAATACAAGTGGAATAGGCATATGTAAATTCTTAAAATTTTGAATTTTGTGTCTAGGTGCACCAAATCAGAATTGCAAATTGGAATAAAATAGGAATATTTATTCCAATTTCGTCCCAAAAATAAATATTTTCAATTCCACCTCAATAGGTGGAATTGGAATATGTATTCCTATTCCAGTTTTATTTATTTTAGAAAACTTTGGGTCTGTGAATTCCCCATCAAATACTGGCTGAACCAAACAAAGAATATGAATATATATTCCTATTTTCTATTCCAGAATAACAATTCCTATTCCCATATTTGTATTCCCACAACCAAACAAGCCCTTAAAAGGATTTGCATTATTTCAACATATTGTGGACTTACAATTTTCGCTGCAGTTTTCGTTTATTATCATTACACTTTGATTACTCCAGTTGTCTATTACATGGTCAAATATTTGTTGGTTTATAAATATGCTTTGTAGTTTAATTCATTTTCTTTGAGTTAACTCTTAAGGAAAGATCAATAATTCCCTTGTGTTGTCATGGTTCCTATTTGGATATCAAAAATGTATTCTCTTGATGGGCCTCATTCCTTGTTGCAACACCATCTCAATCCATCACCTCTTTTCTAATCTTAATCATATGACACTAACTATCCCGACTTTGACTTATTACCATATCTAATTCTTGCATGCCAAGGTGTGATGTTGTTTTACCATTTTGTTCTTATCGATTATCTATTTTTCATATTTAGACTAATCACTCATCTACTTGATTCTTCTTTCTTATCTCTTAGCTATTTAGCTCCATTGGAAAATCTAGTAAATATGAACAATACCCAGCCTAACATGAGAAAGACTAAACAAGTAAAACTACAGGGAGTAATGGAATTGCATCACATGACATCTCATTTTATACCTAGTATATCGTGAATCATAGATGTATTTAACTTAGAGGAGCATAAAACCAACATTAACAAATAAAACTCTTGAAATTAGTTGGATTAGAGAATAAGGTAACATATCAATCTATTATATCATTATATTGATTGTAATTAATAAATAAATTACAAGTATGTATGTGTGTGTGTGTGTGTGTGTGTGTATTATGAACAAATTACTATATAAATAAATTGCTTCATGCTTTTTCATAATATGAATTAAAAGAATCATTACTATTAATCAACTAATTCAAATTCACAAACTATCCCTTATAATTAAAACTTTACAAATACCAACTACTTAATTAAATGTAAAAGAAGCTAGTTACTCGATTTTCCACTAGATCTAAATAGCTAAGGGATGAGAAAGAAGATATCAATTAGAGGAGTGATTAATTTGAATATGAAGAATAGATAATCAATAAGATCAAAATGGGAAAACAACATCATATCTTAACATACAAGAATTAGATATGGTAATAAGAGAAAGTAGGTATAACTAGTGTTAGATGATTAAGACTAGAAAATAGGCGATGGATTGAGATGGTGCCACAACAAGGAACGTGGCCCATCAAGAGAAAACATTTTGGATGGCCAAATAAGAACCATGACAACACAAGGATACAAGGGAATTATTGATTTCCTTAAGAGTTAACTTGGAGAAAATGAGTAAGACTAGAGAGCATATTTCTCAACGAACAAATATTTGACCATGTAACAAATAATTGCAATAATCAAAGCATAATGATGTCAAACAAAAATCTGCAGTGAAAATTGCAAGCCCACAATCCACAATCTACTTGAATAATTGAACTTATAAAAGTACAAGTCAGGCTAAACCATAAAATCTTTTTGAAGCATCTCCAAGTTTGAGCTAGATTGAACAATCTAATGGAATAGAAACTCCCTATGCGATATAAATACACAAATCTTCCTTAAAAAGTAAGAAGTTGCATAGGAATTGACGATAAAATCATAATGATACTAAAATCAAACAAACTACTGCAAAATATCGAGAAAATAGAAAAAGAGGCTAAAGTAAATCTCAGCAACCAAATGGGTGAAAATATTAGCTTTCGGCATGAACATTTTGATAACCCTTGAGGAACGATGACCAAGGAGAAGACACATCCTTAGAAGGGCAAGGCCTCAATGTTGTGCTATTGGCATTCCTCGTGCAATGTGATGCAAGGGTTGTGCGATATGATGCAAAGACTGCATGACATTGCGAAGCTGTGTGTGAAGCAATACAAATCCTCTCACGCAGTTAGGCAAGGTCTCGTGTGGAGAAGCAAAGTCTCATGCCAGACTATAGATCAATGTCTCCTCGTATGAAAAATAATGGCATTTTGGCTTGGTCGAGGAAAGTTTGGAAGTTGGTTTTGGACACCCTACTAGGTTCCACACCTTCCTAGTTCAAAACATATTTTCTATGGAGTTTAAAATATGTCATTTAAGTATAAGTTGACATATTTTGATATATTCTTAAGAAATATTTTAATATATGTGATGATTCGTTTGAGATAGGTCTAGAGCTCTCTGAGTTAAGATAAATATTCTGGGAAATTTTAGGACTTCAAAAGTTTAGACTTCGCCAAATTTCAAGGCTTTAGGATTTTAGACTTAGCCAAATTTCAAGAGTGAGGTTGTAACTTTGAGCCCTTGTGCTATGTATGACCATTGTTGGTCCCTACTTGTAATTCTTGATTATGTTGTAACTAGTGGAAATGGACTTGTTTGTCTAACCATGCTAGGAGCTTTTACTTTGGGTTTGAAAGAGATAATCCCCTTGTATAATCTCAAAATTCGTGTGATCTTTGGTTTGTGAGTTATGGTTTAGTGCTTGGAGATCCTTGGAAGTGTTGTAAGACTTATGTTGGTGTAGGTCAATATGTGAGTTTAGCCATGTTCCCTATTCTTATCACCTTGTTTTGATGTTTCATTATTGTATGTGGTTACTTTATGTTGTTGATTTAATAACTTATCTTAAGAAAAAAAAATTATTCAGTGCACATTTTATCCTTGTGTTCCAAGGATCTTTGGGCGGGGCATTACAATATGCATCTGTTATTAATATTATTTTGATTCCAAATGACTTCAACTAATCCAAGGTGGCAATGAAAATATCACTTTATTAGGTATCTGAAAAATGGGTAGTGACATTCTTCCCCCTTTAATTAATGTGTTTTCTTCAATGCATTAATCAATTTTTTCAATCATATCCCAAGAAAATAAAAAAGGTTACTCTTGACATTGTGAATGAACCGAAATGATTGTGAATATATACGTATGAGTATAATATGAAGTAGATATGAATTATCCACTAATACGGTCAATTCTATGTAATACCAAGGTATGGTAAGCAAGCAAAGGTATGTGTGTGCATTGTTGTGATTTTAAGGTATTGTGCAACTTATTTGAAAGCATTGAGATAAGGGAATAATTGATTTATGATGTAATGTGGACTGACATTTTGGTGTTGTTTCAATGGATGAAATAGATGGAACAACACATCATAAGAAGGGGGGAACTTGGTTAGTCTTCCTCGATGTTGGGTTGGGTGTCTTTCATGTTAGGAAAGATTTCAGAGAAGCTTAAGAACTTTGTGGTAGGATGGAAAAGCTCTCCTAAAATGTTCTCACCCTTTGTGTTTGTTTGAAAAAGTGTCTAGAGTTCTTGTTAGGAAGGTCATATGTTCATAACCTTATGGTATTCTTTGTAACCCACTTATGGTCTCTTTGGTTTATATTTAGGTTGCTCAGTTGCAAAATCTTTTTAAAAACTCTCTTTGTAAATTAAGATCTTGCTGGTTTATCTTCCTTTTCATGCTTGAATTTCTTTCATTTAATTTTAATATTTTGTTGACTAGTGAATGTGCACATCAACCTTGACTCTTATAGACTTTTCCTCATTTTATGCTAATTTTTGATATGACACTCATTTTAGGTTGCAATCCTTACACTTATTAGCATATTTTTGAACTTAGCATTGGGTATGTACACCAAGTTGTGGTGCCAAAAAGGTGACAACCCTTTTTTTTCAATTTTCAATAGCGTGTACACAGTTTTAAAAAAGAAAAATCTTATAAATGGGCTACATACCTGTAGCCCATTCATTTTAACTCTTTTTTTTGCCCTCTCCTCATAGCAGCACGCACACGAATTGTAGAAAATCAAAGTTTTCACCACCTGCCTTGCCAATGTGCCTCCTCACCAATGAAATACAAGATCACAAACATGTCGTACGTGATCTAAATTTTATTTTGCATTGTTTGATATGTTTTTTATATTGTTTTGTAGGGTTTTTACAATTTTTCTTTAGATTTGTTTATTTATTTAGATTTCAATTAATTTTTTATTAGAAAATGTCAATAATCAACCGACAAATCCCCAAGAAACTCAAAACCCTCAAGAAAATCAATACCAACACCCTCCCCAAGAAGAACAACAAATTTTGCAACCTAAACCAATTGAAAGACTTCCACCTGGCACACAAGAAAATATAATAAATGAAATAGAAAGAGGCAAAACAGAATTAGAAGGACTCATTGGTTGGTTGAAAGAATCTGGACTAACCAATCCAATGAGGGCTCAATTGGCATTGTCTCTCAAATCCATTAAGACCTAGATAGCTTCAATTAGTGATTAGTTAGATGTTTGGTGGGTTAAGAGGGATGAACAAAAAGGATTTTATGCAAATAAATTGTCATATCAAGATGTTAAAAAAAAAAAAAAAAACCAAAAGGTAGAATATGTGCATTTTTTAGAAAATCTGGTGAACAAAATACTATTAGAGAAGGTACTAAATGGTTCCCCATCCATTGGTGCATACACGATGCTATTATAAATAATTTTTGGGATAGATGGTGGATGGTTTTTGATGCCCCTCCTTGCAACACTCACGAGATCCCCATGTATTTTTTAAAGAAATTGTATTGTGAGTTTGTCCTTGGGGAGATCCCCAATTATTTTGATATATTAGACTCCCAGCGTAGAGGTGGGGGTTCATCATTTAAAAGGCTAGGGGCAGGTCATGACCCTAATGTAGTTGGGGCACCTGTGGTCATGCCACAAGGTGAGCATGTGACTATTCCTTTAGTTGTGAAGGAACATGTAGAGGCCAACGCTCTAGGGACCATTAGTGCTTTGACACAAACCCTCATCCATTGCATGAGTCCATTAGTTAAGGGGGAGCCTTCAATGCACCACGATCACATGTGCACATCATGTGGATCCTTATGCACATTTAGCACTCATGCTAGAGATGGTGCAGATGATGAGCTTGTCACTGATCAGTTCTTGAATGACACATTTGGCATTGAAACACAAGTAAATTACAATTATAATTTACTAATTTGATCACATTTCATATGTATAATGAGGGTATGTGCAGGATCATGGTGTGCCAAAAAGTGGCGATGTGAAAAAAAAAGAGTTTGAAGACGCCTAAAAGCGCTTCAAAATCCGCTCTGACTTTTTTTTACCTATCCAGGAACCAAACCTGGAAGGTTAAGCCGAGCCTTATCAGATATCTGATATGATATTGGATATTTGATTTGATATCGGATATCCGATAATATTGGATATCTGATTTTAAATCAAATATTCGACTAATAATTATAATCATATAATAGTATGATATTAAATAATATATCATACTATTATATTATAATAATAATAATATTATTATTTAATATAATAATATTATTATTTAATATTATTATTATAATAATTATTATACTATAATATAATAATAATAATATTATTATATTATAATCATATAATAATAATAATATTATTATATTATAATCATATAATATTATACTATAATAATAACATTACAATGTATTATATTATAATAATATAATATAATATTTAATATATTATAATATATAGTAATGTAATAATATATATATATATATATATATATATAAGATATGATATAATAATAAAAAGTAATATCTTATAATATAATATATGATAAAAAAGTATAATATATTATAAATTATAATAATATAATATAATAATATTATTATTATATAATATAATATTTTATATTATAATATATAGTAAATTAATATAATAAATATAAAATATAATATAATAATGTATAAAATGTAATATATATTATATATTATATGTTATATTATATATATTGTACTCATTTTATGTTATTGTGCCATATCGGATATCCGATATAGTATCGGATATCCGATACCTATACATTGGATTAAATAAAATCACAGACCCACGGGCCCTCATTTTACACAAGTTTGGAGCCAGTATTGCATTGCGGATTGAATATCAGATACGAGATCGGATATTAGATATCAGGTATGTTCCCCCTCCCCCCCCTCGACTCATTTTTAAGCTAAATTTAATAGATTTTAACATGATTTTGTTTGTTTTAGTTGAATCTAGGGTTTTTTTTGACAAAAATGGTTCAAATTTAGATTTTTTTAAATATATATTATGTTTTGCAATTCAATAGAAATGGCTGATCAAAATGATGACACTGAGGCAGGAAATAATATTCCTTGTAACCCACCACCAAACGATCTAGTATCCCCACAAAACCCTCCACCAAATGATCCTCTACCTCCTCAAAACCCTCCTCGAATCAAGGAATTGATAAATGAAAATCTCACTGAGTTGAGATGTTGTTTGCATAGAACATACAATAATGTACCTACACTGGCTCCTATGTTATCCACGTTAAACACCATAGTGGATAACATTGAAACCCTTACAAACCAACAAAATGCCGCTCTTCGTTGGCGTGATGAAATGCACCAGATGTTTGATGATGGTTTGGATTATGATGAGGTCACGGCCCTCAACATAACCAAAGACGATTTGGCTAGCCTTTTTGCTAACCCAAAAATGGGTATACCAGTTGACCCAAAAAAAGTCAAACTATCGATTAAATGGTGCACAAATGATGCCCTACTTGCAAATTTTTGGGACTTTTGGTGGATGGTCTTTGATATCCCTCCACATGGCAATTTAGACATACCATTTTATTTCCTTAGAAAATTATATGCAAAATTTGTGTTGAAACTTAAAGTGAACTATTGGAGCATGAAGCCCAACATGGGCTTAGGACTAGGAGCTCCTCAGGATAGACCCTCTTCCTAGTGGAAGAAACTTGGCACTTTTGTCCCCCCCCATGATATCTCCCCCCCTCCTCGAGTCCAGCATCCAAATATCATGGCAGAGGCTAGCTCTCAGACCATCAGAGCCATTCATAGGCTAAGTAGCCTAATGATATCTTTGGCTAGGTTAGTCCTGCCTCCTCATGTTGATGATGTTGGTGCCAGTTCATCATTGGCTAGCTCATCACATGTTTGTGTGCCTCACACTTGCATTAGATGCAAGAATATTTTCCTGGGTCACATAGGTGATCTTCCTAAATATCATTTTGCATTAGACGAGGATACACTAGATGCACGCGAAGAGGCTATAGACCCTAATGTGAGAGAGGAGGGGAATGCAGAGGCATGGACTCCTTCGGTGTCGGTACGTGTATACATATTTTTCTTATGACATATGTGATTTAAAGTTAATTTTTATAATATACTAATTTTTATTTTTAAGCCATACTGACTTTTACATGTATGTGATCTTCATTCATGTTTAGTTGATGACCGAGGAGGAGCTCAGACAGATGGATGATGCTACACTCTCGGCCATTTCATTTGGGCTTGAGACATCTACAGTACATTATGTTGTGTTCACATTTTTTTTTCTATTTGATATTGTAGCATATATGGTTGCTAATCTTTCTTTTATCTTACAGATACCACCTACCCCGGGGGGACAAAGTGCGGGGGGTGAGCTAGCATGCATTGACAAAGGAAAGGTAATTAGATTTTTTCTAATTGATTAAATATTGATGCATTCTTGTAAAATATTTGTGGTAATCTCATTTAATTAAATTCTTTATTGTATATAGGGTGTGGCTACTGGCAAAGAGCCTGTATAGATTTAGCGTCCTAGATCATCAGGGACTATCCTAAGACTACCCCATATGGCTCTTTTGGCCATTTTACATCATGTTGCCCTTAGGTCCTTACTAGGACTTTTTATGACTTTTGTCTTTCAAAGTACATTATTTATTACATAATTCTATTATTGGTTTTAATATATCCCAATTAACAATCAATGATGTCTTTGATCCTCTATCTTCATCTAGTACCAAGGCTCTCTTAAATGATTTAATAGGTGCCCATGCACCAAACACCCCACCTTCAAAGCAACTCTTGTCCCAAGAGTTAAGGGGTACTATCTTCTTTCCTCCCATCCTTCTAGAGGGATGTTTGATACTTTGCACCTGCAATGTATTACCCTGCACACCTGCATACAAATCATTAGAAACAAAAAGCATTGGATCCTTGTTACCAGTCATGGTAACCTTACTGCCTGCTGATTGTGAATAGTCATGTTTTATCCTTGAAAAAGACTGAGTAACTTGTTGTCTGAGGTCATGCTGACCTTGTCTCTTATCCTCCATGGATATGTTCACTTCTTTGTTCACTCTCATCACCAAAGGACACCATACTATTCCTATCATCACTCCTTTTTCTGTCACTATCTGCTTGTAAGCAAAATTTTGAGTTTTGTCTTGAACAATCTCATCCTTCATAACCAAAAGAGATGGCTTTAGTGGTAGATCTGTCATATCATGTTTACTCTCCCTCTGCTCCTGCAAGTCCACAAAATCTTTCTTGCCAAAACAAATACCTCTTTCCTCATCATGACCAGTCAAAGGATTTAGCTTAAACTTCACACCATCTTTGTGTACTATATAAACATTTGATGAGCCAAAATGAATAGTGTTCCTTGAGGCTTGCCAAGGCCTTCCAAGGATTACATGGCAGCATGTCATTAGAATGTGATCACATATAGCTTGATCTTTTATATTCTCCTATAGAGAAATCCACTATTGCTTGCTCCCTTACAACAATATTTTGTGCATCACTGACCCAAAATGCCCTATATGGTCTATCAATAGGATACTTCTTCAATACTAGTTTATTTACCATTTCATAAGACACTAAATCATCAAAGGAACTAGAGTCTATTATCATCTTACAAATCCTACCATGGCTCATGCAATTTGTCCTGAAAATGGATGGTCTGGTCTCCTTTTGCTGCTGCATTTGTGGTCCTCTTCTCACCATCAAAGATTCTCCTTCAAGTTCAGGGTCTGCATTATCGTACTTCTTTTCTTCCTCTTCTCCTTGCGTCAAGGTGACTCTCCTCTCCTCCTTCTTGAAATCCACACCTTTCTCAGGGCACTTGTAGGATTGATTGCCTACTCCTCCACATGTGAAGCATTTACCTGTGAAAACACTATTACCTCTTCCACTTCCAAATCTTCCTCCCCTGAAACTTCCTCTTGTCTCAGATGTAATCTCTTTTCCTTTATCTTTGTCTTGATTGTTTGAAGTGTCAAACTAACTTCTTACACCTCTTTCTCTCATTGTTCCACATCCTCTCTGATTTGCTTACCTCTCATTCTTTCTTTTCAACTTCTTCTCTGCCCAGATTGCCAACTGAAAACATTCTCCAAGTGTCCTTGGTACATTCAATCCTATTTCATCTTGAATATTTTACTTGAGGCCATTAATGTATCTATCCACCTTCTCATCTTCATCTTCTAGTCCTCCCCTAATACTCAGGGTATGGAATTTCTCAGTATAGGACATGACATCCATATCCCTCTGTTTCAAATTGTTCCTTCTTATCTTTAAATTTGGATTGTTAAATTAGATGGCAAGAATTGATTTCTCACCATGGTCTTCATTCTCTCCTAATTTGAAATCTTATTCAATCCCCTTTTGATGCAGAGTTTGCAACAACTACCTTCCACAAGCCAATAAATGGCTGTCACAATCCAACTTAGGATTCTAGGACTTCTCACAAGTCCTCTTACCCACTCTGGGTATACTCAACTGCCAAGCCAAAAAAGGCAATCCCACTTCAAAAGCCTCACCAACTATCACTAGAAATGGAGACAATCATGGACATACAATTCCAACCCAAACTCATCAATTTGTTTGGTTCCACTAAACTCCCAACACACCTTTGTACTTCTAGGCCTACAAACCTTGTAGCCTTCCAATTAGCTTCTTTGCACTTTTCTCCTAGTATTCCTTAATAGCATAGGGACTTCTCCATACGCCCTAACACCCTTCTTGGCACCTACTAAGAATCCAAAAGCTTTTGGGCTGATCTTGCTCCAGCACCCTCCAAACTGCTTCTTGGTACCTAGGCCTAGTTGATCAAGTTAGGCTAGGGCTTCAAGGAAGAATGGGAAAGGTGGGTTCTCAAGACCCAAAATACTTAAGGAAATCTCAAACATAGTCAATGCATCTAACTCCAGCACTCAAACTGATCAGAAGTGCTTGCAACCATGACTGTCACCAATTACCTTGCAAAAACCAGTCAAGCACATGGGCTTGCTTGATCTAGGGCCGACTTGGAAAAATAGTTTCCCTTCTCTCTAGGCCTCCAACCTCTAGAATTATGTTTCCTAGTCTCCTAACTTGCATATCTCTCAGTTTTAGAGGGTGTCACTGGTGGGAAAGCAAGTTAGGGATGCATTTGTGGAAGGGTCTAGGAAACAAGGCTTTTCAGACCAACTTCTACTAAAATGCAGATAACTTTTAAACCCCAACTCCTTTTTGAGTCAAACAAAAACCAAAAATTTCCTAACTCACCCCTACAACTATTTCATACACTTAGCAATCATTAAGGTTCTGTACAAATCTGTACCAGCGTAATAGCCGAGCGATTACTAGTAAATTTCAAGAAAATTGATGTTTTTATTGTTTTTTCTCCAAACCACCGTACACACTGATCTCCCCCTTTCAACTGAGATCACATATGACATATATAAAGGTCTACATGACCGTTGGAACAACCATATAGGTGTTCCCAATGATAAAACAAACAAACAACCACTTTTTGCTAATACTATTTAGACTCTAAATACCCTATTCTAAGGCCTTTTGGTCCCATGGAGTCACTTAGTTTATAACCACACCAAAATGCTTGTGGGCCTTACATGTGCCTTTATTACAAAACATAGACCAACTTGTAAAATATGGACCAAACCTTCATTCCAACTTCCTAATCTACTTGAATCCTCGCTTTCATGGAGTGGCAAGGTGTCCGACAACATAGATACTTGTTCCCCCCTGCCACATAAGTTAGGTGCCCTGCACCACCTTTCCTCTCTCTCGTTCTGAACACTAGTCCACCAAGTGAGTGATGTTCCTCTCAGTCTTGCTGTTGCTACTTTTACCTTCTTATCTGCCTCTATGTCTTCAAGATCAAAGTAGTTCTCTAGGGCCTCTATCCACCCTAGCACTTCTTCACTATCCATTTGACCTTGGTATATTTGAAAATCAATATGGTTCTTCCCACCATTACCTTGTACTGCCTTAATGATTCTTATAAATCTCCTTTCTTCAGGATCATCTGTTGTCTCATGCTCTTGCCTTGCATTACCAACCTCTTCTTCTTCATGGTTCTCTCCATTTCTTCCTCTAACCTCTTCTCCTCTAGGTTCTTGCCTTTCCTTTTCTAAGGATTCTATCCTTGCAATAAGTTTCAGCCTCTCTCTTCTCATCTGTCTTTCTTCCCTCACTCTAGATGCTTCAAGTTCTCTCCTCTCTCTTTTCTCTTTTGCCAACTCTTCTCTCAATTCTTCAAGTTCTCTAGCCATTTGATTTTTAGGAGGCATTTTCACAAAAAGTTTTCTTCCTTCCCAAGGGCCAACTCACTGATTCTCTTTCTTTCCTCACCAAGAAATCTCTAGACACCACTTATGTACCTTTCAACTCTGGGACACACAAGGAGGAATTAGAGACACCAAGGCTTCAACAAAGGGACCAACACACTAAGGATTTTCAAGATTATAGGTCTTGGTCACACTCCTAAACACCCAAACTTCAAAATCCTCCTTAAAATGGCTTAAAAACCAGGGCCCACTTGTTCAAACCCCAAAACTCAATTCTAGAACATTTTGACTTGACTTGTCTAATGACAAGATATGATCATGACAACCTACATGAACCTATCAAATGACTCATCTACCATATGAAATCCTAAAATCCTATCTCATGCCCAATTACAACTTTTTTCCACATATGGGTCCAACATTATAAATTTGTATGCTTCCATGAGCCATAATTGGTGCAAGGATTGCCTAATTAACTTCAAGAGATGTTCCATGACCTTTGTAATGCCTTGGATCTTCAATGCTCCCTTGATGAGCATGGGATGCTCCTGCATCACTTATCTTCATAAATAAATTCAAAACTAATTTCTGTGATATTAACAACTACTATTTTGTATCTCATAGGAGACTCCTAGTACACATGAGGTTCGACGGGACAACTATGTAGATTTGATGACGTGACCACTCACTCCTGAGGAGGAGCCTACAATAGTAAGTTGTAGTTTGAATTCATGATTAAATATGTTATAAATTTAGCATGCTATGTTTTATAATATTATAGTTTAAATTGTAGATTCATCTGACAAAGGTATTTGAACATATACAGCCCACAATCAGAGAGGTACTAGCATTGTCGAGGGCATACGAGAGGACTCCTGACCGACGCAGGAGGTTGACGAGATAGGTATTTATTATAAAATTTTGATAGTATTAATCTCCATTACAGAAAAGATCATTATGCATTTGAGTAATTCAATGTTAGATACGTAGAATCATATAAATTTAGTAGTCTAACTTTGGGTTTTCCTTTTTTGTTTATGTAGGAGGCATCTGATCCACCTAGTACAGCGAAGAGGCTACATTTTGATCATCCACTAGCACCTTAGGATAGTATAGTTTTTGTAGGATGCATCATGAGACATTTTGAGATGGCATATACCACATTGTATATAGAAACATTGATATTATACACATTCTGATGGTAGGATCAGCTACATTTTTTATATGGATCTATGTATTTTGATATATATATATATATATATATATATATATATATATATATATATTTGAGTACTTTGTCTATGGATACATGATCTTTGATATATATTTGTGTAAAATTTTGTCTATGGATACATTTATTTTGATATATATTTTTGTCATTTACGTGCACAATGATATACATATTAATTTAGTATCTAGTATTGTTCAATTTATCGTGGATCATGTGTCATGCCCTAAATTTTACTAGTAAAAACACAACAATTTTTTATTTTTTTTGTAGCTTATGAAGTCGCATAAGAAATTACATATTGTAAAACAAGGTTATCATTTAATAGGAGTTCAAGACTCATGTGGATAGTGTGAAGGTGTTAACATTTTAGTCACAGGTGGTTTTCAAATAGATTGGATGATAGTCTAGTTCAAGTTAGCGTCACGAGTCAAACGAGCAAGTTCAAGATACAACACTCATAAATTAGTGAGGTAATTCATATCCTAACAAGCCTCTAATACTAATATTCTATTAGGGTCTATTAATTGTATCATATGGACTAGGTCGTGATTCTAGCATGTAAGGGAAGGGGATCAGAATTACTTATTATCCTCATTACCAATGTACACACATTCATTAATCATTACAATATATATTAATGTGACAATTACTAAATGGTGTGGAAGTGTAGTATATCTTAATCGATTAAACACATGTATCTAGAGAATTTAGATTTAGTACTCATCACATGAGCACCCTTAGTCAAATAAGAAAATGTGCTCTTATCTACCACACTATATCGGATCTAACCATTGGAAATTAGAAAAGATATGACCCAAAGGTAGCTTTGAAGTCTACATGATGGAGAAGGGGCCACTTGCATTGATAGGATCCATCATTCAACACATTAGTTACACAACTTATGGAATAAACAATTTTTTTAATGTGCCAAACGTGTATCATGTGCTTGCATCCATATCTTACTAGTTATAGGTCCTCTCGAAGATTGGACCAATACTGAGTCATTTTCTCCCTCTTTAATCTATTTAGTCATCCTTATGCATTCTATCAACATTGCTTCCTCACCAAACTAGCACTCACTACAGTTTTCTAAACACAAAAATTACTATTTCAATACATAAATTAAACTCACTCTAACAAAAGACAATTACTAACTATCTAGCTCATCAAC